>JAANYP010002734.1:104670-398335 GCA_020465985.1 Centrapalus pauciflorus
CTAATATCTTACAAATAATCTTCATTATAAAACATTGAAAATGACCCCGTCATATTCTATGTAGAGTATCGACGAACATATTTTATGTACAATATACGTAGAATGACATGCAATCTACGTAGAATGACATTCAATCTACGTCGAATGACATTCAATCTACGTAGAATGACATGCAATCTACGTAGAATGTCATGCAATCTATGTAGAATGTCAAATATCATATATTCTACATAGATTACATGGTAAAATATATCAAAAACACATTTAAACAAAAAAAAAAGAAGATTTCATTTAGACATTTTATCAAACACTTGGGGGGTGTTTGATAGCACTTATCAAGCTCTTATCAGAGGTAACCTCTATTACGGTAAGAGGAAATACTGATAAAGTGCGTTTGATATGCCAGAAGACAATAGTAAAATTATCTTATTATGAGTTATCAGGATAAGACTCTTGATATGGCTACTTACACCACTTGGCACACCAAAAAAAAAAAAAAAAAATAACGTATATCCTACCCACCCCACCCTGACCTTTACCCCATACGTTACCTCATCGCCTCACCCTTACCCCTGAGCCCCTACCATATCCTAAACCTCCATACCATACCCACCCCCACCCCCCCCCCAACCTCAACATACCTACCCAACACATGAAAATCGTCACCTAACCGAACTACCCTTACTTACCTTATACTACCACCTCCCCTCACCACACCTTACACCCTACCCACCCCACCTCATACTTCCCTATCCACTGCTACATCCCACCCTACAACGCCCACACAACCAGCAAACCTACCCACCCCACCTCACCCCTCTTAGCCCACCCTCCACACTTACCAGAAGCTCTTTTACACCCCCTACCCTCAACCCATACCCACCTCACCCCGTAACCTAACCATCAAAGCCTTACCATCACCAACCAGCCTTACCCCTCAACCTACCCACCCGACCCCTACACCCATTACCCTACCCACCCCCACCTTCACCCCTCCTTATCCCAACCTCACCCTACCCCTATCTCTTCCAACCCTACCCCTCAAAACCTACCCACCTCACCCCTACCCTTACCCCTCAAATCTACCACATCCCCACCCACCTTACCCCTCAACCTACCCCCCTACCCCTACCACTTTACCCCACCCTATTTAACCCCACCCCACCCTCAACCTACCCCACCCCTACCCTACCTCTTACCATATTTATTATAACGAGAAATATTCCAACACTTTTTTTTTGCTAACATTTATTATTTTTCAATAAATATCTATAACTTATAACACTTAGGTTATTTGGAAGTTATAAACGTACCTTATAAACTGAATTATAACTTATAAACTTTATTTGTATTTGATTCTTGACAACGCATGTTGGTTATATGTTTATTGAATGCATTATGTTACTATTATACTTATAAACCTTGAATTGGTTTCTTCCTTAAAATCTTGTTAATGTTATTTGAATGAATTAACTGTTTACTAAGATCACCTTTGATTCAATGATATTATTCCTTACTTGACTATTTGACTTTAATCAATCGGTTTATCTGTTTGGCTTTTGTGAATTCAATAGTAAAATTAATTAAAAAAATAACAGAAATAGATAATTTATAAAAACAAACAGACTATTGAATTCTCTACAGATTTAGTTATCTTATCAGGAACCACCTCCTTATCAATCAGAAGTGGAACAGGACATAGACACTTAGCCTCTTATCCAACAAACAGCACCTTGGTATGCAACTGATATAAAATCTACAAAAAATACATTAGAATAAATATAAAACGTTAATCTACGTAGAATGACATGCAATCTAGTCGAATGGCAATTGCACTCTAGTCGAATGCATGGAATCTACGCTAGAATTGTCATGCCATCTATGTAGAATGTCAAATTATAGTATATTTACATAGATTACATTATAAAAATATATCAAAAACACATTGCATTGAAACAAAAAAAAAAGAAGAATATTATTTAGAACTTTTATCAAAACACTTTGGTATGCAACTGATATAAAAATATACAAAAAAATAAATAGAATAAAACTGTTAATCTACGTAGAATAACATTGCAATTTACATTAGAGTTACCTTCATTCTACGTAGAAGAATTCAATCTACGTAGAATTGACATGCAATATAAGTAGAATCACATGCCATTACGCTACAGTATAGAAGAACATCTTCTATGTACAATCTACGTAGAAGTCATTGCATCTACGTAGACTGACATTCCATCTACGTAGAATGGCCTGTGCAATCTACGTAGAACTGTCGATGCAAATGGACGTATGATAGATTGACTAAGATTAGGAATGTAGTTGTAGAATTCTCAAGTATCATGTTAATTACGTATGATTAAATGCTAAAAATATAACAAAAACACATTGAAACAACAAAAAAGTAGTAAGATTAGATTTCATTTTAGACATTTTATCCACCACTTTGTATGCAAATGATTATGAAACATTCCGTCGAATGTCTGCATAACTTTTCTGCCGATCCCGCGCGATTTTTAACCGGTTACGAATCTGGGCTATCTTTTCTGTAGTCTCCTGGATGATTTCCGGTCCAGTAATCTGACTATCTCCTACTTCAGCCCAACAAAGAGGTGATCGACACTTTCGACCGTAGAGTGCCTCGAATGGGGCGGGCTTAATGCTTGAGTGATAGCTGTTGTTATAGGAAAACTCGACTAATGGCAGGTGTCTGTCCCAACTTTTGCCAAAATCGATGACACATGCCCTTAACATGTCTTCCAGCGTCTGAATCGTCCTTTCACTCTGACCATCCGTTTGCGGGTGATAGGCTGTGCTCATATCTAGGCGTGTACCCAGTGCTTCTTGCAACGACTGCCAAAATCTTGATGTGAACCGGCTGTCTCTGTCTGATATAATTGATACTGGCACTCCATGCCTTGAGACGACTTCTTTAAGATAGATTTGTGTTAACTTATCCATCTTATCAGTCTCCTTAATGGGCAGGAAATGTGCGGTTTTGGTAAGCCGATCCACAATCACCCAAATAGTGTCATAACCTCCAGACGTCTTTGGCAACTTGGTGATGAAATCCATGGTGATGTTTTCCCACTTCCACTGGGGTATTTCTGGTTGAACTAGCAATCCTGATGGTTTTTGGTGCTCAGCTTTAACCTTCAAACATGTTAAGCACTTGCTGACGTAGGTAGCAATGTCAGCCTTCATATTTGGCCACCAGTACATTCCTTTCAAGTCGTGATACATTTTATCTGCCCCTGGATGAATAGCATATCTTGTCTTATGCCCTTCATCCATGACCAGCTTTCTTACTCCTCCGAATTTTGGTAACCAAATTCTGCCCATGAAGTGTCGACATCCATCCGGCTTGATTTCGAACTGCTTATCCATCCCTCTCAAGGCTTCATCCAGTATATTACCCTCCTTGACTGCTTCTTCTTGTGCCTCGCGGACTTGAGAGTTTAGGTTTGACTGTAAAGTCATGACCAACGCTCGGACTCTTAAGGGTTTAACCCGTTCCTTTCGGCTCAGGGCATCAGCTACGACATTCGCCTTCCCCGGATGATAACGAATTTCGCAGTCATAGTCACTAAGTAGTTCAACCCAACGACGTTGCCTCATGTTTAACTCTTTCTGATTCAGAATATGCTGAAGGCTCTTATGGTCTGTGAATACTGTGCATTTAGTTCCATACAGGTAGTGCCTCCATATTTTGAGAGCAAACACCACTGCTCCAAGCTCCAAGTCATGAGTCGTATAATTCACCTCGTGAATTTTGAGCTGCCGTGATGCGTAAGCAATGACTCTATCCCTTTGCATGAGCACACAACCTAATCCATTGTGTGAGGCATCACAGTAGACCACAAAAGTATCAGTCCCTTCAGGTAAGGACAGAATTGGTGCACTACACAACCTTTGCTTTAACTGCTGAAACGCCTTTTCTTGCTCTTCACCCCAGATATACTTCACATCCTTTCGAGTCAATTCCGTTAAGGAACCCGCTATCTTTGAGAAGTTTTCGATAAATCGCCTATAATAACCGGCAAGTCCTAGAAATTGGCGGATTTCCGTGGGGGTTCTAGGAGTCGCCCAGTTCTTTATGGCCTCGATTTTTGATGGATCAACTTGGATTCCCTGGCTGTTGATCACATGTCCAAGGAATTTAACTTCTCGCAACCAAAATTCACATTTTGAAAATTTGGCGTATAACTGTTCCTTTTCTAGCAACTCCAAGATCAACTTGAGATGCTGTTCATGTTCTTCCTTATTTTTGAAATAGATGAGAATATCGTCTATGAACACTATCACAAATTTGTCCAGATACGGTTTACACACACGATTCATGAGGTCCATGAATACGGCTGGTGCGTTAGTCAAACCGAATGGCATTACCTGGAATTCGTAATGTCCATAACGAGTTCTGAATGCTGTCTTGGGTATGTCTTCTTCCCGAACCTTTACTTGATGATAACCGGATCGCAGATCAATCTTAGAGTAGAAACTAGATCCCTGCAGTTGGTCAAACAGGTCATCAATTCTGGGGAGAGGGTAGCGGTTCTTTACCGTTAACTTGTTTAGCTCTCGGTAGTCTATGCACATTCTGAAGGATCCGTCTTTCTTTTTCACGAACAAGACCGAAGCTCCCCAAGGTGAGGAACTTGGTCGAATGAATCCTTTATCCATCAACTCTTGTAATTGATTGGATAGCTCTTGCATCTCAGAAGGGGCGAGTCTATATGGGGCTCTTGCGATCGGTGCAGCTCCCGGCACCAAATCGATTTGGAACTCTACTTGTCTAGTTGGCGGAAGTCCAGGCAAATCTTCCGGGAAGACCTTCGGATAGTCACAAACCACTGGAATATCCTCAAGTCGCTTCTCCTCTGCCTCTTTTTCCACAATTTGCACCAGTACTGCATGACAACCTCTCCTAAGGCACTTTAATGTTCTTAGGCCGGATATGACATTCAACTGTCGATTCTTTCTTTCTCCTTGGACTGTTAGGAACTTCTTCTTGTGGAGTGGTATCCGTACCACTTTCTTACCACACAAAATCTCGGCATGATTGTGTGACAACCAATCCATACCAACTACTACGTCGAAACTTCCGAGTTCTATAGGCATCAAGTCTATTTTAAAGGGATGATCTGCCAGCTTCAGTGTGCATTCCTTAATGATACTACTTGCCTCTATTATTTTACCGTCAGCCAGTTCTATAGTATAAGAGTTGTCTAAGGGAAAAGGAGCGGCATTCAATTGCTTACTAAACTTATCAGATATAAAGCTCCTATCAGCCCCAGTATCAAAGAGTACGTAAGCATAAATGTCGTTTAATAAAAACGTACCTGATACCACGTGGGGATCTTGACGAGCGTCACCTGCTCCCAACACAAAAGCTCTCCCCTGAGCTCCTCCACCATTCCTCAGTTTCGGGCACTCACTCTTGAAGTGCCCAGTAACTCCACATACAAAGCAGCCTTTTTGATTGCTACCACTGGTTCCCGGGGCTCCTGTCTTACAGTCCTTGGCCATATGCCCCAAACGTTTGCATTTCTCACAGTGGGTTGGACAGGGACCCTGGTTGTGATGGAAGGTGCACTTAGTGCAGAAAGGCTTGGTACCGGTATAACCTCTTCTTGGCTCAGCTCCAGCTGCGTAAGCCTTAATGGTCTCGGGCTTTTTGGATTGTGAACCCGCATTCTTCCCCGTCTTATCTTCCCACTTTCTTTTGTTCTCCCCGGCCTTGGCTTCATTCCTCCGGGCTACTTGGTCCATAAGATTATTGGCCATCGTGATGGCATCCTGCAGGGTGGATGGGTTTGAGGCAGTCACGTTACCTTGAATTTGAGGAGCGAGTCCCCAAATGTAACGTTCAATCTTTTTGTACTCCGGGGTCACCATTTGAGGGCACAGAATGCTTAGCTCATGAAATCGGTTGGTGTACCCCGTCACATCTGTTCCCTTCATCGACAGGTTCCAGAACTCCGATTCCATTTTCTGGAGTTCGTTCCTCGGACAATACTCGTCCGTCATCATTTGTTTTAACGCGGACCATGTGAGTTGGTAGGCTTCATCGATACTTACAGACTGGACATAGGAATTCCACCACGTGAGGGCGCTATCTTGTAGGGTGTGAGTAGCAAACTTCACCTTATCTCCCTCAGCACATCCGCTGACGCGAAAGACAGATTCTAACTTCTCAAACCATCGTATCAAGCCAACGGCTCCTTCAGTTCCGTTGAAATACCGGGGTTTGCAACTTAAAAATCCTTTAATTCCACAACCTTTTGCGTGGATTTCCGTTCCTCCCGTGGTGCGGCTAGCACCACCATCTCCATTTGCTGAGCTATTCCTATTTGCCTCATATGTGGCTATAGCGGCAGCCACTCTTTGTGCGACTAGCTCTTCAATGTCAGCAGCGTTCATTGTTCGTTTCGGCGGCATTATCTTAAAATTTTAAAGAAAAAGCATAGTGTAAGAAATTGAATCTTAAAGAGGTAAATTCTTCCTTAAAGCACAATACTATAATCATCAAACACAATTTCATAAATAACTTGCAATTGTCATTAATCATTCGAAGTTTTCTTACATTAGGGGCGGGTTATTACCCGAAAATTTTGTCCTATACTATTACATGATATTTTCCTACCATTACAAAGATAGATAGATGTGCACTAAGTGTGGGAGTGATCGGGGGTCTCTCCCTTTTCCATTGCGTTGAGGCGCTGAGTCAGCTCCTCGATCCGGGCTTGGCTCTCGGCTAGTTGCTGCCGGAGCTCATTCAGTCCGTCCTGCTGTATAGCAAGGGCGTGCTGGTTGGCCCAATATATGTTGGAGTTTTGCAACTCCTCCCGCTCTAAACGAGCAGTCATCTCCCCGATATCCAGGTTAAGTGACCGGATCTGGTGGTCATGCCTGGTAGACCTTGCGATCAAAAGTGGTATGGTCTGATCGGCGGGCTCTTGAGTGAGCGATGAGACAGGTGCGGAGGATGGTCCTCCGATCTCGAAGTTTGGAGGAACTCCCTCCATCTGCCTCCATTCGCGGAGGGTCTCCGGTATCCAAGTCCATCTTCGGGCGTCTACCCGTCGGTGTGGTGTCGGGGGATTGGGTTGGGGAGTCGGAACAGGAATAGACTCCCTTCTTGGTATGTTTACCCGTTTCCGGGGTGTGTACAACATCTTTGGGCCGTTAGGATAAGGCCTATACGGCTTATAGGATGGTTCGGCCGGGTGATACGGGACGCGAGCAGGGGCCGTCGGTGGTGAAGGATCCTCTTCCTCCATCGGTTCTTCCTCCATGGTTTCTTCCTCGGATTCCTCCATCGGGTCCTCGTCCTCCGAGGGGTCTTCCTCCTCGGTCGGGTCCTCCTCAGAAAATACTTCCGGATTGCATGGGCTAGTAGGGGTATACTCCTCTTCTGAGTCGGACAAGATGATTATCTCTTGGTGAGACATGTTTTCTGCTATCAAGGCCCATGCATAGTCTTTCAGTTAGTTACAAGTTACAAAATATTTCTAAAATCAGTAAATCTTATGTGCAGTTATAGTCTAGGGTACTAATGCAACCTAGTTCACTATAACTATGGCTCTGATACCAATCTGTCACACCCTGCTACCCCGGTTGGCAGCGAGGCGTGACGAGTGCGGAAGCGTAACCATAATCATAATGAACGACCACTATATGGACGTTTTCAAAAATACATCGATATAACTTTAAAAGGTAGAAATGTTTTACATAACCCGTAAATGATAAAGAGTAGTTCGCAAAGTACAGAGATTTAAATACATAATTAAATTGTCCAAAATAATGCAAATAAATCTCCGACGGTTTGAAAAAGGATGCGACTCCTTAAGTGCGGAAGCTTGAAAGTGGTTACTTCTGAAGGCATACTTGCCTTAATTACCTGAAAATACATGCTAAAATACGTCAACGAAAATTGTTGGTGAGCTCATAGGTTTACGCGAAAAGACCAGTTGTATGGACATTATAAGATGAGTTGAATTTATAAAATCATAAATTCCGCGTATGTATTACATAAACCATCATGCAACCGAAGCTTAATTAGAATGAGTTTGCCCTGTGCAGTATTCCCATACGTAATATCGTGTGTTGAATATATATGCACTCGCTGTTAGCCGAACCGAGCTAACCCGAATGGGGGACATGACTCCCGATAGATCTATCCACAATATATCCGCGCTTACAAATAAATGCAATTAACGGTTCATGATATAAGGGCTGATGGGATCCAAACATGTAATACATATAAGAAATAAACAGTTTTGATGTCCATATGAAAACAGTGCATGTATTTCCACCCCAATAGATAGTGAAAATAGGGGCTATGAAGACTCACCGAACTTGTGATGGCAAAACGACGCGCAAAAATGCAAAAGTGCGTTGTTTGATGGGTGATGAAACCGGAGGTGTTTAACCGAGTCCTAAATGATGATAAGGACTTAATATCACTAATATATGATAATATGTATATTTATAGATTTTTATGTCTTAAATCACCCAACATTACAAGTTTATAAATAAGATTTGCTTAAAACGTCAAGTTTATATATATATAATTTTCCAGCTTTTTCGGAGGTTTTTCGGCCTACTTTGAGGCTGTTTTTGACCAAGCTCCAAAATGTTTTAGACTTTGGTTTTCTAGGACATTAAACTACTATATACAAAGGATTTTTAGAATCAAGAACGGCCATTTTTCGAGTTGTTTAGGTTGGTGAAAAATCTCGTTAAAAACGCTATGTTGGCCATTTTTGAGCTGTCAAACTTTCGGTTTCTGAAATAATTTCTGGAGGTCTTAAACTTCAAAATAAATTATGAAAAATTTCAGATCTATAGTTAAGACATAGATCTAACTTTTGAGACAAGAATCAACTCATTTCGTTGAGTTATGAATTAGTTATGATTTTTCAAAGTTGATACAAATATTCTGCCGAAATTCCGTAGTTTATAAATTTAAAACAACTTATGATTCTTGTTGTTTATTTAAAGACAACTTGTTTAAAAGCCATAATAGTTATAAAACCACATATATAACACATCTTTTCATAATATTAACATGCTTATAATGTGTTCATATATTCATATGCACATTTAAAGATATCAACTAAAAATAAAAACTAGAAACTTATAAACTTGAGTTTTTTTTATGAAACTTGTTGTTGTTGGTGATTATATATATTATGCAAGACTTATATAAACATAAATATATGATGAAATAAGTTAGTATTTACTTACTTTGATGTATTCGGAGTATGAAATTGAGAAGAAGTTGGAACTCTTGCAAGATTTGAACCAAGAACACTTGAAGTTCACCAAGAACACTTGAATTTCACCAAAAACACTTGAATGAAAATGTTTGTAGTGTGTGTGTGTGTGGGATCCGATTTTGAGAGGAGAGAAAGAGATATTTTGGTGTGAAAATAATGAAAAGGAAGCCCTCTATTTATAGGCAAAGTCTTGGTCTTTCAAATGGAGGTGGAGTGTAAGATCATGTTGAAATGAAAGGAGAATGGGGTGTGAAAGATTTGATTATGAAAGGTTATGGAGTTGGGAAATAAAAAATTGAAATCAAATCTTGGGTAGTACTACCCTATGACCAGATTTTTATGGATTATTTTCATGTACTTATATATTTTTTTTTTGTATAAAAGTATTTAGAATGTATTCTTGTATTTCCTTTTTCTTGTAAATTCAAAAATACTTTTGAATGCATTGTTTTAATGAATTGTTTTAGTCTTGCATAATTAATGTTAAGTAATTGTATTAGTGTATGATTAGTGTCACTAATCATAATTTAATTATGTACTTAGTTGAATTAATCCCTCATATCGTAAATCGATCGGATTAATTGATTTTACGATTCATCGCACTGATGAATTTGATTCTAATTGAGTTGAATTTTCTAATAAACCTTGTTAATCACTTGATTAATTTCTAATGACCACTGATTAGACTATAATTGACTATTAAATGTGGATTAGGGTTTTGTTGCTAACCTGGTTCAGTGCCGGATGTTACATTTGCCCACCTAATACAACCGTTTTTCATCATCCAGGCCTCCAACCAGATTTTTTTATTATGATGAAACAAAGTCTTCTAGTCAAATAAAAATGGAAAATGAAAAACCTTCTGAATCTTTCATATCTAAGCATAGTGATCCCAGCTATATTGATGGCCCAGCTACCCCGGAATATCGCATTAACTGTAGCACGTAATACTCGGTGCTTTAGATATTAATCATAGTCCTTTTTATTTTGGGGGGAGAATTTCATATATACCACCCCTAAACATTGAAATATCATATATTCCCAACTTGAGTCAATAATATCATATATATCATGTCTTAACTTTAACAATATCTTGTAATTTTTTTAAACTCAAGATATTTATCAGATATTAGTTAATGACCGATATACCCTTCTCTTAAAATTCATGTTATTAGTCCAATGGCAAATTACATTGCGGCATACTTTGTTGACAATCTGTTTTCTTAACAATTTAATTTACTTGAAATATTAGTAGGGTTATCCTGCAGAAACAATCTCAGAAACAAGCAAAGTGTCATTTAGTGACACATGCTTTTAGTGACAAAAAAATAAGTGTCACTATATCTTACTTTTAGTGACACTTATAAAAAGAGTAGGTAAAGAGCAATCTTTTACCCACACTTTTTCTTTTTTAGTGACACAAAAATTTTGTCACAAAATACTTGAGGCCTATACCCACATACTTTTTTAGTCACTAAATATCTATAGTCACTCCACTTTTACCCACTCTTTTTATTGTGTAGGTAAAAGATTTTGATACCTATAGTGACACTTTTTTGACATAAAAAGAGTGGGTAAAAGTGGAGTGGGTATAGATATTTAGTGACTAAAAAAGTATGTGGGTATAGGCCTCAAGTATTTTGTGACAAAATTTTTGTGTCACTAAAAAAGAAAAAGTGTGGGTAAAAGATTGCTCTATACCTACTCTTTTTATAAGTGTCACTAAAAGTAAGATATAGTGACACTTATTTTTGTGTCACTAAAAGCATGTGTCACTAAATGACACTTTGTTTGTAGTGTGACAATCTGTTTTCTTAACAATTTAATTTACTTGAAATATTAGTAGGGTTATCCTGCAGAAACAATCTCAGAGAGGGGAAAAGAGAGATTGTTTGTTTGACATTAAAGGACTCTTAAAAAAGTCTTAAATCTAAATTTTAGATCTAAAGCAATTTAAGTTTGTTTAATTTTAGACTTAAGAGGATGTATCCTCTGAATTTACCTCATAAAATTAAGTGGGAGGAATGGACCTGAAAGTTTATGTTTTCTATACTACAACCAATGTCTCAATTGAGACTTGAACCCACAACCTCTTGGTTGGGGCAACACCCATGCTCACTGCTGCCTTGTTGTCACAGTAAAGTTTCATCGGGGATATTCTTAGCTGTCTTAGCCATATCCCTTCACACAAGCCAAGTGTCACTGCCCTGTATTCTACCTCAGCACCACCACGAGATACCACAAATTGTTTCTTGCTTCTCCAAGCTACGAGGTTCCCCCATACATAACTGCAATATCCACTGGTGGAACGTCGGTTGATTATAGAGTCGGCCCAATCAGAATTAGTGAACATTTCAATAAACCTATTGTCACCTTTCTTGAAGTGCAATCCTTTCCTCGGTGCCCCCTTTAAGTATCCTAGAACACTGTCGGTAATGTATGGTCGCAATCATAATCTTGCGACCAATTGCTAACCATAGGATAACCGTATGTCTAAGGATGCAATGACCATAATCACACAATCATTCCTAAGAACCTCCAATACGAAGGCAGAATACTCTCCCATGCCTGGCTCACCTAGAACCTGACCAGGTTTCTTCTTGAGTCTTGCCAGTGTACAGAGTCAAGGTCACCCAGATGGAGAATAGGGACTGACACTGCTTGCAGCTCACATGATAGTGGATCTTGTCTTGTGTCTACAACTTGCTACCAATTTGTAACCATAGGATAAACGTATGTGACACCAGAAATCAATGACCAAAATCACACAATCATTCCTAAGAACCTCCATTACGATGGCCGAATACTCTCCCATGCCTGGCCCACCAAGAACCTGACCAGGTTGCCTCGAGTCTTGCCAGTGTGCAGTGTCAAGGTCACCCAGACGGAGAATAGGGACTGAGACTGCTTACAGCTCCACATGATCCGACCAAGCACATAAATTCACCATAACACCATGCTCCACATGTTTTCCTTGAGCATTTTAGAATAGTATAATTGTATATATATATATATATATATATATATAGAGGGAGGTTCAATTGAGCACTTTTATGCATCGAGGTACAAAAGTACCCATATCATCCATTAGATCAAAAAATTGTATGGATTAGATTAATGGCAAAAGGGTAAATAGTTGGACAATTTTATACATCTTGTGCATTATAGAAACAATGAAAGAAGGGCATTTTGGGGAATGTGCATACCTCATTAAATTTAATATTTCAACAAATAATCAAATAATAAATGCTAAATAAATTCAATTGATACATTTCCAAATTTAAAAAAATTACACAAATTCAAAAAAGATGATGGAGATCGATGCATTTCATCGTTAATCGTGTTTATCTATGCATTGTGTTAAAAAAACGCATTTAACAAAAAAAAATACACAAATTCATTTATGCATCGTGTTCAACTTGTTCATCATTCGTTTATGCATCGTGTTTGTCGTTCATATTCTTCATTCAGCTATGCATCATGTTCAACTTGTTCATCATTCATCTATGCATCGTCATTGTTCATCATCCATTTATGCATCATCATTTTCCGTTGTTCATCGTTCATCATCCATCTATGCCTTGTCATTGTTCATCATCCATCTATGCATTATCATTATTTATCGTTCATCATCCATCTATGCATCATGTTCTTCATAATTATCATCGGTTACCTCTCTTGTTCATGTTCATCATCATCGTTGTTCATCGTTAATCTTCGTCTTCAAATCATCATCATCTAAGAAAAATCATGAAGAACACGATTAGAGAGAGAGAGAGAGAGAGAGAGAGAGAGAGAGAAATGAGGAGGAAAATGAGGAATGTAGTTAATATGAGACTTTAATTCAAAATGTAACTCCTAATTATCATTTAATGATTTTTAGAAATAAATTAATTATCATGTCTTTAGTTTTCCCTAAATGCCCTTTGTGCACCCTTGGTGGATTATCCGATGCACAAAAGTGCCTCGAGGTGCCCCGATGCATAAAAGTTCTCAATTGAACCTCAATCTATATATATATATATATATATATATATATATATATATATATATATATATATATATATATATATATATATATATATAGAAAATAAGTAGATCCTATCAACCCATGGAACAGTTTCCTATTCTGTATTTGAGGAATCTGATTTGTGTTTTCATCTAGTTTGTTGAATTGATCAACGGAGTAAAACTTTCTGGCATTAATTGGTACAGTTGCTATGTTCTTTTAAATGCATTTAGATTACCATCAGTATATTTGTCCTTCCTTGCTTTTATAAATGGATTTAGATTTTCCTGCATTAAGTACCAACTGTTTTACCGTTTGCTGCAATTGCACAATGTAGGTCCTTAAAGTTCTAAAGCTCATGCTTCGTGGAGTCTCTGCTTATCGCACAAGAGGAATTTTGCTACTCAAGGCAATGCGATTAATAGAAATAGTGTCTGGTGATTCTAATTTCCGATCTTACGTAGTGTCGAACTTGGTAAGATTTTTGAAAATATGTTTACATTATTCTAAGATTCTTTATGAGTGATGCATATATGGGTGTGTTTAACCATAAATGACATACATACTTCTATACATGTGCATCTGTTGGATTTGAAAATTTTGATGCATGTCCTGCAGACAGAGTGCTTGATGGCAGTGTTTTCGTTACCAAAAGACAAATTCTTGTCTAGATGGTGTTCATCTGATCATCGGCCTGCTGAAGCTGAGACTACTCTGGCTTATGACTCCTGGTTAGCAGCTGGACAGATTTTGGGTGTGGTTCCGCCATCAAATATTTCACAACATACTTTCACTACCTATTTTGCTTCTCAGACCCCCTATGCACATCAAAGAACATCTTTGCTGGTCAAAATCATTGCTAATCTCTCCTGTTTTGTTCCACATATCTGTAAAGGTGAATACTTTAGCCTATTTTTTTGTGTGGCTGTGGAGAACTTTAAAAGATTAATTGGTGTCATATGTGCATCTGTTACCTGAATGTCTAGTGTTTGTGTGGGTTAAGTATGAAGCACTTTTTGTAACTATAATCCTAAAATGGTGAAAAGTCCCTTGTTCTAAAAAGAAGATAAGTTGACTTCTGGATAAGACAAAAAGAAGATATTCAGAAGGCCTGTGGTCAAAAGCTTTGGTCTCTTGTGTGGTCTACATCAAGGATATGGAGGGATGCTTTTAACCGGGTAATATTGTGTTTCTTGTCTTCATCTGGAGGCCAATAAGGGCCAAGGAAGAAAAAGTATATATATGTCTCTTCTCACCAAAGGAAAAGACGAACTCCAGAATATACAAAAGAATTCTCAGTAATCTCTTACCTTTGTCTCAAACATTCTTGATATCATCATCCTCATCCTCATTCGTACTATGTCTAACTTGGGCGTCGGAGGTGCCTCACAGGGGTCAACCCCCTGTGTTGCACACTGACCTTATTTTTCTCTTGTGCATTTCAGTTTCTACCCCTTTGAAGCTTGATTAGATCGCTCTGTGAAGATAATTTCCAACGAGGATATTCTACGTCTAAACAAATGGCGCCATCCGTGGGACCGGCGGGATTTACACCGGTTCTAACGTTATAAATCCATTTTTATCTTTGTTAAAAGACAAGATAATCTTCGAACCCAGATCTAAGCAGACGGCTAAATCAACATAAAGAAATAATGTTACCCCCACCACTAACAAGTACGTCCAGCTCACCGACAACAGCACCCCCAGTCACTCACGACCCCATTGCCCCACTGTTAACACCAATAAACCCCATGAGAAACCTAGTTATTGAAGAAAACTCCGTTAACAATCCCAACCATCCCATTCTGGATCCTTTGTTTATCCAGCAAAACTTTGAACAGCTTCAAGCCATGATGTTTCGAGAGGCAGAGAGAAGAAGCGCTCTGGACGGAGTCCGAACGCGACTGTATCCATACGCGGAGGGAGAGATGGCCTCTGAAGGCCCTTCTTCCAATACTTTTCAAAGGACATCAGTATGTCATGTGGGCACAATGTCCACCGTAGTTACTACCATACCCCAGGAAGGACAAGGAGGAAGATCCCTGCCCCCTCCTTTTTTAGCAGACTTTCAGCAAGCAGTTGGGGTAAACCCACAGTCAGCAGGAGAAGGCAATCAGTCATCCTTCGATATGGGGTCCAGAGGGCTTCTCGGAGTAAACTATGGAGAATACTGGAGATTCGCTCACCCATACCTCACTTATCCCTCCCTGCACCATCCTCAGGCTTGGGGGCAATACCAAGGGATTCCTCAGGGATGGATCCCGAATCCCTTCATTCAAACCATGCAGCAACCACAGGCAGGAGGAGAAATGCCCCACATAGCAGGATCATCTGATGAAGATTTAACTCGACGTGGAGGGGGATATGTTAGCAACATGGTAGAAGTATCACCATTCGTAAAGTGGATTGAGGACTTTCCTCTTCCCGAGGGATTGAAACTCCCCACTAATATAGGAGTATATGAGGGTTTGGGCGACCCAGATGACCATTTGCGTCTTTTTGCAGGTATCATGAAAATATCAAAATGGTCTATGCCTGTGTCTTGTCATATGTTCCCCATGACCTTAAAAGGAACCGCCAGATTATGGTTTGAAAGTTTACCACCCTCCTCCATCAACACCTTTGAAGAACTCAAAATGAAGTTTAGAACCAACTTCATGCAGCAAAAAAAGTATACGAAGACCCACTTGGAAGTCCACAATATCAAACAGGCGGAAGGAGAAACTGTCAGATCCTTTGTGGAGCGGTACAATGTCGAAAGCCAGCAAATCAGAGCCTTGAATGAGGATACCAAGATCTCAGGTTTCATTCATGGTCTGAGGACCAGACAATTGGTGGAAATCCTTTCGGCCGATTTACCCGTGTCTTATCAGGCTCTTCTGGATAAAGTATACTCTTTCATAAGATCCAAGGAGACGGCCGTCTGTGGAACGCATGGATCGAAGAAAGGAAGTACAGGTGAACAAGGAAGAGGGGGAGAAAGGAGGGCTCGCAGCCCAACCTCCGACAAGCAGTCGCGTAGTAGACCTCCTAGTAGGTTTGCACCATATTCCAGGAGACAGTCGGGAAGGTACAGCCCTTCACCTAGATCACCTTCTCATGGATTGTTGTCCACTCTGTCCAAAACTCCTCAGGAAATATTGGCGACAGAAAAGATAAGTATCTCATTTCGTCCTCCACCTAGGATGATGGGAAACCCGAAAAATAAAGACAAAAGCAGATACTGTGATTTCCATGAGAATTATGGCCATGATACAAATTATTGCACGGAGTTGCGAAAGCAGGTAGAAGAGGCAGTAAAGACAGGGAAGTTGGCACATTTAATGAAAAACCTGAGAACGCCAAAAAAGGAGGCCGAAGGGTCAGGGGCTAAGAAGTCAATGTGGCAAAAGGATAGCAAGGCACCGGAAACAGCTCCCAAAGCCACTCATGAAATACAGATGATAAGGAAGAGGGAAGACTCAAAGAAGCAGAGGATAACTCACTCAGAGGTAAACTCACGTCCTTCCGAGTCACATTTTTCTATTGACCCTGTGCTAATCAGCATACAGATAGAGGGACATCTCATTCGGAAGGTGTATTGTGATACTGGTAGTGCATGTGAAGTAATATATGGCCACTGTTTTGATAAATTGTTAGAAGGCGAAAAGCGTTTGCTACAGCCTTCTACTACCCCATTGGTAGGATTCTCAGGAGAAACAAGGTGGCCGGAAGGACGGATCAGCCTTCCCATATGGATTGGTGCTTTCCCAAAGCAAAGGAAAGAAACTTTGGAGTTTCTAGTTATTCGATCGCCCTCTCCTTATAACATTATTTTGGGACGAACTGCTATGAGTAAGCTGGAAATGACCATTTCAACCCCTCATGCCCTGGTTCAGTTCCCCACATGCCAAGGGATGGCTACCATGAAGTCGGAAAAGTTAGCAGTCAGGGAGTGTCAAAGTGTTCAGCAGATGAGGAAAGAAGTCACCCCTAAGGAGGAGGGGAAAAAAGGCAAACAGTCTGTGGACGAAGGAGAGGAGATCGTCATTAATGGCGTATACCCGGACCAACCAGTCAAAGTAGGCAGAAACATGTCATCTCAAGGGAGGGATCGATTGATTGAGTTACACAAGAAAAGCGTGGAAGTATTTGCATGGTCACCCTCAGACATGAAGGGAATACCGAGGGAAGTCATCATACCAGGAGAAGCATCCTATAGCACTGTGCACCACCTCCGAATACCACCAACAGTGGAACCCATCAGACAGAAGTAAAGGACGTTGGCCCCGGACCGCAATCAAGCTGTTGATGAAGAGGTAAGTAAGTTGGTGCAAGCAGGCATACTCCGAGAAGTTAGATACCCCTCTTGGGTAGCTAATCTGGTGATGGTAAAGAAGGGAGATGGAACCTGGAGAATGTGCGTCGACTTCACCGATTTAAATAAAGTCACTCCAAAAGATTGCTACCCTCTACCTGAGATTGACTGGAAAATCGAATCCTTGTTTGGTTTCCGCTGGAAGTGTTTCCTAGATGCCTACAAAGGATATCACCAAATTCTCATGGCTAAAGGTGATGAAGAAAAGACAGCATTTCACACCAATGGAGGAGTTTTTTGTTACCAAAAAATGCCCTTTGGCCTCAAGAATGCGGGGGCTACTTATCAAAGGCTGGTAGATAAGTTGTTCGGAGGGCAGATAGGGAGAAACCTGGAAGCCTATGTAGACGACATGGTAATAACAAGCAGAACGGAAGAGGAGCTCCTAAAGGATATAGAAGAAACCTTCGCAACTCTGAGAAGAATCCGCATGAAGCTTAATCCTAAAAAATGTTCCTTTGGGATGGAGAAGGGTCACTTTTTAGGTCATATCATCACCCCAGAAGGAATTGAGGTGGATCCCGCGAAAATAAAAGATATCAGTTCCATGAAATCTCCTGCTACAATCAAAGAGGTTCAAAGCCTCAACGGCAAGTTGGTAGCTCTAAGTCGCTTCTTTTCTAGAGCTGCAGAGAAGTCCATTCCTTTTTTCAAAACCCTCAAAGGATGTTTGGAAAAAAGTCAGTACAGGTGGACGGCGGAGGCGGAAGAAGCATTTTTGAAAGTCAAAAGATATGTTAAAGAGCTCCCAACACTCACAGCACCTATGCCAGGAGAAGACCTAGTAATGTATCTTGCCGCCTCGGAGCAATCTATCAGTTCTGTGTTGTTAGCTGCTCGGAAAGGAAAGCAGGTACCCATTTACTTTATCAGTAAAACGTTGCAGGGGGCTGAGGAGAGGTATCCTCCCTTGGAGAAGCTAGCATTAGCTCTGGTACATTCCGCCAGGAAATTACGAAGGTACTTTCAAGCTCACACTATTAAGGTTATGACTGACCACCCGTTGAAGCAAGCGCTTGCCAAACCCGAGAAATCGGGAAGATTAGCCAAATGGGCCATAGAGCTTGGAGGATACGAAATCATTTTTGAACCAAGAACGGCGATAAAAGGACAGGTGTTAGCTGATTTTCTTGCAGAAATGCCACAAGCTGAAGAAGATACTCCTGGAACCACTACCCCTCCGAATGAGAAGAAGGAAGATAGCCAACACTGGACCCTCTACACAGATGGTTCCTCTAGTGCGGAGGGGGCAGGTGCGGGCCTTTTATTAATCAGTCCAGAAGGAAAAGAATACATCTACGCCCTGAGGTTCGAGTTTATGACCTCCAATAACGAGGCAGAGTACGAAGCATTGCTAGCAGGACTCCGAATAGCTCATGAAACGGGGATAGCGAGACTGGTGATTAACGTTGATTCTCAGCTGGTTGCGAATCAGGTAGAAGGTACCTTCGAAGCTAGGGACGAATCTATGAAGAACTACCTACGGGCCGTACAAGAAAGTTTGAAGAGATTTCCACAATGGGAAATTCATCAAATACCTAGGGGAAGGAACAAGAAAGCGGACGTGTTGAGCAAATTGGCTTCCGTAGCGTTCTCACATCTGACCAAAGAGGTATTGGTAGAAGTACTTAAAGAGCCTTCTTCCATAACAACCATGGTAGGAATGGTGGAAGAAGAGGGGAACAGTTGGATGACCCCTCTGTTAGCATACTTACGATTCAACAAACTCCCAGAAGACAAGGAAGAAGCCAGAAAGATACAACGGAAGTCCCCTCTCTACGTGGAGAAAGACGGGGTGTTATACAGAAGAGCCTACCTGATGCCATGGCTACGATGTGTAGGACCCAGACAGGCTTCCAACGTACTCCAGGAGGTACATATGGGATCATGTGGAATGCATTCGGGAGTCAGAAGGATAGTCACCAAGGTGATGAGGCTAGGATATTATTGGCCTAGCATGTACCGTGACGCTGAAAAAGAATTGCAAGCCTGCTACTCTTGTCAAATCCATGCTAGGATTCCTCACCAACCTAGGCATGCGATGGTACCCATGGGGGGTTGTTGGCCTTTCGAGAAATGGGGTATTGACATCGTAGGCCCATTTCCTGAAGCACCCGGAAGAGTGAAATTCTTGTTAGTAGCTATCGACTATTTTTCTAAATGGGTTGAAGCTAAACCTCTCTCTACCATTACGGGGAAACATGTTTTGAATTTCGTGTGGAATAACATTGTTTGTCGTTTTGGTCTACCTCACTCCATCGTAAGTGATAACGGAAAGCAATTCGCGGAGAACCCCTTCAAGTCTTGGTGTCAGGAGATGAAGATCAAACAAAATTTTACTTCCGTAGCACACCCACAAGCTAACGGCCAAGTAGAGGTCACAAACAGGGAGATAGTAAAAGGAATCAAGAAGAGGCTGGAAGGTGCTTCCAGTGGATGGGTAGAAGAGCTTCCCAATGTCTTATGGGGTAGTAGGACCACTCAAAAAAGCAGTCATGGAGAAACGCCGTTTAGCCTAGTTTATGGGGCAGAAGCAATGTTGCCAATTGAAGTCAGTGTACCCACATACAGGAGAAGCCATTATGAACCTGAAGACAATGCATCAGAGAGGTTAGTCAGCTTAACCTTACTAGAAGAAAAGAGGGAGATTGCGGCCATACGAGAAGCCTACCACAAGCAGGCCATGCGGAGGTATTATGACCAAAAAGTCAAAGCTACCTCCTTCCAAGTAGGTGACTTGGTCCTTAGAAAAAATGAAGCCAGTCGGGTAGAGGACCAAGGAAAACTTGGACCTAACTGGGAAGGTCCATACCGAGTTAGAAAAATATGTAACATTGGCTCATATCAGCTGGAGACTTTTGGAGGTTCCATTATCCCTCGCACTTGGCACGTTAGCAACCTAAGGCGATTTTACATGTAAAACCATGTAACCTGCTACCGTTAATTACCATCTTTATCATGTATGAACTTCAATGAAAAGATTGGTTGATTATTTGCTCGTCTTAATGAATGTTTTTACTTTATAAATCGACTTATTTATAATCGCATGGATTATATCAAAAAACAATCTTGTTAACATTTTTTCCCGACGGGGAACAAATGTCCCTTATTATGGAATATATAAATATACTTCCTACAGGCTTAGTGCTTTTTTCCCAGCAGGGTAATTAGCACCCTTATTTTTTGATCAAAAAAGTGAGGGAGAGGCCATCAGGCTTTTCCCACAATTCACAATAAGACATGTCAAACTTTAAAGAATAACGTGTTTCGCACAGCATTCACATAAGATAGTCAATATTATCAACTGGAAGCATACGCTAAAACCGGTCATACATAGGAGGCCTAACAGAATAGCATCCTAAAAACAAAAGCACAATACCAAGGCCACAGGCCTGATCAACAAAACACAGCAAAAAGGCAATTGTCTTAAAACAGGAAATGATAAAGATATTAGCTAAACTAAGCAGGAGAGGTGCTCTCCTCAGAAGGCTCAATGATAGCCAGAGGTCTAGTAGGATCAGCAGACACAGACGTCAGATACTCAAACTGAGTATTTTTGGCAGCAGCCAGAGCAACCTCGAGCTCCTCCTTAGCTCCTTCACAATATCCATCCACATCTGAAACGTCCGTATCTGGGAGGTGCTTACTCTGAGCAGAAAGAATCCCTTGATGACGACCCAAACGAAGAGCAGCTCTCTGCACAGCCCTTAAAGGTTCCATAAACTCAGCCTTCTGGATCTGAGTAAAAAACACATGCTTAAAACCCTCTGTTATAAGCTTTCCCCTTTCTTCCTCTAATTTCTTCTTCTCCTCCACCAGCGCCTTGTGCTGAACCTCATCATCCTCACTCTTCTTCACCAACATGTCGTTCATCTCACAAACATCTTTATAATCTCGTACCTTGACGTCATAGGACAGCTGCAGGCGTGCCAATTCAGCTTCCTTCACTTTCAGCTTCTCCTCTAGCTCTCCTTTTAAACGAACCTCTTCCTTCAAAAGAGTATCACATTGCTCCAAATCCTTCAAAGAGTGGAGCATTTTCTCCATTTCAGCAGACTTGCGAATGATCTTACGACTCAAATCAACCAGGATAGCAGAGAAACCATTAGATAATTCCGCTGCCTTGGCAGCCAACTCAGGATCCAACAACTGGGTCAGGTCTCCAACATTGGGAAAAGATAGTTGAACAGCCGAATTAGGGGAAGTACTAGAAGTAGTCCCACCTACAGAATAAGTAACACCAAAGGGAGGTGTACCAGGTGCAGCGGAGGCTCCCTCAGAAGGTTTGTTCTTCAGAAGAGGGTGTCGAGGAGGACGTCCGGATAAATTTGTTGCCTTTCCTTGAGAGGTCATGCTTTCGGTAACAGGGCTCGCAGAGGGCTGTTTCTTCAGACGAGCAGACTTCCGAGAAGAGCCTTGTTCAGAAGATTTCTTTTTCCTTTTTGATCCCGAGGTAGGAGTAACATTGGCATCAGGAGTGTCATCTTCTAGACAAATAAATTACATCTCAGAAAAGCATATATTCCAAAAATAAAACCACAAACATTCCACATACCATCATCAGAACTGAGACTTAAAGCTCTCTCCGTTGAGACCTCAGCATCCACTGCTCTCACCTTCCTCCTCTCCCAACGAATGTCGGAAATCTCATCATCAGTCAACAAGTCATTCATAGTGAGTTCTGCAAGAAAAAATTACATCTGTGAGAACAACAAACCGTCAAATAAAAAGGAACTATGTGCAATCGATAAGCAGAAACTCCGCCCAAAAAATTACCAAGATCCCCCCTAAAAGGAACGGGGGTATATCCAGGGTATTTCCAGGAGTTGCTTAACCCTGCCATAACTAACACCTCCTCTGGGTAAGGGCGGAGACGGAATCGCTTTTGACACAAAGCGTCCCTACAGGAGACATCATACTCATCCTCCTCTGGAATGTCATTCACATCAGAATCATACTCCTCCCTCCATATCAGAAGGGATTCCCTATTTTCACCAATCACAGCAGAATCAACCCAAATAAACTTGTCTTTCCAATCCTTCAGACAATTTCTTCCCCCAGTCAGAATTTGAGGAAAGGGCTTGGAACGAGCAGTAAGGGTACACCAATCACCCTTCATACCAATTTTGAAGAAGACTCTCAGCAAAGCGACACTTGGTTCCTTACCTAGAGACTTGCAGGCCATTTCAAAGAGGTGAATCTTTTCAGTACCTAGAGGGGAAAGTTGAGAAAGCTGAATCTTGTAATGGACCAATACGTCCAGATAAAAAGAACTTATGGGAAAACGCATGTGAGCCATCTTCAGTGCTTTAGCGTATATAGCAATGCGACCAGGAGCAGGGCTATCAACTCTATCCCTCTTTAAGGTATGGATGGATGAAGATCTTCAGGTATATGAACTTCATTCAGAAGGGAACGAAAATATTTATCGGAAACTGTGGGACGAACCAATCTAACCCTAACTTCCTCCATCTTCCAACCCAAGTGAGCAAAGCCAACGAAGAACAGAGCAAAGAAGAAAGGAGCAGGAAAACTAAAAAGGTTAAGGAAAGGGAGTACTAACCTGCGATTCGCACGAAGATGAGCAGAAGAAACCGAAAGAACTTAAGAAGAAAAGAAGAAGAAGAGGGTGTATTAATGTAGGGGGAAACTAACATTTGAAATTAGTCCGCCTTTTAAGGAGGAGAAGATTCGCTCACAAGCGGACGATGGTTAACTGTGCAGAACACGTGTACGGTAAGGGAGCATCTTGCCAGAACCCTCATCATGAGGCTGACGTCATCAATCTGACGGTTACCCGAGCACCATTATTAACTCTAATACTGGGTAATTAAGTGAACATTTAATTCTTCACCCAACTAAAGTACACTGAGATTTTATTTTCTAAATATAAAATAATGACTATAAATTATATATGCATACGTACCCACTTACTCGGAGTCTGAGGCTCTAGATTTCTAGAACTTCAGACTAGGGGGCTTGTTTGTGTGGGTTAAGTATGAAGCACTTTTTGTAACTATAATCCTAAAATGGTGAAAAGTCCCTTGTTCTAAAAAGAAGATAAGTTGACTTCTGGATAAGACAAAAAGAAGATATTCAGAAGGCCTGCGGTCAAAAGCTTTGGTCTCTTGTGTGGTCTACATCAAGGATATGGAGGGAAGCTTTTAACCGGGTAATATTGTGTTTCTTGTCTTCATCTAGAGGCCAATAAGGGCCAAGGAAGAAAAAGTATATATATGTCCCTTCTCACCAAAGGAAAAGACGAACTCCAGAATATACAAAAGAATTCTCAGTAATCTCTTACCTTTGTCTCAAACATTCTTGATATCATCATCCTCATCCTCATTCGTACTATGTCTAACTTGGGCGTCGGAGGTGCCTCACAGGGGTCAACCCCCTGTGTTGCACACTGACCTTATTTTTCTCTTGTGCATTTCAGTTTCTACCCCTTTGAAGCTTGATTAGATCGCTCTGTGAAGATAATTTCCAACGAGGATATTCTGCGTCTAAACATCTAGTTATTGCTTTAGCATGGTCCTGATGAAGCCCTGTTTTAATCCACAGACAAGGGTCTCTTCCTTAACAAGTTTTTCCGGTGCTTCCAAAAGGAGCTTCCTAACTTACCAGATGGAGGGGCTGAAAGAGCAGCGGACGCTATAATAAACCTCCGTATATACCAATTTCAACAATTTTTTTGGTTAATAAGAAAAGAATGCTTTTGTTTATAACAAATTGTTTTGGATTTTTCAGGTTCCTTATTGGTTCATGCAAGATCTTTGACTCCGTCATTCCTTAATGAAGGTGATGTGGACGCCCTTAGGTTAGTGCTTTCAAGGCCCGAACTTGGCCTTTATGCTCGTCATTCCTGCAAAGTGAATTATGAATGTCTTCCTTAGCAAGTTGCGTTGCTGAACTTGCCTGTATATTCTCCATTTGTCCCAAACTAATTGAGCTTTTTACCTTTTGTCTCTTTCTTAATTTAACAAGAGACATTATGTTAATATATATCCTTTTACTTGCAAGGAATACATAAAAATAAAAATTGACTACGATGTCGGCATATGTTTGACATTGTTGCTCAATTGTTACAACTTAATCAATGAAATTGTATTTTTTTAGACACTCAGGGATAAATATGGAAATATATATTGATAGCAACTCGTGATGATTTGCATACCACAATGATAAACAAGTTTTTGGTTTTATGATTTGACCAAACAGCTCAATATGGGTGATTGCATTTATTGTCATACAATGATCAGCAAGATGAAATTGCAGCAAATGCTGCATTGTTTCTAGTATGGACTATATATTTAAATCATTGAGTTCTGATCTATCTTGTATCAACAACTGGTTTTATGTTGGTAACATCATGCCACTTATTATATTCATTTTTGTTGTCTTTTGGTTTTGTACAAGGTTGTTCATTAAGCAATTGGAGCCACTTATTCCTCAACTAAAATCCAGTCACCACCAAGTCAAGGTAAAGTATTTATACTTTCTTTATTGAAAGAAATGGTATCAACATTTTCCTGTATGTTATTATTAGTTTTGTTGAAATATTACTGTAAAGTGACTTATTAACACAGGTAGATGTACGTAAGAAATGCATATTATAACATTTTTTCCGATTTCCATCTTGTGGGCGTAATAAACTTTCCTGATAAGTTCTGAAATCTCTTTTTACAGGGAGCGGAAGTTACGCGGACCCAGCTAAAGAATTGGTAAGAAAGCCTCCTTTTGTTTCTCAAGCAGTGACTTGAGGTAGTGAAATATATATAGAAGTTGGAATCATATAAGATCTGCAAAACTATGAATTGAATACATTTTTATGACGGCCTTGGAACACTTCAGCAGTTTCATTCACTTAACATGTTTCATCTTTTACTGAGTTTTAAAATTTACCAAAATTTTGAGATAATATATCTCTAAATCATTCAAATATAGATAAATACTAAATAGGTCAAGTTGCCACCTTTTATACTATTGGGAAACTATCATTTACTAGAATTGGCATTAGTATGTTTGCATGTTCATTTATGACACCACACACATCAACAATGCATACTTGTACGTCATGACTTTTCTTATGCTCATATTTTTTCCGACAGGAATAACCGTAGAGCCAGAGTAGCACGTGCTGCTGCTACGGAAGCAATTGTGATTTCTGATGGGGATGATAGTCTCCCCGACAAACAAGGTGGTTCAGGAATCGACCCCATCTCCAACACGCCTGAGAGTCCTGTTGATGCGTCTCCTTCTGCCGCCCAAGGGACTCAACAAAAAGAAATCTCAGAGACTGTCACTGCGCCTAAAAACCCATTTGACCGTAAGTCTGGACAATACGTTTTGCTTTACAATGAGAGAGGAGTAGATATTGGTCTGGGATTCGTACATCTATCATATGGCATATGGTTTGGAGTACATCTTGAGGATTCCGAGCTGTGTGTCGTCGATGTGACTTGTCTTCTGGTGGATGATTCGACTGCACTCCCACACCCGTTAGAGATTACAGGCACCACGTTCCATGATGCTGAAATTATCCTTGGCAAAAAGAGGATCCTGTGGGATACCAAGAAACTTGTCAAGTTGGATCCCCCAGCTGCCTAGCTAGTGACAGTTAAGGTATCTTTCCTGCCATTTTTGTTCTTTTTGAAATTCTTTTTTAACCCATCTATCTAAAAAAATGTTGATTTTAGTCATATTCCGGTCGGTTAAATGGGTAAAATTTAAACAAAAAAAAAGAAGCTAAAATGAAACACGTCGTAAAGGTCAAAAGTGGCTCCCACAATGTATTCACATGCTTATAACCTCATTAATGTATATTAAAGAAAGGTTAGTGATTCAGGTTGTAATTAACCGTGTTTATAAAGGGTAAAAGAGTTAGTTTTAAATGAAATGCGTTTTAGAATGTTCTACTATTGATAAATTTCATTCCGCATGCAGGTAATCATCCTAAGTACAAGTCCGGCAAATTTGAGCGCATTCGGAGAACATTTAGAGAAAGCCAATCGCAGAGTGGGGCGCAGCCATGCTCCCCAACCACGTGCTCAACAGAAAGTTTGGCCACCAAAAGAATAGCGCAGAACCAAAAGTAGCCCGAACCCAGACGCGCTGGGGCAGGCCGCTGCACTCAACCCATAAAAACAATTTTTCGCGTTTTTTCTAGAGTTTTGAGGTTGCCTATAAATATAAGAGGTGTGAAAAAGCTCATAATTTTTTGGAGAGAAAACCCTTAAAATTGGCCATGGTTGAGCGAATACGACTAGGAAGAACGAAGGAGACAAAGGACGGCGCTGTCAAAGATGATGAAACAACAACTCTGGACAATTGATACACGATGTCCGGCTATAATCATTCCCGGAGGAACCACGACGCTAAGTGTTTACCATATGAACGATTAATTTATGTTTACGTGTTATTGAATGTTTATATTTTGATTGTAAACGCTTGGTTATTATTTATTTTGTTGCGTTTCGTAAGATAGTTCGTTGATAGTTTATTATTCGTGTCGAGTTATATATTATATAAGACGAGTAATCAAAGTAACACGCGTCATACCCAAGATCACGTAACGATATTAATAACGATTATCCAAGGTTATGTCTATGTAATCTTCATATTGTTCATGAAAATAAAACACGTAGCTAAGCGTGGAATCTGAGAATAAATGGTTACTTTAGTTAACGTATTTAATCAAAAGTATCAATTAAGGTTTTTGCTCATAATTGCGCAAGTAATGAGTTTATTAAGTTTTATAAAAGCAAGTAACAATCTTTCTTAAATGTTCACTTTTCAATCAATTAAGTTCGCAACGCTAGTCGCTCGAATACGTGTAATTAACATCTCGCTCCCTGTGGATACGACTCCTACCCTAGCTTCTAAGGTATTTAGTGGTTATTTTTTGCGAGTTAACGACGCTCGTTTCAGTAAGATTTTTATGTGACAAAGTGGTTTTTGTTTCGTTTTTTAATACAATAATAAATTTCAACTCAAATGTTGCTGGCTGATCGACCCGACCCATTTGCTGTCTCTATTACATAACTATGGTTTACTGATTTGTTTATGTATTTCTTTCAGACAAATCCTAGGAGAGATCATAATCAAAGTCAGAAAACCGGATCACAGCTTTTGGGAGGAATCCATTTACATCGATAATTATATAGCATAATGGTAAGTGTTTGAGCGTATTTCCATCGGGGCATCTTGTTGTAGGGGATAGGCCATTCCTTGTATTCCCGAGCCAAGAAATATCATTACAAACAACAAATAAACGTTAGAAGTGGACCTAGGGCTTGTGCCCCGGAATCCACCTCTAACGCTCAAGTCAGTGTTTATACAATAATAAATCCAAAGACAAGTATAATAAAGAGAACTAAGATTGAGAATAGCGTGTGGAAGGTCGCTGCTAGGAAGGTAGCGGTAGACGGGTCAACTGCAACCGCATACAGAATGTGAACTGATATGACATATGGAATGGAAGGTAAACTGCAGTGGCAAGTAGAGCTCCCACTGTAGTGGCATATGGAAGGTAAATTGCAGTGGCATGCAGAGCTCCCACTGCAGTGGCATATGGAAGGTAAATGTTAATAGAAGAAGATGATGATAAAGGAGTGAGTAGAGAGCAATTTCTCTCTCCTGTGTTTTTTCTCAATCGTTGGCTCCAAAAGAAATAGACCTCTAACCCTATTTACTTGATTCTTATTTATAGAAAAGGTTTTGGGCTTTTAGGGTTTTTTAGTCAATAAAGCCCAAAACCAAATATTCATAAAGTTTGGCCCAAGACTATAATTAACCCACACAAACAAGTCCCCCCAGTCCGAAGTGATTGGTCTTTTATTAGATCAATTATTCGGACCGATTAGTTCGATCTTACCTGATATCTTCGTTGATGTTGAAATAATGCTTGAAACTGTTTGAAACCTCACGAAATGTATCGTTCAAGGTATTTTAGGAATATCAATCATGGATGGTGGTAATCTATCTGGTATGTGTATCCACCTCTGTTCAGGAAAGCGATAACTCCTTATAAGGAATACTCTATTAAATAAAGGAGACAAACTCCTAATGGGAGTGCTCTGGCGAGTGCTCAAATGAGTATATGAGGCAAACTCTTGATGGAGGATGCTTCATAAGTGAGGGGAGTGAAATCCTGATGGTGGTTGCTCTATAAGTAAGGGGAGCGAACTCCTGATGGAGGTTGCTAAATAAAAAGGGGAGCGGACTTCCTGATGGAAGGTGCTCGATAAAGGGAGCGGATTTCATTCGTAATGGAAAGTTCTTAATAAATAAGTGGAGTGGACTTTGTGATGGTTCTTGGCCCATGCAACTGTAGATGGTTGAATCTTTTGAAAACAATGCAAGTTTTTCCTTGTTCTATGTATGTTTTGTTCATTTATTTCTTGTATAGAATGATTGTCAAGGTTTTGGTCAGACAAAGGTTGGCCCATGCGGGTTAAGCATGAGATAGGTAGGAGGATGACATCAAGATGGATCATTCAAGGTTAGTGTCGACACGTTGTGGGGGGATTTATGGGTTCGACCCCTTTCGTTTTCGACCCATAACTTTGGGAGGAATAGTTAATCCGGGCAATGTTGGTGGTACAAAAGTTGGATTTACAAGCATTAAAGCAAGTAGAAGTTAAATAAAGTTTCACAAGGAAGAAAAGGGGAATTTTTTTTTCTTTTTCATAACTGTTTGTTACATGTTTATATTTTCTTCATGTAATACTTCCTAAGGTTACCTAATATGCCAAGTTCTTGGCAAGCATTTCCCTGTCATTTGTACCGTGTATCGCCTCTATGTAGGAACATAAATAATGAACCATTGTTCATTCTATCTTCACAAAATAATATAGTTACATCGAAAGGGTACGTCCGAACATTATTTGTTTGCTGTGAAGTTGATGTCCTGCAATAAGGGTAAACAAAGTTTCCTCTATTTTGTTTATTAGAAGCATATAATCTTTTATTATATAAAACATGTGATATAATAATGTAAAATAATGGGATAACGAATTAAATTGAATATTATATCAACTTATGTTTGTCAAGTCATTAAGTGTGGTACCATACCATGATAGTCCCCTACTGCTAATTTATTAGTAGTATTGAACTCTATTTTCAAGTTGTCAATATAATTGTGTTACATGTGATACTAGAGATGTATCATTGTAATGTCTTTTGTCTTTTCTGTGTCAATTAGGCAAAAATATCTAAAGCAATAAATCTAATTAACTTATTACTTCATTACTGGTTTCCTAAGGGGTGTTCATGGATGGTTAACCGAACCGAAATCACATTTCGGATGGTTAACCGGAGATACCGGTTCGAGAATTTCGTGAACCTAAACCTAAACCTAAAAAGCCGGTTAACCGAGAATCGGGTTTGCATAAAGGTAAACCTAACGATATGTGACATGTGATATCAAAAGAAGTCACTAAGTAACTCCGCATATTAGGCATCAGAGTTGACATTTTACCCATAATATTTCTTTCATGAGACAGGGATGATTGAATGTGTTACACAACTAACTCATCCGAAGTACGTAATACGATGAAGAGGTGTTCACAAATACAACTTTCATGTATCAAATTTAATGCATTGGTTAGATGTATCTTGAATGTTAACAATAGTTTAAGCATATTAGGGGCAATCATAGCCATGCTGCTAATGCCTATGACATTATAGTAGCAGACATGCTAAATAGACCAATTCTTCATTATATGGTTAAAAAGGGTTCATATAGATATATGCCATTAATGCCTAATGAATTTTAAATATGATGATACATCACATTGGAGCGAATCACTAGTTAGAATTTCATATTGAAAAACTAGCTTAGGACTTGCATATTGGAAGTATAACGAGTCTATAGCAGGCTTAGACCAAAGGAATGGTCCAGAAGTTTAACTAAAGATAACTAAATGTACAATCATAATGTATGATATTATTAGCATGTAACCTGATGTATTTATAAGATTATCGTTATAGCTGGTGAAAGGTATAGGTTGCAAATATCATATAGGGTATGATCGGTAGGCAATCGAATGTATGATAGAATGTGGTCAGATGTACAATTAGGAGTACATTTGAAGGTAATGAATGACATGGAAGGAAATTAATTATTTATGAGAAAGTAATAGACCGAAAAAGAGCTAATTACCGATTGGAATGTTGTATGTTAGGAGGAACTGATCACAAGGTGAGTAGATAGAATAAGTCAAAGAGAAGATGATATCATATGCGTAAGTTTATTACATCAATTTATTTGTAACAGTCACTATACTCCTTCTCTCCTTTTTTTTCAAAAAATAAACATTGTTTCAGCACATAAAATATGATGTTTGATTAAGCCAATTGAAGTAAATATGATTAAAATATGGTGAACCAATGGTTCCGATTTATTAAAACGCCGTTTGGATAGAGAAATTTATGTAAAGCAACTGTTTTCATAATTTAACATCGAAAAATAACAACTATAGTAGATAATCATTAAACTAATGAAGATAATGTATGTTCCAATTCCCATAGTGGAAACTACAACAGTGGCCTAATAGATACTAATAGATAAGACTAATGAGGTAGGTAGGATGCTGAAAGGTCCAGAAGGATATTATGGTGGTCAGAAGACTTTTATAAAAATTGTCTAGGGCTAGATTACTAATGAATTGCATAGACTCATACATTCAGAATGAGTATTTGAAAAACACAAGGATTCAGAGGCTCATAAATAGTATAGAGGTTGAGAGGTTCAACTAGTGGGTATTGAAGTCAAAAGGCCTCTACTGGAAATGTGAAGAATTCTACTAGACTTAAAAAGATTTCTACAAGTGATTAGAATACTTTTATTATAAGACGGGAGAATTCTGTTAAAAGGTAAAATACTTCTGTTTGAAACTAGAAAACTCCAACTAGAAGGCGGAAAGGTTTAGAGACACAATGGTTCAGATATTCCAATAGGGTTCTAACCGAGGGTCGAATGGTGTGGAGATTCCAACTGGGGTCGGGAGATATAGTGGTTCGGAGGTTTCGACTGATGAAAGTCAGAAATATTTATATCATAAGACGAAAAGACTTTTATTGGAAGTCCAAAAACCTCTGCCACGAGGCGGAGAAGTCTATCGGAGTTCCGAGAGGCTTTGTCAGCTGGTAAAAGTGTGTGCTAGAGGTCTACCGGAAGTCAGAAAGATTCTGTCATGAGGCAGAAAAGTCTTTCGGAGATCCGTGCGGCTTTGCCAGAAGGTAAAAAGGTTTAACGGAAGTCCGAAAACACAACAGATGGTGGAATAACTTCTATCAAAAGCCAGAAAGATTCCCCCACGAGGCAAAAAGCCTATCAGAGATCCGTGCGGCTTTTTCATAACGCAAAAGGGCTTAACGGAAGTCCGAAAATATCTAAAAGAGGATAGAATAACTTATATCAAAAGCCAGAAGATTCTCCTCCCACGAGGCAAAAAGCCTATCGGAGATCCCTGCAACTTTACCAGAAGGTTAAAAGGCTTAACGGAAGTCCGAAAACATCTAACAGAGAGTAGAATAACTTATATCAAAAGCCAGAAAGATTCCCCCACGAGGCAAAAAGCCTATCGGAGATCCATGAGGCTTTGCCACAAGGTAAAAAGGCTTAACGGAAGTCCGAAAACATCTAACAGAGAGTAGAATAACTTATATCAAAAGCCAGAAGGATTTTGTCATGAGGCAAAAAGCCATCGGAGTTCCCTGAGGCTTTGCAGAAGGTAAAAAGACTTCACGGAGGTCAAAATACCCCTAGCGGAAGGCATAAAATGCCTATTGGAGGTTAGAAAGCCTCAATATGTTGTCTCTAGTAAAAAATGTGGGGTATGTACCCTAATTTTGGCTTTATTTCAATAAAAAAAAGGTGGTGCCACTTGTATCGTTTATACCAAAAGTTATGAAAAAGTAATTGGGAAAATGGCATCGACTTTGTGTACATTTATGTAGTGAACTTTTTTTTGTGCACATTTGGTAGTCAAAGTTTCAAAATTGTTCCAATTTGATAGTTGGCGTACGTGTTAACCGGTTGCTTCCGGTTTCGATGCCTACGTGGACAATTTTTTAATGACGTGGCTACCTGTTTTTATATTATACCCGGTTTTATCTACGTGGCAACCAGTTTTTAAAATCACCCGGTTATAAACCCAATTTGTTTTTCATACTATCGACCCAACTTACGTTATTTGGGCTCGTTCGTACGTACAGGAGGGTTTAGGGCGATCGATTAGGCGCTAATACACTCATAATCGAAGTTCAACTTAGAAATTAGGGCTAACGATTGTTCAAGCGTACGTACGTGGTTTGGTTTTCGTACCTCCATTCCATTTCGAGGGTTGATTAACATTCAAGGTATGTAACTCTATTTCAACTCAGAAATTAGGGCTAACACTTGAATAGCATGTCTTCATCAAAGTTCAGTGGATTATTAAGGGGTAGATGAAGACATCTAACGATCGTCGTAAACCCTCCTGTACGTACGAGCCCTAATATGAGAACCAAAGTTGGATCCATAGTATGAAAAACGAATCGGGTTTATAACCGGGTAATAAAACCGCGTGATTTTAAAAAACGGGTTGCCACGTAGATAAATCGGGCACAATATAAAAACGGGTAGTCACGTCATTAAAAAATTGTCCACGTAGGCACGAAACCGGAAGCAACCGGTTAACAGGTACGCCAACTACCAAATTAGAACAATTTTGAAACTTTGACCACCAAATGTGCACAAAAAAAGTTCACTACATTAATGTGTACAAAGTCGAAAGTTCAGAGCTATTTGATGTCATTTTCCCAAAGTAATTATGTCATCTTGTGTTGTCCCATCAAAGTCTACCTAGACAACTTTTTCTTTTGTCTTTCATGAAACAAGACAAAATAGTCAAAAAAAAAAAAAGGTATAAAAACAATTCAAATTTTTCTTTTTTTAGTAAAAGACATGTTAAAGATATTTATTAATCTCTTTTCTATTTTTCTTTCTTTTTTTTGGTAGATAAAATAAATCTATCATAAAGTCAACATCAACTGATTTGATGTAACCAAAAAATAATGCTAAATATTAATAAAATGAAGAATGACATGAACAAAGAGTTTTCAAAATATAGCAACACGTTGATGTTAAAAACTCAAAAACAAATTAATTGAGTTAACTTAATGAGGCATTATAATCCGGTTCACATTAATTTTAGAGCACAAATAATGAAATAAAATGTGATTCCTACATGTCTCGTTCCATTTAAAAAGTGATCTCATAGAAATAAAAACTCATTCAAGCGATGGTATTTCATGAAAATAAATATATAACGGTATGGAGATCGAGATTCATAGCCTGGAACCGAATTAAGATGAATAAAGTAATGGAACACAATAGCTTATTGCATCTGTCCCACGGATGGCGCCATTTGTTTGAGCGTATTTCCATCGGGAGCATCTTGTTGTAGGGGATAGGTCGTTCCTTGTATTCCCGAGCCAAGAAATATCACTACAAACAACAAATAAACGTTAGAAGTGGACCTAGGGCTTGCGCCCCAGAATCCACCTCCGACGCTCAAGTCAGTGTTTATACAATAAGAAATCCAAAGACAAGTATAATAAAAAGAAATAAGGTTGAGAATAGCGTATGGAAGTTAAGTTTTGCAGAAAGGTCGCTGCCAAGAAGGGGGTCAGGTGCAATCGCATACAAAATGTGAACTGCTATGACATATATGGAAACTGCAATGGCATGTAGAGCTCCCACTGCAGTGGCATATGGAACGTAAACTGCAGTGGCATGCAGAGCTCCCACTGCAGTGACATATGGAAGGTAAATGTTAATAGAAGAAGATGATGATAAAGGAGGAAGTAGAGAGCAATTTCTCTCTCTTGTGTTTTTTCTCAATCGTTGGCCCCAAAAGAAATAGACCTCTAATCCTATCTACTTGATTCTTATTTATAGAAAAGGTTTTGGGCTTTTAAAGTTTTTTAGTCAATACAGCCCAAAACCAAATATTCATAAAGTTTGGCCCAAGACTATAATTAACTCATACAATCAGTAAGCAACTAAGTTAAGATGTTGTCACATGCGTAAACTGCAACGCAGACTTGTAGTGTGTGGTTACAGCCAATGACTAGTATTTTCTTCTCGTCGTTTAAAAGTTAAAACCTATGTTCTCTTAGGATTATATCGGTCAAGTTTGACTTGGTACAAACTACAACATGACATTACTTTGTGAAGAGGAACCATTAACTTAAATATAAATAGGTTTTTGGTGAATTGCATGTTTAACCCCTTGAGGATCAATTGCATATAAAGGTATGAAGGATTTTTATTTCAATGAAATTAACCAAGTTTGTCACTTTTAAAGGTAGTGTATGATTAGAACGTCTATCCTAAAAAAAAGTATTTTTTTATGTGTGTTACTCTTTTAAATTTTATGTTGGGTGGAGGGGGTCAGGAGAATTTAGTTCATTGCCTCAACTAGAAATCAACTATAAGTATGTCACCTTTTTATGTAATTAATTTATGATAAATCTTCACGATTAGGAATGGTATTATGTCAATGATTTGCTTGACTATATGCTAGGAAAACAACTTACAAGTGATGTCACCACACACATACACAGTTAGGCGCGTGTGTGTGTGATTAAAATTGTTGAAGAAAAGGTTTAATCATATGCGATTTATATTTTATAAGGGTTATAGAAATCAATTTTAGTAATTGTATGAATAAGCAATTTATGCTAGTAACAAGGTTAAATGACATGAAATATAATATGATAAAGTGTTGATAAATGATTTATGTCTAGAAGAATATAATGAGTTTTCATCAAACTAGTTTAATGATGTGGATAAGTTTGAAAAATTATATTTGACATTATATATAAATTAACATGTCATATAGGTAAGCGACAAAAGTAGATTGTTATAATTGGTAACAGTTAATGGATTTTGCTACATTAGTGAGGTATTAGAAAGATTTAAAAAAATTAGATTATACATTGCTTGAAACACCCTCTAACACATCATAATGCCACGTAATATAATATATCCGATGTGAGTATGTGACATACTATTACATAAGATAACCCATGTTTAACACATACAAAACCTCAAGTAAATTTAAACTTAGTTATATAGCACAAGTCACGGTTACATCAAACTCTCAAGATTTTAAAGGTCGGTAATAACTACCTACACGTCCAATAAGTAATAATCGGCAAGCAAGTATAAGTTTATCTACTTATTTAGTATTTCATATGTGTATCCGATATTAAGAAGCTCGGTGAACTTCAACAGATATATCTGTTGTTTAGAAGCTATAAAAACTACAAATTAAGAAAGAGTTGAGAACTCAAAGGTTTTTGATCGTTAACTTGTTCAGCTCTCGGTAATCTGTGCACATCCTAAAGGATCCATCCTTTTTCTTGACAAATAAGACCGGAGCTCCCCAAGGTGAGGAACTAGGTCGGATGAATCCTTTATCCAACAATTCTTGCAGCTGATTGGATAATTCTTGCATCTCTGACGGTGCCAATCAGTAGGGTGCTCGTGCGACAGGTGCAGCTCCGGGCACCAAATCAATCTGAAATTCTACTTGCCTATTTGGTGGAAGTCCAGGCAAGTCTTCAGGAAAGACTTTTGGGTAGTCACGAACTATTGGGATTTCTTGGAGTCGCTTCTCCTTCGAATCTTTTTGCGCTAGCTGAACTAATATTTCCTGACAACCTCTTTGAAGGCATTTCAATGTTCTTAAACCATAGTTGACGTTCAACTGGCTATTCTTTCTTTCTCCTTGGAATGTTAGGACTTTCTTTTTCTTAAGTGGTATTCTAACGACCTTCTTACCACATAAGATTTCGGCATGGTTGTCTGACAACCAATCCATACCAATAACTACGTCGAAGCTTCCAAGTTCAATAGGCATCAAGTTTATCTTAAAGGGATGATCTGCCAATTTTAGTGTGCACTCCTTAATTATACTATTTGCTTCAATCAACTTTCCATCCGCTAATTCTACGACATAAGCATTTTTTAATGTGGAAAGAGTGGCATTCAGTTGTTCACTAAACTTAACAGATGTAAAACTCCTTTCAGCCCCAGTATCAAACAGCACATAAGCATACATATCATTAAGAAGGAATGTAACTGTTACTACGTTGGGATCTTGACGAGTGTCGCCTGCTCCTAACACAAAGGCTCTCCCTTGAGCTCCACCATTGTTGTTTAGCTTTGGGCAGTTCTTCTTGAAATGCTCAGTGTTCCCACATTCAAAACAGCTGCTTTGCGCACCGTTGTTGCTTCCGTTGGTGTTATACCTACAATCTTGGGTCAGATGATCGAGCTTCTTACATTTCCCGCAAGGGGTTGGATAGGGACCTACGTGATGGTAGTTGCATCGGTTACACCATGGTTTGTTGCCGGTATAGCCCTTCCTTAGCGTAGCTCCGGCGACAAAAGCTTTGATGGTCTCGGGCTTTTTGGACTGTGAGCCCGAACCTAGTTTTTCCTGACTTGTCCTCCCATTTCCTTTTGTTTTCTCCTGCTTTGGCCTCATTCCTTCGGGCCACTTGATCCATCAAGTTATTCGCCATTCGGATGGCGCTCTGGATTGTGGTGGGGTTTGAGGAAGTGATGTTGCCTTGGATTTGAGGGGCGAGTCCCCAAATGTAGCGTTCAATCTTCTTGTACTCGGGGGTCACCATCTGTGGGCATAGTAGGCTTAGTTCATGGAAACGGTTAGTGTACCTTCATAGCAAGATTCCAGAACTCAGAATCCATCTTTTTCAGTTTGTTTCTAGGGCAATACTCATTTGTCATCATTTGCTTCAACTCAGTCCAGGAGAGTTGGTAAGTCGTGTCAATTCCCACAGATTAAGCATATCAATTCTACCATGTCAAAGCACCGTCTTGAAAAGTGTGGATAGCGAACTTGACCTTCTCATCCTCGATGCAGCCACTAACGCGGAACACAGACTCAAGTTTCTCGAACCAGTGAACCAATCCGACAGCGCCATCTGTCCCATTGAAGTATCGAGGCTTACAACTTAAAAATCCTTTAGTTCCACACCCTTTCTGGGTTGAATCAGACCCTCCCGTAGTGCGGCTAGCTCCTCCATCGCCGTTTGCGGTGCTATTGCGGTTGGTTTCATAGGTGGCTATAGATGTTGTCACTCGTTGGGCGACCAGTTGCTCGATCTCGGCGGTGTTCATGGCTCTTTTTGGCAGCATTATCTTAAAGTTTAAAGAAAAGAACATAGTGTGAGAAGTTGAGTCTTAAAGATTTAAATTTTTTTTCTTAAGGCACGGTTCTATAATCATCAAACACACAGATTCATAAATAACTTGGAATTTTTCATTGGGGCGGGTTATTACCCGAAAATTTTAAGTCCTACGCTATTACATAATAATTTCCTGACATTACAAAGATAAGAGGGGGGGGGGGACTTGGTGCAGGAGTGATCGGGGGTCTCTCCTTGCTTTAATGCATTGAGGCGCTGTGTTAACTCCACATTGCGGGCCTCGTATTCGGCTAGTCGCTGTCGAAGCTCCTCCAGCCCGTCCTGTTGAACAGAGAGCGCGTGCTGGTTGGCCCAATATAGTTTGGAGTTTTGCAACTCCTCCCGCTCTATACGAGCAGCCATCTCTCCAATATCCTAGTTAAGTAACCGGATTTGGAGGTCGTGCCGTGAAGACCTGGCTACCAAAAGAGGTATGGTCTGATCGGCCGGCTCTTGAGTGAGCGGTGGGGTCGGTGCGGAGGATGGTCCTCCGATCTCAAATTGGGAGGGGATTCCATCCTCTCGCCTCCACTCTTGGAGGGTCTCGGGCATCCAGCCCCATCTACGGGCGTTTGCCCGTCGCTGCTGCGGTGGGCTTGGCTGGGGAGTCGGAATTGGAATAGACTCCCGCCTCGGTATCATCACCCTCTTTCGAGGTGTAAATAGCATCCGTAGGCCGTTGAGGTGGGGACGGTATGGTTTGAATGATGGAACCTCGGGATGATATGAGGTGTAGGATGGGACCACCGGGGGTGGTGGGTCCTCTCCGAATTTGTCTTCCTCCATGGGTTCTTCCTCTGATTCCTCCATTGGCTCTTCGGAGGGGTCCTCTTCTTCGGATGGATCTTCTTCGACGAAAACCTCCGTGACTTCTGGGCTCATGGGGGTGTTTCTCATCTTCGGAATCGGAAAAGATGACGATTGTGTTGTTTGACATGTTTCTGCTATCACAGTCCGTTTATAGTCTTTTAGTTAGTTACAAACTATTTTCAAAAATCAGTAAAACCTAAGTGTAGTTATAGTCTAGGGTACTAATACAACCTAGTTCACTATAACTATGGCTCTGATAACAATCTGTCACACCCCGTTACCCCGGTTGGCAACGAAGCATGACACCGCGGAAGCATAGTCATAATCAAGTGAACGACCACTATATGTACGTTTTCAAAAAAATACATCGATTTAACTTCAAACATAAATATTGTTTTACATAACCAAAATAAAGCGTAATTAGTTCGCAAATCAGAGAGGTTCAATTACATAACCATAATGACATTAATAATGCAATTAAATCTCCGAAGGTTTGAAAGTTTATGCGACTCCAAAAGTACGGAAGACTTGAAATACTTCCGATATAGTGCACGTGCCTTAATTTCATGAAAATACACGCTAAAATACGTCAACAAAATTGTTGGTGAGTTCATAGGTTTACACGTAAATATGACTTGTATGGACATCAACAATTGAGTTGAATTTATAAAATCATAAATTCCATTTTATGTATTACATAAAAACCATCATGCAACCGAAACATAATTATGAGTTTGCCCTGTGCAATATCCCCCAATGTAATACCGTAATGTTAAATATATATGCACCCCTTTGCAGTTGGAGCGACCAACCTAGGTGGGGGACATTAATCCCGACAGATCTATCCATAATATATTCACGCTTACATAAAATGTAACTAACGGTTCATGATCAGTGATGGAACCACATGTGTAATACATAATAGAAATGAAGTAGTTTCTGTGTCCATATGAAAATGTAGCATGTATTTCACCCCAAAACAAAACAGTGTGAAAATAGGGGCTTTGAAGACTCACCGTGAGTGCGATGGCAAATACGAGTGAAAAATGTAAATTTGCGTTGTAGATGGGTGATGAGACCGGATGTGTTTAACCGAGTCCTTAATGATATAACGGACTTAATAACTTCCATATATGATAATATGTATGTATAATGGTTTCAATGTTTTAAATCACCCAACATTACAAGTTTATAAATAAAACTCACTTAAAACGTCAAGTTTATATATATATAATTTTCCAGCTTTTTAAGGGTTTTTCGGCCTACTTTGAGGCTGTTTTTGACCAAGCTTCAAAACGATCTACGCTTTGGTTTTCTTAGACATAAAACTACTATATACAAAGAATTTCTAAAGTCAAGAACGGACATTTTTCGAGGTGTTTAGGTTGGGGAAAATGCTCGTTAAAAACCCTATGTTGGCCATTTTTGAGCTGTCAAACTTTCGGGTTCCCAAATAATATCTGGGGTATCTAAACTCCATATTAAATTATGAAAACCTCCAGATTTTTAGCTAAGATATAGATTAACTTTTGAGACAAGAATCAAATCATTTCGTTAAGTTATGAATCATTTATGATTTTTCAAAGTTGACGTAATAATTCTGTCGAAAATCCGGATTTCATAAACTTGAAACAACTTGTGATTCTTGTTGTTTATTCAAAAATTACAAGTATAAAAGGTTATAGAACACATTTATATAACTTTTTTTCATAATATTTATGCTTACATAATGTGTTTATATATTTATAAACACATTTGAAGAAAACAAACTTAAAAACAAAACTAGTGATTTATAAACTTGAGTTTTTATGAAACTTGTTGTTGTTGGTGATTATATATATTATGCAAGACTTATTATATAAACATAAATACAAGATATAATAGGTTAGTATTTACTTACTTTGATGTATTTAGAGATTGCAAACAAGTAGAAGTTGAAACCCATGGATGATTGCACCATAAATGCTTGAAATAATGCAAGAATAAGAAAGTTGCAAACTTTGGTGTTCTTACACCTTTGAGGCCAGATTCAAGAGAGGAGATAAAGAGATTTTTTGTCTGAATAAAATGAAAGGTTTTGATCTTTATTTATAGATGAAAAAGTAGATTGAAATGATGAAGGATATGGAGGTAGAGTGTAAATCTTGGTGGAGTGAAAGAGTGAAGTGTAATGATGGTGATTGTGTATGGTGTTTTAATTATAAAAAATTGAAAGTCAACACCTATGTTGTACATGCTAGGGCCGGCCATTATGATGGTATTTCCATGTATTTTACTTTTTTGTATAAATATATTTAAAATGTATTCTTGTATTTTCTTTTTTATGTAAATTCATAAATACTTATGAATGCATTAGTTTAATGAATTGTTTTAGTCTTGCATAATTAATGTTAAGTAAGTGTATTAGTATATGATTAGTATCACTAATCATAATTTAATTATGTACTTAGTTGAATTAATCCATCATATCGTAAATCGATCGGATTAATTGATTTGCCGATTCATCGCACCGATGAAATTGATTCTTATTGAATTGAATTTCCTTATGAACCTTCTTAATCACTTTGGTTAATTGCCAATGACCACTGATTAGGTTATAATTGGCTAGTAAATACTGATTAGGTCATAGTTGCTAACCTGGTTTAGTGACGAATGTTACAATATTTTTGAGCAGGTTTGCTTGAGGACAAGCAACGCTCAAGTGTGGGTTATTTGTTATGACATATTTTGTACATATTTTTCCATCATATTTTGCCTCGGATTTTGGTTATTTTTGCCTCGAATTGTTTAAATACGGCCTGATTTGTTTACTTTTGTGTTTTGCAGTTCGATGGTTGCCTGATTTTGAAAAGAACGGATTCTGGATCTTAAGTGTCAAATTTATGGGTTGAGCCGGTCTCCCTTGGATTTCTGTTGACTTTGATCAACTGCCATGATCACGGTCGCGATCAGCCCATCGTGACTGCGCTGACCACCGATCCTCTTTATCGCGACCGCAATGGACCCAGTGTGGCTGCGATGTCAAGAAAATATAAACGTCAGCAGCCGTTTCGTTTTTATACTATTTTTCATACGAACTTTTACACATAGTTAAGGGTGTGATTGCTAGGTGTTAGTTAGTTTTCGATTTTCAGCTTAGTTTTGAGTAGATTAACCAAGCATTCGGCTAGAAGGGTGGATTCAAGCATTCGGTTGCAAGATTGTCTCGTTTTTCTTACGGATTTTGGTACCCTCTTTCCGATTTACTTTCTGTTATGTTGATGTTTAGCATAGATCTCGTTTATGTTATTGTTTTTAACATGATTAGTGATAGTTTAGCTAAACACTTGCTTGGTTACGTTTTTACATGGATTAGTGGAGTATTTGATGGTTTTGTGATCATGATTATTGATTATAAATTCTGATTTTTATAAACTTAATCAAATTTAAGTGATTTATTAATTGGTTGTTATTTCTAGCATTATTGTGATTATGAGATAGTGACTAGTTAATAAATTGTGAAATCATTGTATGTAAATTTATTCTTAGCAATATTGTGATTAAAGGATTAATTTAATCTTTGATTTCCTTAGACTTGATTAATGTTTATGCGGCTAAATTGAATATTTAGAGTTATTTCCGAGCGCTTGACGTGTAGACAGTTTTAATCTCTAAAAGCTAGATTTAGTTGACTTAATTAATCGTAAAAGACATTTATTGTTGATTTTTAGAAATTGGAGAATACCGGAGAACTCCATACTTGATTTTCTGAAATTAATAAAATATGTCCATGAATCAGTTTTACATCAAAGTTTCAAACTTTTGAGCTTAAAAGATTAAAACAGTTGGATTTAATTTCAACTTATTTTTCTTTGACCAAAATCATCTTAAGTGTTTTTATACCCTTTTACTCCATTAATCCTAAAAGTCGTATCCAAGTGAGTGTTGCTTTTAATATATCTGATTTTATTTTGTTTTAGCTTTATAGTTTATAATCTTAGTATTCTGATAGATAGCATAGTTTAAATATTTAGGGTTATAATCATCCTCTGCCCTTATCAGTTGCTAGATATTAGTGATAACCTAGTATCGGTATCTAGATCCTTTTTGCCGATCCTTTTTGCCGTTCCCTGAGTTCGATAATCCCCGAGGTCAGCTTCTAGCTATACTATCCACAACTGGTATAGTGCCAGTGGTATTTGGTATAACTTAGGCTTTCTTCTTTCTTTTCATTTTATTAGCCAAATCCGCGTAAAGATCAATATGTTTGTTGAAATAATATATGAACGTAATAGAGCTTTGTATACAATTAAAATTTTTTAAATTAACAAATTTATTATAACAACCTTTAGTTTATTATACGTTAGTTTCTTTTAATTTCTATTAATATTTACTAATAGTTTGGCCCACCCGAGATAAAAATCCACAACTACAACATGACATTACTTTGTGAAGAGGAACGATTAAGTTATATATAAATAGGTTTTTGGTGAATTGCATGTTTAACCCAGGATCAATTGCATATAAAGGTATGAACAATTTCTATTTCGAGGAAATGAACCAAGTTTGTCCATTTTAAAGGTAGAATATGATTAGAACATTCTAGAAGGTTGTTCTAAGACACTTTTAACATTTTTACCAACAGACCGGTGTATCCATTAGAAAAGTATGGGGTCACGGGAATTTAGTTCATTGCCTGAACTAGAAATCAACTATTAGTATGTCACCTTTTTTTTTAATTAACTTATGATAAATTTTCACGATTAGGAAAATGGTATTATGTCATTGACAAAATCTGTTGTCTACCATTCGAAAACAGTTACTTGCTTGACTCTATGCTAGGAAAACAACTTACAAGTGATGTCACCACACACATACACAGTTAGGCACATACAACATACGATAGTGCATGTACTCCCTAGACCACTCACAGTAGCCATCGGGTGGTAAAAAGGGTTGGGGAGCTACCCGAACCTTTCAACCATATGATTTATCACGGTAATCACAATATATCTCAATATCACAACACAATATGGATTTCATATGAAAAGCACAACCATCAGTCTATCACACTTAAATAAGTTATAATGGTATCAAATTTATAAATATAACCTGTGATCCCGATATTCCCAAAATCTCAAATGAACACAATTACACAAATAAACATTGTAATTAAGCAAAATTTAATTTAAAAAAAAAAACCCATTATCCCAAAAATCCCAATCACATGTATAAACCATAGTTGTGGTGCTAGAATGTTATAATGATATGATTATAATATAGTGCATCCCAAAAAGACATCTCACCTAATATCTAGCTCACATGCTCCACGAACCCTACTGCCCGTCCCGTCCCGTCGTCCTGAACCTGCCTGTGGCCTTGAACAACACAAGGAGCAACCCCGATGACACATAACCCCAAATAAGAACATCAATATGCATATGTGAATCCTAATCCAACCCTAAAAGTCAAACAATCCTAATCCAACCCTAAACAGGCTGAGCGCAGTCAATCTGCCTAAATCGCGGCCACGCTCCTATTTCTAGCACGAAGCCCGGTCTCGGCCGTGCTCTCCATCACCCCTGTGCTCTTTTCACCATGGCCCGAAATCCTCCCAAACTGCCTTAATCCCATTGTTAGCCGTGATTTAGGGATGGCGGTCGCGATTGTGGACGGACGAATAGGTCTGGTATGTTACTCTGTTCCTGCACAGCATTGGTTTTAGACCCAAATTCGATCTCCAACCAATTAAAGGTTTAGTTGTTTTCACACACCTTTAGGTTTAAGTTTTAACAATGAAAGCAACATAGCATAGATGTGGTAATTATATACGTTCCATATCAAACTCGGTCCATCACCTAACTCTCGATCTCGTTATCAATAATTAAAGTTTATACCTTTAAGACCCAAATCGATTGATGGTTCAATAGATTGTTTTTTTTTTCGTAAGATTTAACCCCATTGCCTCGAATTTTCGTGGTTTCTTCACGTGCCCACTTCCACGTATGAAATTATAACCGGTCCAACTCGATAATATTTAACAACATAATCAGTCAATAAATTCTATGCACGGATATCAAAATTGGGATGCTACATCTGCTCGCCACTTATATGTACGTGTGTGTGTGATTAAAATTATTTCAATGTGTTTAAACATATGCTATTTATATAATTTTAAGGTTATAGAAATCAATTTTAGTAATTGTATCAATAAGCAATTTAAGTTAGTAACAAGGTTAAATGACATGAAATATAATATGATAAAGTTTTGATGAAAGATTTATGTCTAGAAGATTACAATGAGTTTTCGTCAAACTAATTTAATGGCGTGGACAAGTTGGTAAAATTATATTTGACATCATATACAAATTAACATGTCATATAGGTAAGCGATAAAAGTAGATTGTTATAATTGGTAACAGTTTAAGTATTTTGCTATATTCGTGAGACATTAGAAAGATTAAAAAAATTTAGAAAAGACATTGCTTGTAACACCCTCTAACACATCATAATGCCACATAATATAATACATCCGATGTGAGCATTTGACATACTATTACATAAGATAATCTATGTTTAACACACATCAAGGCCGTGCCATGGATTTCATGGCCTGTGCAAAAACTACAAAGAGACCCATTTGATTACAAAAACTTCAAAACATTTATACAAAATAAATGATAATGTAAACTTGTCTTTAGTATTGTTACATTGTATATAATTACTTCTTGAATAATGACATTCTTCTAGGATTCTTCATACTACTATATGTCTATATTACTATATTAGAATTCTTGAATTGTAATAAATGTTAGCAATTGCAAACAGTATAAAAACTAAAGAATGAAACAACCTGATCAATGAAGGCAGAATCTTCCAATTTGATTTACAAATCAAAGATGAAATCTCAAATAGTCAAACGTGCAATCTCAAGATACAAATAAACTCAAATCAAATTTTACCCAAATCAAAAAAATAATCAGTACAAATAGAAATTTAGTTAATTTACGTTCTAAATTAATTTGTAAATTAGCAATTTGAAATAGCCAAACTAACCTTTAAGAGTTAAGTTGGAACAGACTAGCTTCACTGCTTCAGAATTTGCAAAAGACCAAAAGACAAAAGACAAAAGTGCAAATCAATATTCTTATATTCAACAGAAGTGCTCTGCACGATTGCACAAATTAGCAATTTGAAATAGCCAAACTAACCTTCAATATTCTTATATTCAACCTCAAGCAGTTCGGTGGTTGTTGTCTGGTGCTCTACTGCTCTGCACGATTGCACGAATCAATATTCAATAGAGTAATAGACCATAGCACTATAGCAGTAAGGTTTCGACTTTCGAAAGTTCTTAGTCAATTTTATGGTACCAATCTAACTCAGAATTCAAAAAGTTATATACTTGTATCAATAACAATAAACTCACCGTATGGAAATTTGTTTGACGATGAAATCGATTAGTCGAACGTTTATCGTCATTTCGACGTTTCCACTCCCAAAAAAATGGCCGTCTTCATAGCCACGTTTCCTCATCCGACTCCCAATGCACATTATTGCGCAGCATCTTCGTCAAATCGACGTTTCCTCTCCCAAAAACGGCCATTGATTCGACCGTTTCCTCTTCGCTTCTCTGATCACCAAGACGTGCAACGCCTCTTCGGTTCTGTTAGCATCCATCCGGCTGGCCCTAATTTCACATTTGGGATTGGGCTTCTACATATTACATACGTATCACATATTTGGGAGGCCCTAAAAAATAGAGGCCCTGTGCAAAGGCCCATATTGCACTGAGCTTCGGCCGGGCGTGACACACATACAAAACCTCAAGTAAATTTAAACTTAGTTATATAGCACAAGTCACGGTTACATCAAACCCTCAAAATTCAAAAGGTCAGTTGTGGGGACTTATATTTTAGGTGGAGCGAATAGGGTAAGACCATAGTTTGAGATCGTTGACTTCACTGACCGAGATGCTATCATTCTATTTGTATTGCTTTTTTTAGGGTAGGGTAGAACCCTAGAGAATGTAAACTTAAACTTATTTAGTGTACCCTGGTTGATGTAATTTATTATGATGGTCGGTTGTTTTATTTATCGATGTATGACGTTTGAATATTTTAAATTATCCCGTATTTTTGAGAAATATTGTATGTGAATGATGGAAATTAGTGTTAAATATATTCGGTCCTTTCAACTATTTAGTGTTGTAATCGATTTTACAACAAATAAATTAAACTCATTTGGGTTCCGATCTTTAAAAACGAAGAAAATGAAGAAGAAATGGTGAAGGGAGTTTATACCACAACTATATTAACAAATGATCAAGTTTTTGTCTTCGATCTTTCAAGATTTTGAACATCAATCCATTACCTAGCCATCTCTCTCTTCTTATTTTCTTTCTATTTGCAAGAACACACACTAAATATGTGTGTTTGCAGAAAACGTGAATAAAAAGGGAAGGAGGTGAGGGTTTGGTCATTTGATCATTCACACCCACAACCTTGATCCAGTTGACATTTTAAAACACACACACACACACACACACACACACACACACCCCCCCCCCCCCCCCCCCGCACCAGCACCACATATATATCATCTTTTAGTTTATTTTAAAAGTACATTACTCATATAATAGTATTTGTGATATTTTCTCATTAATTTTCATTATTCTATAATTAAAATAACCAAACATTATCATGTTATCTATTTACTTTTTAATTATTCGGGGTGTTACACGTATCCTCGTTAATCCAAGTGACACTCAATTTAATCACCAAGTGGCATATAGTTTCTCTTTAATAGAATAGATACATCTAAATTATTATTCTATATTGACAATTATATTATTTAAAATCTTTAATAAACCAAATAAATTATATATGTAATAGGAACAAGCATTGATTAACTTATTAACGATACAAAATTAAGCCCAACCTTAAGTTAACATCTTATTAGTGAATTATTTAATTATTCATATTTATATTTATGATTTATAGCATTTATATGTTATTAGTAGTCATTAAAATGTAATTAAATTCAAGTAAACCATAATCTGAAATTTGGTTAAATATATATTTAGTGACTTGTTATTTAATGTCCGCTTATTAGCTAAATCAAAATAAATAGTTCTTTGAGATTTAATATAAATAAATTGAAATTATATTCATTTGACTACCGATTAAATTCAAAGTAAACTATCTAATTAATTATTTATTTAATACTGATTTGATTAATAACGATTAAAAAGAAAAGATATTTAATCGAACAGCAATTGTAAGCTAAACATGATAATTATTAATATTAAAAGTATGTATTAAAGTAGTGGGAATCGGGTAGCTAGAAGACCAACCTAATTGAATTCTGTTAATTCCTAATTTAAGGTTTTCTTATAGATCTAATTGATTCGTAGCAGATTCAGATTTCTCATTTATTGCTAAGCTACTATTAAGGTACAGATTCAATATTTTTTAGCGTTACTCCTGAGTTGTCAATTATGTGCTTTTGACAGTCAAATTTTTTTTATATCTCTCATGTCAGTATCTTTATCAAAAGCATAAATCATTTATTAAACTCGTAAACCTTTGCGAAAATATTATTTTTGAAAATTGATATTCTCATGACATATTATGGATGTTAATATCATATTGTGAAATGTGGCCTTTTGTGTTACAATGATTAATTATATTTTGAAATGTTTAGTTTGGGCATTTGTAATGTATGAACCCTAGAGAGTAGACAAAATATAGGATTCACTACAAGAAAATTTGGATATAGTGAGGACAAAAGTCCTCCCCATAAGTCAAAATGTCCTCACCAAATCTCTACAGTGAGGACATGTCCTCACTCTAGTTTCCCCACTAAAGCACCGTCCCTATATATCTATGGTGAGGACAAAAGTGGGCTATAGTGAGGACGGTAAACTAATACAAAATAAATGAAAAAGATATTAATATTAGGTATAGTGAGGATATATCCTCACTATTGGGTATTACATTAATCAGTATATAATTAAATGTAGTGATGAAATGTCCTTACTATAAATGATTATATTTTAATTAATATAATTAACTATGGTGAGGACATATCCTTACCTGAGGTAATTATATTCTGATTAATAAAATAAGCTACCGTGAGGACACGTCCTTACTTTAACTATTTATATTTTAATTAATAAAATCAGTTATGGTGAGGACATGTCTTAACTGTAAGTATTTATATTGCAATTAATATAATTATCTATTGTGAAAACATATTATTCATAGTGAGGACATGTCCTCACGCCAGCCCAACATTTTTTTGCCAGCAAATTGCTGTTTTTGCTGTCAAAAACACTATGGTGAGGACATATCATCTCCAAACCTTCGGTTAAAAAGAAAAGTCAATATCTTAAAATGTTTTAGTTTTGGTATGTAAGAATAAAAACAAAAATCTAAATTAAAATATCATTGAGTGAGGACATGTCCTCCCTACAATAAACTCGAAATTTTTTATTTTTAATGGTAATTTGAATTATTTTTAACAGAAATATAAAACACTTACGGTGAGAACATGTCCTTTCCAAACATTGGCTGAAAAAATAAATTAACAAATTTAAATGTTAAAAATTTTGATGCGGAAAGAAAAACTAAAAATCTCAATTAAAATATCATATAGCAAGAACATGTCCTCCCTAAATTTTGGGTCAAAAAAAAAAGTCAATAACTTGAAATATTTTAATTTCGATTTAAAAAGAAAAATCAAAAATCAAAACTAAATTATCTATTTGGAGGACATGTCCTCACAATATGCGAAGTCAAATATGATAGTCAAAGAAATCACATAATTTTGTCTTTTAGTGAGTTATGGTGAGGACCTTTTGTCCTCACTAAAAATATTAGTCACAATAGGGTGTTTTTCTTGTAGTGATTATCGAGTGAACTACCTGCGAAGACACCACAGGCATACCATTGCGACATCAATGGCATGACACTTCCGTAACAGTGTAATCCGTTATGCGTCTCCCTTTCGTTTGAGATTATGATGTTTGAATGAGATTATGTTAGCTCGAAAATGAGCTTTTGATTATTTCACAGGGTCGTATGGATGCATACTAGGCTATTGTGTGTTTCGCGGAAGTATAGTGTAATCTAATACACTCCTTCTGAACCAGACTGGGGTAATGACACTCGGTGTAGTCTTGAAAACGCCCATCTCAACATAATATAATAATTAATGGGATTATATAAGATTAACTATAGTTAACATGGTTTTAAGGAAAATCGGGCATGACCCGTTTGCATGGAGCCTTTATCCCTGTTTGCTTATAAACTAAAATTTGGAACATAAAGTAATTTACAACATACTTCTAAATAATTACAATCTTTATCATCATCCCAAGAGACATTAAAGGTCTATACATATACATATCAAAACGTGTTGGTAGACTAACTACCCGAAAGTTCCCAATGTATAAGCACTAGCTTTACCAAAAGTCAAGGCTTCAAAGATAGTCCGTTTAAACTCTAGGACCAGAGCCGACAATCTCATTGCCTTTACTAACACCGCTTGAGATATATAAAAGTGAGGAATTAGCAAATAAAATTTGCTACGTGAGTTACTAGATCGATATGAAGTGCAAAACATATAACATGTAGTAATATTAAAACGATTATGAAATGACAAGAGCAATATCTTTTAATAAAAGTGGTGTGGGAATAACCCACTAAAGTGCATAGGTCGCGAACATAGTCCACTAACCCGCCGTTGTCAGCCGGATTAGAACCGAGTCTGTACAACTCCAACAACCGGCGCCCGAAATCCGACCACCTACTCCGTAAGCTTCCAGAAGTAGGAATTTATACACAAAAACACATAGTAAGGCGCTTGCATATATATAGATCTGGACGTCCAGTGAGGCAAAATAAATGAGCATAGCTCACAATGGGTCAATCAGATATAAGTATGTTAAGTATGAAAGGAATGATAATCAGGTGTAGCATAAAAGTCAATGTATGTAAATGGAGGTATCAAGTAAGGTTTTCTAGCCATAGGCCATGGTCAAGTGATTAACTGCCAACTAGGGCAATGTATCGTATAAAAATGATGCTCAGTAGATATGCATGATGTCATAATTAAAAGAACATGCAAATATGTATGAAACACACATAGAAATACTAGAACTCAAAGAAATATGCTAAAAATAGCCTTTAAGTCGCAATATCTCCAATCAGCCTCTTAATGCCCCAAACCGATAACTACACTCTTTTAGGATCCGAACCTATCAAATAATGATATTCAAATTATTCATAAGCTTATAATAACATATCATATGGTTTGGAAGTCATTTGAAGTGTTTAAGCGTTTTCAGTTTAAGTTTCCGAATTTACCGACTCCGTTGCGCCTCTTATTGATTTTTATAGACTTTTGGGTGATATTTGATGATAATTTATGTGGTATATAAATATAAGATGATTACATGATTTTATAGTATCATTATAGGGCTTAAAACAAGTGTTTTGGGTGTATAGGGGCTTGACTCGACGAGTCAGGAAGGCGACTTGACGAGTCAAAACTCACTGAAACCGAATTTATGCAATTTCTGACTTCGACTCGACGAGTCAATGGGGGTGACTCACCGAGTCATGCCTGCAGCAGCCCAGAATTGCGATTTTTTCATCACGTGCTCATAACTTTATCTGTTCTAAACCCATTTTTGACATACCAAACACCTCTAAACTTGGTTTTATGCAATATTTGACTACTATGAACATATATGAACATTATTTAACATCTAAACATCATTGAATCGCTTAATTATATATACAACTTCTTTCGATTTACCCAATCAAACTCCAAACCCCCAACTCAAGTTCTATAGTTTTTTATATGTTCTCTTGCATTTACAAGTTTAGGAACACACTAAGCCATGATTATCCATCTTTAGCTCACCATATCATGGTTCACTATCATCTTGCCATTCATATGGCTACTAGGTTAGAAAAAAGGAAAAAGATCAGCACACCATGGGAAGAAGAATCATACCTTAAGTTTGATGAAATTGGTTACACAACAACTTCAATCTTTCATAGCCAAACCAACAAATTCCAAAGGAGAGAATGAGAAAAAGGGTCATGATTGGGAGGTTTTACCACACTCAATTGGCCATTAATTTTGCACTCCAACCCCTAAGGTCTTGCATGCTGACCTTTCAGCCCCTTTTTCAATAATATAAATTTCATACATGCTTGAAACACTTGTACATCTAGCATGGAGTCTTCTACACACTTGTATAATTTGCTCATTTACAAGGCAATAAGCACATAGTATAAGTAGATATAGGCATATCACTTGGAATTTAATTCAAATCATAATTAAATAACTAAATAAAATTCATTTGGCACTTTAATTAATTGTAATTAGTACCTTAAACTTAGGAATGTTACAACTCCTCCTCCCTTGAAAAGATTGCGCCCACGGAATCAAGTCTTGGCGAGTAAATTGGGGTACTTAGCCATCATTTCAGTCTTGGTTTCCCATGTAAGGTGAGCACGACGATGATGCTTCCACTTGACCAAGACTAACTCAATTTCTTTATTCCTCAGCTTCACTACCTTTGCATTCACAATGACCTCGAGCTCTTCAATATATCTCAGCTTGTCATCAATTTTAACTTCACTTATCGGCACAGTGAATCTGGCTCTATGAGACATCGCCTGAGATAGCCCACATGAAAGACATTATGAATGCCTCATAGATCCTCAGGAAGGTCGAGGCGGTAGGCTTGTTCACCAATATTCTCGATGATCTTGAATGGCCCAATAAACTGTGGTTTAAGTTTACCACGCTTGCCAAACCGCATCACTCCTTTCCAAGGTGATACTTTTAACATAACATGATCGCCCACCTTGAAATCAATAGGTCTGTGCTTCTTATGGCCATATTTCTTCTATCCGTCTTGAGCTGCCTTTAGATAGTCTCGAACCATCTGAATCTTATCATGTGTAGCTTGCAAGATTTCAGGTCCGGTCAAAGGCTTCTCGCCAACCTCTTGCCAACAGGTATAAGTTAGACACTTTCGACCATATAATGCTTCGAATGGTGGCATTCCAATAAAAGAATGTTAACTATTATTATAAGTGAATTCCACCAATGGCAGATGGGTATCCCAATTGCCACCGAAGTCGATGATACAGGCCGAAGAATATCCTCTAGAGTTTGAATAGTACGCTCACTTTGGCCAGGATGCTAAGTTGTGTTGAGCTTAACCTTGGTACCCAACGCATCCTGAAAGCTTCCCCAAAAGTGAGAAGTAAAATGAGAATCACAATCGGATATGATGGATTTAGGAACACCATGTAGTGAAACGATCGTGTTAATAGAGATATGTGTCAGTCGCTCCTTAGAATAGGTCTCACGGATCGGTATGAAATGAGACGATTTGGTGAGGCGATCAATAACAACCCAGATAGTATCATGTTGTCGAGAAGTAATTAACAATTTAGTCACGAAATCCATGGTAATATATACCACTTCCATTCCGGAATCGGTAGTGGTTGCATACTACCACAGGGCTTTTAATGCTCGGCTTTAACCAGTAAGCACCCCAAGCATTTCTCAACATATGATCCCATATCACGCTTCATCCCGGCCCACCAATACATAGCCTTTAGATCACGATACATCTTAGTGCTCACAGGGTGATAAGAATACTTGGTATTGTGAGCCTCATTTAATATAACATCATGGAAGCCACCAAGTTTGGGAACCCATATACGGCCCTTGAACACCTTTTAACCCCTGAGAATTATCGGAAAGCAAATGAACTTGACTAACAAGACTCTCAGATTTCAGTGCAGACTCTCGGAGAATTTTCTGTTGCCACCAACGTATATCTCTGAGAATAAACGGTTGCACCGTTACTAAGAATGAAGTTCAAGTTTAGCTTACAATCTTGATAGACCTTCCGGCTAAGTGCACCGGCCACAAGATTAGCCTTGCCGGGATGATACACGATCTCACAATCATAATCTTTGACCAACTCCAGAGCATGTCTCTGTCTCATATTCAGATTTTGTTGATCAAAGGTATACTTCAAACTTTTGTGATTAGTGAATAGTTTACATTTGGTTGCGTACAAATAATTCCTCCACAAATTCAGTGCAAACACAATGACTGCCAATTCGAGATCGTAAGTAGGATACTTCTTCTTGTAATCCTTAAGATGTCGCGAGGCATAAGCGATTACTTTACCCTTTTGCATTAGAACACAACCAAGGCCGGAAGCATCACTATAGACTATAAAGTCATTAGTGGCTTCAGGTAAGACTAATACCGGGGCACTATTCAATCTAGCTTTCAATTCTTGAAAGGCATTCTCGTGTTCCTTTTTCCAAGAAAATACCACATTCTTTCTAGTGAGAAAAGTAAGGGGGATCGTGATCTTAGAAAAATCACCAATAAAACGTCGATTATATCCGGCTAATCCCAGAATACTCATTACTTCAACTTCATTAGAAGGTGGTTGCCATGAGCGAACAACCACCACTTTAGAAGGATCAACAGATACACCCTACTCGGAGATAAGATGCCCCACGAATTGAACCTATCAAGATTCATGTTCAATGTTTAGTATAGTTATTGCATTGGGATTATTGGATATTTATCATTATGTATATATATATATATATATATATATATATATATATATATATATATATATATATATACTTAGGCTCGTAGAGTTTAATTTTAGATTGTTACCTTCCGTAGCCAAAACTCGAATTTAGAGAATTTTGCATAAAGCTTCTCCCTGCGAAGAATTTCTAGCATTTGACGGAGGTGTGTAGCATGATCGAATTCCGTCTTGGAATAAATTAGGATGTCATCAATGAATACAATAACTGATTTGTCCAACATAGGTCGACACACTCGGTTCATGAGATCCATAAATGCGGCTGGAGCGTTCGTGAGTCCAAAAGGCATCACTAAGAACTCATAATGGTCGTATCATGTACGGAATGCAGTCTTGGGTACATCCTCCTCACGAACCTTCAGCTGATGATACCCAGATTGTAGATCGATCTTTGAACAATATGAAGCGCGTTATAGCTGATCAAACAGATCATCTATTCGAGGCAAGCGATACTTATTCTGGACCGTTACCTTGTTCAACTCACCATAGTCGATACACATCTGTAACGTTCCATCCTTCTTCTTAACGAATAGTACCGGAGAACCCTAAGGCGAGAAACTCGGTCTAATGAATCCCTTATCCAGCAGTTCATGCATTTGAGCCATCATCTCTTTCAATTCAGAAGGCGCGAGACGATATGGAGCACGGGCTACAGGTGCTTCCTCGGACACTAAATCAATCGTGAACTCAACTTGCCGATCAGGAGGCAATCCCGGCAAGTCATCAGGAAATACATCGACGTACTCTCACACTACGGGAACATCTGACACCTTTGGCTTCTCAGCTTGCACGTCAACCACGTAGGTTAGATAGCTCGTACATCCCTTATTGAGACATTGGCGAGCTTTAGCAATTGACATAACTGCCGTAGGACCCTTACGCCTTTCCCCTTAAATAAACACCATAGCACCACTTGGCGAGGTTAGTTGAATGATCTGTTTATTACATTGGATCACGACATCATAAGTTGCCAACCAATCCATCCCTACTTTAACGTCGAACTCTTCCATTTCTATAGGGATTAGATTAATAGAAAAACTATGATAATCTAGAGTAAGTTGGCAGTTATTATAAACAATTTCCATAGTATGACTGGCCATCAGCAAGCTCCACATCAACAGAAAATGGCAATAAAGCAGGTGCAACAGATAGCTTATGCACAAAGGATTTTGAAATAAAAGATAAGCTTACACCAGATCGTACTGTGTTCTAAAAAAACGTAACCATAACCACATCTGGGGTCTCTCTGGCCTCCTCTGCCATCATTTGAAAGGCACGGCCTCGAGCTCGTGAGGATTCATCCCTCTTTGATTGGGAGGGAGCGCCCGACCGAGAAGGCTTGTTAACCGATGCCTTACTTTCCTCTAGAGCTTGAGTCGAGCACAACTTGCTCACATGCCCGGTGCGGCCACATTTGAGGCAATTGTCGTACCTCCGCGCACATTTGGGACGAATATGCCTTGTTTCCCTACAACAATGACAGATAATATTGGCCATATTACATGGCCCCTGATGCGAAAGCCCAGAAGCGTCACATCTTTTCTTCCCTTCAGAATCGGAAGGTTGATACCGCGATTGGAATTGAGAGACAGAAGATGCAAGAATCTTGAACTTTAAAGACGCCTGTGACTGTGGCTCAGAAGCAGTGCCCACATGAGGCTTCTTCATGTAGAAGGAAGAAGACTGACAGTTGGATGTATGAGATTTTTCATGCTTAAACTTTTTGGGAGGCGGTGCTTGAGGTTCAGCACGAGACACCTCAAATTCTCGCGACAATGTGAACTCCACCGCCTCATCATAAGTCTCAATCTGTCTGTTCTTAACAAACTCGCGTATTTCTTGGTGAAGCCCTATACTCAATCTTATGTTTCTCTTCAGGGACTTTGTATTGAATTCCCGCACATAGTCGCTGACACTAAGTGACCCTTCTTATAGCTTGACAAACTTCATTCTCAGCTTCTGAAATGACACAGTGGGACAGAAGCACCAATTAAAATGAGTTTTAAATTGTTCACAGGTCATAGTGTCTACCATATCAGCGCGCCTATGGTAGTCACCACCTCGTCCCACCATTCAGTGGTTGCTTCCTTCAACTTGCTGGCAGCATATTTCACCTTATCCTTGTCATCAACTTTGGCTACCCAGAATATCGTTTCCATTTCCTTAATCCAATCACTTGAAGCGATTGGATCAATCTTTCCCACAAAAGTCGGGGGAGCACAACTAGTGAAGTCTTTGTAACTTAAACTTCGATCTTTTCATCGAGATTTGGAAGACTCGGATTTGTCTTTCCTTTTCTCGGCTGAGGACTGACTCAAGGCAGTTTTAAAGGCCTGGAATTGGTTAGTCAATAGCTCTTCAAAGTGCTTAGATTGGCTCCCCAAGAGTTCAGAAACTTTATCAAGAACCCGGAGTTCCCGTTCATGGAATTCTTCTCGAGAGGAATAATCATCTTCCTCTTCCTCATAGTCGGGATTAACCTCCACATTGGAGTTAGGTTCAGAAAAATCAGCCATCTAGCTGCATAGTATTAAGCATATGCACAAGCATTAGTTTTACAGTGGAATTCTTATTAACCTAATCATGTACCTGTACTAGGTCAAATCATAACTTAACCTATGTCATAATATTGTTGCCTAGGCGGTCAATACAAGCATCTAAAACGAAGCTCATAGTAGAGTATCGTCGACTATACTCATGCAATGAACATTGGTTCTGATACCAAATTAAAACGCCCATCTCAACATAATATAATAATTAATGAGATTATATAAGATTAAATATAATTAACCTGGTTTTAAGGAAAATCAGGCATGACCCGTTCGCACGGAGCTCTTATCCCTGTTTGCTTATAAACTAAAATTTGTTTGCTTATAAACTAAAATTTGGAACATAAAGTAACTTACAAGATACTTCTAAATAATTACAATCTCTATCATCAACCAAAAAGACATTAAAGGTCTATACATATACATATCAGAACGTGTTAGTAGACAAACTACCCAAAATTTCCCAATGTATAAGCACTAGCTTTTACAAAAGTCAAGGCTTCAAAGACAGTCCGTTCAAACTCTAGGGTCAGAGCCAACAATCTCCTTGCCTTTACTAACACCACCTGAGCCAACAATCTCCTTGCCTTTACTAATCGATATGGAGCGCAAAACATACAACATGTAGTAATATTAAAATGATTATGAAATGACAAGTGCAATATCTTTTAATAAAAGTGGTGTGGGAATAACCCACTAAAGTGCATTAGTCGCGAACATAGTCCGCTAACCCGCCGTTTTCAGCTGGATTAAACCCGAGTCATACAACTTCAACCGGCACCCGAAGTCTAGCCACCTACTCTGTGTAAGCTTCCGGAAGTAGGAATTTATACGCACAAACACATAGTATGCGCTTGAATGTATATAATGAACTTGTAACATCCGTTAATTTAGGTACCCATTAATATTACACGTAAATTATAAATTTTTATTATTTTATATGTTATGCTATTTATAAATAAATTATAAGGGTTATTAACATTTTTAAACTAAAACTTCATCGGTCATGATTTCGCATAAAGGACTTGTACCTTGAGTATAACAAGTTGTAGCATGAGTAGAAGAGTGATTCTTGTGTGTGGCTAAAATATATAGGAGTTAAATTTTGTGGCCAAATCAATAGAAAGTAAGAACTGAAGGACCTAATAGCAAAATTTAAAACAAAAATCTGATTTTTCAAGAAAATCGTGATTGGTCTAGAAGGGTTGATTGTCTTTCCCTTCTTCTTTGCTTCTTCACCCACGATTTTTAGAGCCCCTTGCTGAACTAAAATACAAACTCAACAACAATCTAAAGTTTAAAGGAGGAAAAAGAGCATTTGTGGTACGACCCTCAACTCCATCTTTTATTTGATACCTCGTCTTCTTCTTCATGGTTTTATTCATCAATGGGGGGAATTAGGTATTTGACAACCAAAGAAAAGAATAAAACTTGATCAATGAATATGAATCAATCAGGATTGTGAGTGTTATTTACAACTCTTGTATGTGTATTAAAGGATTCCATTGCAAGAATGATATGAAACTTGAATAACTCAAGTGGGTTAATGGTGATTTCAACCTAGAGTTGTAGAAATCAAATGATGGTTAAATGATGCTAAAATGTTGTTATAATAACTCTTTGTATCTTAAAAACTCAATATTTATCGTTATTTATTGAGTTTAGATCATCAAACATGGTAGAATATGAAATTTGGGGAGTTGGGAAAATTTGATGCTTAAAAAGGAGGAAACCAGACTCGTCTGAGAGCGACTCAACGAGTCAAATATTTCTGTCCAAAAATTCAAATTTTGATTCAAGGGTTCTTGCTTAGGTTTTAGGCAACCAAAACTCTTCTAAATTAAGGGTTTTAAAGTATTGTAAAGTCAAATTGGGATTATGAATCTTGTAAGGCTTCAAAATGATGTATGAGCTTTCTTGAAGGAACCAAAATCGGGTATATTTACAACTCAAGTGTGGAGATGTGTTGCTAGGGCCTAAAATCATCAAACACTAACTAAAACATGATAAGTGTTTATTTTAACCTATAGACCAAGTTGAGATGGATTCTAATTCATATCAAGGGACTTAGGTGCTTACTTAGAAGTCCATAAAAAGGATGTAAAAGTTAGATTAGGAGGATGTTCTTACATTTACTCATCATTAACATGCTTGGTGATTGTATATATGTTTAGGTATCTTATAGCTAACTTCGGCAATCTTGGAGCTTGTGGCGAGGCTTATACTAACTCTATGACCATATATTGTGTTGGCTTGTTAATGACGGGATCTTTTATGCATTGATTGTGAGTACTAGTGTTAATTGTGTACTTCATACATGATGATAATTGCTTATCTCCCTTAATCATGTCACTTGTTTCATGTTTATGCTTCATGTTATTTAATCTATGATCGTTCTGCTTATGTACATGTGCTTACAATTGATTATAATATAGTACATTAATGTGTGTGATGTACATTATAGACATACTACCGATGATCTCGGAGTATGATGTCGTACTTCATTGTTGGCGGGAGTACGATGTCGGGTACTGTGGGAACCGATGATTTTTGGTGCTACACGCTCCTTGGAAGTACTCACAGTGTGTAGTGTTCTCGTGACACTATCAAGAGTCTCCCTCTTGATATGTCTCATCTCCTTTGATATCTCTTATATAATGGTGCTTAATGTGATTGTTCATGCCTTTGCAGGTTCATTTACTGATTAGCTATTCAATGTGGTACACACTTGATCTAGTCACTCACTAAGCATTATTGCTTAACCATTTTGTTGATTTCCACTTTTCAGGAATAGAAGGCAAAGGGAAGGAGAAGATAGACTCTAGTAAAGCTTGAAGTAGGTGTCTCGAGCAAGATAGATTTTTGGTACATTTATTTATGCTTTATTTTGGGAATTGGGTAGATCACCCTCGTGTCATTATTTATCTGGACTTAGTACCATCTAAGGTTGATGAAGGTTGATGTACTTAATTCTATTGAAAAAAATGTATTTGTGCCATTTTGTGGTCGTCAATGTTTAAAACAGGTGGTATTAAATCGTGTATTTTGCGTATAATCAATGTTCGGGTCATGTATTATAATATTAGATCCATGGGCTTATAGTGCTTAAATCTCTGATGTATGTATGAGTATTGTACATTAAAGTTTGATGAATAGAAATCTTATTTTGTAGATTATTCTTGAATTTGAAAATACAAGTTGGTTTGTTGATATACGAATAGATCATGCCGAAATTTTATTAGAAATTAAGAAATTATCTTTATTATTGTTATTTAAAGTTATGGTGTTACAGATCTGAACGTCTAGTGAGGCCAAATAAATTAGCATAGCTCACAATGGGTCAATCAGAGATATAAGTATGTTAAGTATGCAAGGAATGATCATCAAGTGTAGCATTAAAGTCAATACATGTAAACGGAGGTATCAAGTAAGGTTTTCTGGTCATAGGTCATGATCAAGTGATAAACTGCCAACTAGGGCAATATACCATATAAAAATGATGCTCATTAGATTTTCATCATGTCATAATTAAAAGAACATGCAAATGTGTATGCAACACACATAGCAATACTAGAACTCACAGAAATAGGCTAAAAATAGCATTTAAGTCGCAATATCGCCAATAAGCCTCTTAATGCCCCGAACCGATATCCGGCACTCTTTTCGGATCCGAACCTATCAAATAATGATATTCAAAGTATTCATAAGCTTATATTAACATATCATAAGGTTTGGAAGTCATTTGAAGTGTTTAAGCGTTTTCGGTTTAAGTTCCCGAATATACCGACTCCGTTGCGCCTCTTATTGAGTTTTATAGACTTTTGGGTGCTATTTGATGATAATTTATGTGGTAGATAAGTATAAAATGATTACATGATGTTATAGTATCATTATAGGACTTAAAACAAGTGTTTTTGGTGTCCAGGGGCTTGACTCGACAAGTCACGAAGGCGACTCGACGAGTCAAAACTCACTGAAACCGAATTTATGCAATTTCTAACTTCGACTCGATGAGTCAATGGGGGTGACTCGCCAAGTAATGCATGCAGCAGCCCAGAATTGCGATTTTTTCATCCCATGCTCGTAACTTTCTCCGTTCTAAACTTATTTTTGACATACCAAACACCTCCAAACTTGGTTTTATGCAATATTTGACTAATATGAACATATATGAACATTATTTAACATCTAAACATCATTGAATCACTCAATTCTATATATATAAGTTCTTTGGATTTACCCAATCAAACTCCAAACCCCCAACTCAAGTTCTATAATTTTTTATGGTATCTCTTGCATTTGCAAGTTCAGGAACACACTAAGCCATGATTATCCATCTTTGGCTCACCATATCATGGTTCACCATCATCTTGCCATTCATATGGCTACTAGGTTATAAAAAAGGAAAAAGATGAGAACACCATGGGGAAAAGAATCATACCTTAAGTTTGATGAAATTGGTTACACAGCAACTTCAATCTTTCATAGCCAAACCAACAGCCGTAGTTTTTTAGTTTCTTTCTAGTATGTAAGTGCAGGAAATTTCCAAAGGAGAGAATGAGAAACAGGGAGGCGGGAGGGGGGGGGTGGTTTATCACCCTCAATTGGCCATTAATTTTGCACACCAAAAAATTTTGTCTAGGTGGATGGAGATTAGTTATTTGTGACAAGTGTATTTATGGATGTGATGGTTAATTAGAAATGGTGAAATATTTATGACATATATTGTTATTCCTATTGTCTAGAGATTTTTGGTTTTAGTGGATGGAGATGGATCTTTCAATTTTAATTATAATATGGTGTTGTAAATTTAATTCAAATGGATGAATGTTGTAGGCTACTAGTATTTATATAGTATTTACGTTGGTTTTTATTTTTAGTGGATGGTTGTGCTTCTAGTGAGTATTTATTGTATGATGACATGTTACGATGGATTTAAAAAGATGATGGCAATTATAAGTGTACCTTGGTGGTCGTTGTAGTTTTTTATTTGATGGAGATTGTTGATCCTCGTTGTATGATTCTTCTACGTTGATGGTGGTTTATTATTTTTTGTTATGGTGATGGGTTTTTTTGATGGGTGGATATGCTCTGCTATTCAAAAGTACTCCGTACCTCAACAGAACTTAATCTGCTATTCAGAAGCTCAACTTCAACAGATTTGAGAGAAAAACACAAAGTGTTCTTTGAAAGGGAATTCAATGCATATTATTTCATGGAGGCCAATGGCCCTATTTATATACAATGTAGGTGGGTGGAGGTGTACATAACCTTTCCTCCCCTCGGCACGTGCAAACTCTAACGACACATTAAAAAGAAAATTACATACACGTACTAGACCTGTTGACACATACTAAAATAAAAAGAAAATTACAGACGCGTGTCTTATATGTCGACACTTATTTTACAAGAAAACTGACGCGTGTCAAAACATCTGACACTCACATTTTGATGACGTAATTGCTTACGTCTTTTACATTTTCTCTTTTATAGGTTCCGCTAATGATGTAGGGCTCGTTTTGAATTTTGTCGGGTAGCAGTGTTGCTAGTCTTGAAGTTTTTGAATCCTTTGTTTGAATGATAGCTTTGAATCTGGTCTTGGATCATTTTAGGGGCTGTAATTGTCCATGATTATATCATCTGGATCTGCTTCTTCTTTTGATGTTTGCGTTGCTTTGTCTTTTTTATTTATTGTTAAAAACTGTAATGCTCGTTGTAATTCTTTTTCTTCTCGAATAAAAGTTTCTCTTCGTCTGTTTAATGCTTGGATCTGCTCTCTTTTTTGTTTTAACTGGTGTTGGAGTTGTCTAACAATGGCTTCCATTCTCTTGTTAATGTATCTGCTATGTGATTATTGTCGCTTTTTATGTATTTGATATATGGATGATATTGATGTAGTTGTAATTGCCAACGAATAAGTCTTCCTCGGCAATAGTCTTCTTGAAGTTTATATCTCCAAAATCCGGTGACATATTTTGAGTCGGTGCGTAGTTCGAATCTTGTTTGTATTAGTTCTATCTTCCACTTTTTCAAGGTTCGAAGACAGGCAAGTGTTTCTCGCTCATAAGTGCTCTAGTTTTGTTCGGCTTGGGAAAATGTTCCTGAAATATATTTTCACAATTTGTGCTCATGTTTTTCGGTTTTTAATACTTCTGATGTTTGTGCTTCAAGTTTAGATTCGGGAATTTTATTTCCGTCAATATCTAAACCAAATAAATGCTTGCCATTTTTTGTTGCTTTTAGCATCCTGCCCATGTGTCATTGAAGCATCAGTTTCGACTATTAAGAAGTCTTCTACTTGTGGATTGTATAGTATTTGTAAAAGTTGTACTTTCTGCTTTATTTGTTGTACAATGTTTGTGTCTTTAGGACTCCATTCCCATTGAATTTTTTCAGATATTTTTCTTTGTAAAATTCTACGTTCTTTTGCTAAATCTTTTAAAAATCCTTGTTCTACAATATAATTTAAACATCCAAGAAATCGTTGAATTTGTTTTCGGTCTTTTAGTTTATCTGGAAATAAGTTTAATTTTTCCTGAGTATTAGTAGTTAAAGAAATGGTTCCGTTTTGGCCTATTTTTAGACCTAAATATTCTACCTCTGTCTGAAGTAGCTTGGATTTCTTTTTTGATAACACTAATCCTTTTTCTTTAATTCTTTGTAAAACGGTAAAAACTGCATTAATATGTTTCTGTTCATCTCCGTTTGTAAAAACGATGATGTCATCAATGTATGCTAAACATATATTTTCTAGTCCAAGTAAATTATTATCCATGAATCGCTAATAAATTGATGGTGCTTACTGCTTGTTTTAGACCAAATGGTAAAACATTCCATTCGTAATGCTTTTGAGGAGGACATGAAAAGGCTGTTAGTGGTTTAGTATTTTCATTTAATCGTAATTGCGATTTTGCATCAAATGTACTGAAATGAGTATTTCCCTTGAGTTTTTCTAGTATGTAGTCTTTTCTTGGTAATTTATAAGAATCTCCTATGGTTGCATCATTCATTTTCTTATAATTTATTATCATTCTTCTTTTTCCTGGTTTTATTTCATTATGGTTTTACATAAAAAGCTGGTGCTGAGTGTGGACTTGTACTTTTTCTAATTATCCCTTTTTCAAGTAACTGTGCACATTCTTCTGTGAATTCTTTTACATCCTTAATACTATATGGTATTCTATTTGGGATGTAAATTTCGGCTTTTGGGTCTTTTAATTGTATAATTATTTCTTCTTCGTTTTTATTTTTATTTATGTCAAGTGGGTTTTCACTACATACTTCTTCAAGTGTTTTATCGATAATCTCCTTTTTTAAAGTCAACAAAATTTCTAATCCAAATTTTATTTCTTGTGCCAACATTCTTATTATTTCGTTTTGTTTAATTATTGGTGTTTCAATCATTCCTTTTGTTGGGTGTTTTAAACTAATAGTATCGTTGGTTTGTATAAATGGTTGATATAATTTTAAAAAAATTGTTTCCTATTACTAAATCAATTCCAGAGTCATGTTGGTATATTGTTGGTGCTGTAAAAGCAATTTTTTCAATAACAATATCTATCATTTTTCCTACGTACCATATTTCATGTATAGATTTATCTGCTACTACAATTTTTAATGGTTTTGTTAATTTTTCCCAAACTTTTAATATTTTTCTTTTTTCAAAACATAGAGTTGCTCCTGTATCTATATATGCAAAAATTCTTTTTTCTTGAATATTTGTTGCTACGAAAGTTGTATTTGGGCTTGCTTTATTTATAATTCTTTTACTCATCGGAATCTGTTGTATATGCGTATATGCGTATATGTCAATGTCACTGAGTCTTCTAATGGTTCATATCCTAGATCAAATGCTATTCTTAATATTTCAGATTCTTTCTTTTTTCCTTTTTTGGGACATTCATTTGTATAGTGTCCTTCTTCTTGGCAAAGCCAACACTTACATGTCTTCTTATTTGATGGATAATACTTTGCTTTGTCTTCTTCTTTAAATTTTTTCTTATATTGCCTTCTATCTCGAAAATATTTCCTTCCTTGTGAATTTTTTATAGAAGTTTTTATATCTAGGGTGATATCTTTGTTTTTTCCATTTTCATTGTTTTTCTTCACAACCGTATCTTCCTATTCTATTTGTTTGATTATCACAACATAAATTTATTTTTGCTTCACTTTAGCTGTTTGTCTAGCACATTCTTGTTGCATCCATGCTTTTAAAACGGAAATTCGTGCTCCTAAGGTGTCTAATAATCTTTCTCCATCATGGATATTGTTATTATAGCATTCTGTAACTTTGTTGCACACAGCTTGTGGTAATTTATTATAAAACATTTCTAGTGCTACTCTTTGTCTTTCATGGTCTAATCTATAATATTGGTTGGAAAATTCACATATGAATGAGTCTAGATAACACATATTGCATATTTGTAAATTTGTGATGTGCCAAAAGGCTTGTGCTCTAAATGCTTCATCTGATCCTAATATTTTTCTGGTAAATTCTAAAATTATACTGCTAACAATATTTTCGAATGTCGTAATGGCGTCAGTTGTGGCTAATCGGGTTTTTTCTTCTTCAATTAATGATTCTAAAAATTTGTATACATTTCCGTGTGTTTTATGAATGTTGTGGTTTAAACAATGTAATCGAATCAAAAGAATTATAAAGAACTTGAATCTTTATTACGAAAATTGATCAAGAAATTATTACAGAGAGTTGGAACAAAATCGAGAGGTAGAAGATGAAATTCGTATGTACTGTAATTGAGAATTGTGAAAGTTAAATTGTGAGAGTTAATGCTTCTGTACATATTTCCATGCATATATACTTTTTTTATGTAACTTTCAATTAAACCCCTCCAAGTATTAACTTTTGTCAAATTCTATCCCTTGACTTAGTAAAGTCATTTAATATTGACAAACTCCACCTTGACTTTAGCTAAGTCAAATGTGAATTCCAATTTCCGACGTTCAGCACGTCTAAGCAACTTCTGAACTTCACTTCAGGAATTGTCTTCGTTAACATATCTGCTGGATTATCCTTCCTACCGATTTTCACGACTCTGATTCGCGACTCAGATCTGATGAAATGGTAACGAACATCAATATGCTTGGTACGATCATGAAAGACTTGATCTTTCGCCAGACTAATAGCACTCATGCTATCACAGTGTATCAACGTCTTCTTTTGATCTACTCCCAGATCTCCAATTAGACCTTTCAGCCATATTGCCTCCTTGGCTGCTTCAGTTAGCGCCATATACTCTGCTTCAGTAGTGGATAAAGCTACTGACGATTGAAGTGTTGCCTTCCAGCTTATCACCGCATTACCGAGTGTAAACACATAACCTGTAAGCGACCTCCGTCTGTCCAGATCAGCAGCATAATCCGAGTCTGAGTACCTGATTACTTCAACATTCCGATCACCTCCGTAAATGAGACCAACATCCATTGTACCTCTGAGATAACGAAACACTCGTTTAACTGCCACCCAATGATCTTTCTTCGGATTACACGTAAAGCGAGACACCACACTCACTGAGTATGCTAAATCTGGTCTCGTACAGACCATCAGGTACATCAAATTTCCCACAGCCTGAGAGTAGGGAACGTTTGACATTTTCTCATCATCACCCTCAACTCCATTAGACACCACCAATGAAGGACGAAAACTTGACGATGACGGATTGTTTACTGGCTTCGCATCGTACATACCAAATCTACGCAGTATCTTCTCAACATAGACTTGCTGCGACAAGAACAACCGTTTGTTCTTTCGGTCTCGTAAGATATCAATCCCCAGAATCCTCCTGGCAGGACCTAGATCCTTCATTTCAAACTCGGTACTAAGAAGCTTCTTCACGCGTTGAACTTCTCGTATATCTTTAGCAGCGATCAGCATATCATCTACATACACCAACAAGTAAAGCATGCTTCCATCGTTCAACTTCTGGTGATATACACAGCAGTCATAAGGACTTCGAACAAATCCATGACCCACCATAAAGCTATCAAACCGCTTGTACCACTGTCTTGGGGATTGCTTCAGGCCATACAACGATCTTTTCAACAAACACACCAAATTTTCTTTTCCTGGCTCCACATAACCTTCTGGTTGTGACATACAGATCTCTTCATCCAAATCACCATGCAGAAATGCCGTCTTCACATCTAGTTGTTCTAACTCCAAGTCACTGTGAGCAACTAGCAATAACAACACCCTGATTGAGGTATGACGAACCACCGGGGAGAAAATTTCATTGTAGTCGAGACCTTCCTTCTGACTATAACCCTTGGCTACCAGTCTGGCCTTGAATCTTACTTCTTCTGACTGTTCGACACTGACTTTCTTCTTGAAAATCCATTTGCAGCCAACAACCCTCCTACCTTTCGGTAACTGAACAAGAACCCACGTCTTATTCTTGTGCAGAGATTCGATCTCTTCAGACATTGCACCAGACCACCGATCTGCATCTTTAGACACAATTGCTTCCCGATAGGAATTAGGCTCGTTTGAGCTGTCCATATCTTCTGCAACCTGTAAAGCATAAGCGGCCATGTCTTCAAAACCATATCGAGTCGGCGGTTTTATCTGTCTCCTCGATCTCTCTTGAGCTAGTGAGCTACCGGCTCCACCTTCACGAGATAACCCCGAACTCGAACCTTGAACAGACGACGTCCCTGAACCAGAATCTGTCAACGGTTCACTCCCGTATTCCACATCTTCTTCTCTGGACTCGTTCTTAACGTTCACTTGGTTTTCTTCTTCATTCACAAACTCTACCCTGTTGTCACTGGAACCACGATCAGACACATCGTGCTCCTCCACCTTCTTGGTGACACTCTCCTTGGTAGAATACATCTTTTCATCGAATGTAACATCACTGCTCAACACTATTCTCATCTCATCTGGAGACCAAACTCTGTAACCCTTAACACCATCTCCATACCCCATGAAAACACCTTTCTTGGCCCTTGGTTCCAATTTACCATCATTTACATGGTAATACGCCGGACACCCAAACACCCTGAGCTTCGAATAGTCCGCTGGTTTACCCGTCCAAATTTCAAACGGTGTTTTAGAATCAATGGCGGTAGCAGGCGAACGGTTGATGAGATAACACGCCGTGTTTACTGCTTCGGCCCAATATCCACGCGACAAACCCGCATTCAGCAACAAACACCTTGCTTGTTCTAGCAGTGTTCCGTTCATTCTTTCAGCAACCCCGTTTTGCTGAGGCGTATGCCGAACCGTCTTGTGTCTTACAATGCCTTTCTCCTCACAAAAATCATCAAACTCCCTTGAACAGAACTCCAACCCATTGTCTGTCCTGGTCTTCTTGACTTTACGTTCTAACTGATTCTCCACCAGTGTCTTCCAGCTCTTGAATTTTCCGAACGACTCACCCTTGTGCTTAATAATGAACACCCATGTCATTCGTGAAAATTCATCTATGATTGAAAGAAAATACCGACCACCACCGAGTGACGGCACTCTGGATGGACCCCAACAGTCCATGTGCACGTAATCCAACGAAGCTTTAGTCTGATGAACGGCCGTTGTGAAACTAACTTTCGTCTGTTTGCCAAGCACACAATTCTCACAAAAATCTAACTTCGTCACCTTATGTCCTTCAATTAGATCTCTTGAGCTCAACAGCTCCAAGCCTTTTTGCCCTACATGGCCAAGCCTCATGTGCCACATCTTCGTCAACTCCGGATCTTCACTCTGTGTTTGCGAAACGGCAGCGATTCCATTCCTCGGTATCGTTTCACCCTTCAACACGTACAATGTAGCTTCTCGAACTCCTTTTATGACAACCAATGCTCCCTTGGATACCTTGAGTAATCCACCTTGACATGAGTACTTGTAACCTTTAGCATCGAGAGTGCTAAGAGAAATCAAACTCTTTGACAAATCTGGAATGTGTCTAACTTCGGTCAACTCCCGAACAACTCTATCATGCATGCGAATCTTGATCGACCCAATGCCAACCACCTTGCATGCAACATCGTTACCCATTAGAACACTTCCAGAACTCCGCTCTTCATACGTCGAGAACCACTCCTTGTACGGACACATGTGAAACGAACACCCCGAATCCAGAATCCACTCCTGTGAAGTTCCCACATGACAAGACGCCACCATAAGCACAAAATCTGACTCCGACTTTGTATCCTCCTTTGCCACGTTTGCATTTGAACTACTTGCTTGATTCTTAGGACAATCTCTTCTCCAATGGCCCTTTTGACCACAAGTGTGACAAGTATCTTTGTTACCGGGTTTCCTTGTCCGTGACTTTGATCTTCCTCTCCTCTGCTTTCCTTTCTCTTTGCTTGATCGATCATTGTATCTATCACTTCTGACCACATTTAAACCCACTGATTGAGACTCCAAACTGTTCCCTGAGGCTTTATGACGGAGTTCACGCGAGTGAAGACCCGATCTCACTTCTTCAAGTGTGATTGTATCCCTTCCGACGATCGACGAATTCACAAAATTCTCATAAGATGGCGGCAACGACACGAGTAAAATCAAAGCCGCGTCTTCGTCTTCGATTTTTACCTCCAGATTTTTAAGATCCATTAAGATCGAATTTAATTCATCTACATGATCTTTAAGCGCCGAACCCTCCTTCATCTTCAATGAAAACAATCGTTGTTTTAATAGCAACGACTTCGTCAACGACTTCGTCATATATAGAGATTCCAACTTCATCCATAAGCCCTCAGCTGTCTCTTCATCTGCGACTTCATATAGTACTTCATCGGAAAGTGACAACAAAAGCGTGGAATGCGCTTTTTCGTCCTGCAATCTGAACTCGGCTTCGTCCATGTTTTCGGGTCGTCTACCCGTTAACGGAGTCCAAATACTTTTCCTTTTCAGAAGTGCCCTCATCTTAAGTCGCCATAGACTGAAATTATTTTTGCCCGTAAACTTCTCAACCGCTATCATAGGGGGTGCCATTGTTCGTTCAATTAAAATTCGTACCACAAGTTCGAGATTCCTCCTTTTCTTCGAGGTCAACTCAAAAAAATTCGAACCTCCTTAATTTCAAGTTCAAAATTTGAAAAAAGGTCAAACTTCAATTTTGAAAAGTGTCAAATTCAAAATTGCACTAAATTCGAATGAGGTATAAATTTGAATTGCACTAAATTCGAATGAGGTATTAAAATTCAAGGTGACAAGTTCGAATGTACTAAACTCGAAAACGTGCCAAGTTCGAATGTACTAAATTCGAAAACGTGCCAAGTTCGAGTGCCCTTGTTCGAACTGCTAACTTTGAGGCTTTCTATGTTCGATACCAACACAAATTCGAGGATTGCTCGACTGTTTCGTCTCCGGTCGTCTTCTCTGTCGAAACCCGTTTTTTCGGCGAGATAAAATTGAAGAAAATCAAGACCGCAAATAGAATCGATTCCAATCTCCTTCGACTTTCGTCATTGATTTCGTCTCCAACCGTAGAACCAAAACCAAGAACCGTGTAACCGAGAGGAACGAAAACAAAAAAAAAATGAAAACGATTCTTCAAGAATCGTTGATCGCTAAGCAACTCCTTTCAACGAACCTTCGAACAATGATAACGGGAAAACCACACCTCCTACGTAAACCCAAAGAATTGAAACGTTTTCCTACGAGTTCCGAAAAGCTTCGAAACGAACTCAACAATGGCGGAACACACCTCCTACGTAAACCTCCAAGAACCGCAAACCACTTTGTTGTGGTTTAAACAATGTAATCGAATCAAAAGAATTATAAAGAACTTGAATCTTTATTACGAAAATTGATCAAGAAATTATTACAGAGAGTTGGAACAAAATCGAGAGGTAGAAGATGAAATTCGTATGTACTGTAATTGAGAATTGTGAAAGTTAAATTGTGAGAGTTAATGCTTCTGTACATATTTCCATGCATATATACTTTTTTTTTATGTAACTTTCAATTAAACCCCTCCAAGTATTAACTTTTGTCAAATTCTATCCCTTGACTTAGTAAAGTCATTTAATATTGACAATAAATTATATAATTTAATAATTGTCTTGGTTGTAGGTTTCGTAGTTCTTCCGTTAATTGTATTTGTACTCCTATTTTACTATTCCATTCTTTTATTTTTGATTCTACATCTTGTTCGCAATCAATATTAAGAATATCAGTTGTTATAGGTGATATCGGTATTTTTGGGATATATTGTTGAGGTATTTTTACCCACTTATTTTCTTTATTTCTTATCATTCCTTGTCTATATAAATGTTTTTCATATTCGGTAGGTAAGCTATAATCAAATTGTCTTTGGAAAAATTCATTTAAATATGATTGTTTTCTTTTTCTTGCAGTAAAATTACTCTAAGAATTTTCATATGGATTTTCGCCTGAACTATAATCATATATTATTTCTGCTTCTTCCTGAGTTTCTTGAGGAATATCTAGTGATGCCATTAATTTAGTGAGAGTTTCTATTTGTTCTTCGAGGTTTTCCATTTTATCATGTATTTATTTATAGTTTTGAATTTAGACGATTTATTTTTTCTATCTCGTTTTCTTTATGGAGTTTTAAAATTTTGATTTTGAACTTAAATGCTTGCTTTGGGGATGGACGAAATATAGGGTCATAGAGTTTTGTACCTTGGTCTTCATGTTTTAAATACATATCCAACCTTTGTTCTAATTTTTTAATATCATTTTCAAGATAGGGCAAATGACAAAAAATAGTAACAACTTTTGACATTTTTATCATTAATAGTAACATTATTTATTTTTTATAATTAATAGTAACAACTTTTTATTTTTCTATCAATAATAGTAATGGGTGACCTGCAAACCTGTTTAGCAGGTCACTAACTTTTCAGTTATCAAAAATAGTAATATCTTTTCAGATTTTTATCAATAATAGTAACATATCAAATTAAAAACATGATTTTTTTTTTGTTTTATTAAGTTTTCTAATATTTCATAAGCACTAAAATAAACCAAATTTTTATTCCGAATATTTATTTACGATTAGATAATATTTGACTATTTTTTCACAATTATATATAATATGAACGAAAAAAAATACTAGGAATCATTTCATTTTCAATTTTTCCAAACTAAAAAACTATAAATCATTCTATTTTTAGTTTTTTCCAACAAAATAATATGAACTATTTTGGTTTTTTAGTTTTTTCGATCTAAATGGGTTGTAGGTTTTTTATATAAAAAACTAAAAATAAAAGTTGGTTGCAATATTTTTCAAGCAGAAAAACTATAAACCACAGTTATTCATAATTTTTTTGTGTAGTTAAAAATTGTAACACTCCGTCTTTGAGAAATATTTTATGGATTTAATTTATTGGTTGATTAAATTATTAATATTGCTTGGGGCAATGGTATGACAATTAGTGAAATAAACACGTGTCAGAGTCGAGTATACATGTCACCGGATTATAATTCTAGCGGATTATTAATAATTATGAGACCACCGAATTAAATGGGAATATTGATATTAATTATGAAATATTGATAACAGGTCGGGTATCAGTGTCGAACCCGCATTATAAACTATATGTTTATACACGTTTAACTCTTTGCTTCATTTTCTTCATTCCAGAACAATTGAGAAGTGTTTGTAAGAGCAAACAGAAAGAAAAAAAGTCGTAACGGATCGAATTGAGCTCTGGAATTCATCTTTATATTGGCTTGTGGAGTTCTTTAACTTGGGAAGATAAGGTGCTAAATTATGTTATAAGGTGCTAAATTATGAAAATTGGTTTAGCAAGTGTTTTTTTTTTTTTGTTGTTAAAAACACAAAAATAAATGAGTTGCAATTATTTTGTACAAAACTCAAAATGATTTATAGTTTTTTGTAAAAAAAAAACTTAAAAACATGATTGGATCGTAGTTTTTCATTCGGGAAAGCTAAAAGTTGAATGATTTGTAATCAATTTCGTTCGGAATTTACTAAAATACCATTCCTGGGAGGGGGCTCAGACCGCGTGCCTGTTGAAGAATGAGCCGGCGACTCATAGGCAGTGGCTTGGTTAAGGGAACCCACCGGAGCCGTAGCGAAAGCGAGTCTTCATAGGGCAATTGTCACTGCTTATGGACCCGAACCTGGGTGATCTATCCATGACCAGGATGAAGCTTGGGTGAAACTAAGTGGAGGTCCGAACCGACTGATGTTGAAGAATCAGGGTTGTAATTTTTTTATTCCAATTGAAAAGTACTACGAATGAAAAAGTATTGCGACCCATTCATTTTTTAATTCTTCTATGAATGTAAAAACCATGTCTCATTGTGGTTTATAGTTTTATGAATGAAAAATATTGAGACTCATTTTGATTTTTTTGTTTTTTAAATAAAAAACTATGATCCATTTATATTGGAAAAAAACTAAAAAATGGAACGATTTGTATTATTTTATTCGGAAAAACTAAGAAAATGATGGTTTGTAGTTTTTTTATTGGAATAAGTGAAAATTGCAATGATTCATAGTATTTTTTCATTAATATTATATATAGTTGTGAATAAATAATCGAATATTATCTATCCGTAAGTATTCTGAATAAAAATTTGGTTTATTTTGGTGTTTATGAAATATTAGAAAACTTAATAAAATAAAATAAAAATTATGTTTTTAATTTGATATATTACTATTATTGATAAAAATCTGAAAAATTGTTACTGTTATTGATAAATGAAAAGTTGGTGACCTGCTAAACAGGTTTGCAGGTCACCCATTACTATTATTGATAAAAAAATAAAAAGTTGTTACTATTAATGATAAAAAATAAATAATGTTACTATTAATGATAAAAAATGTCAAAAGTTGTTACTATTTTTGGTCATTTGCCCTTCAAGATATCTAATTTCTTTGTAATGTTTATTTATTTTCTCTATTATATCTAGTTTTTGTTTAGTTACTATAATTGCTTCATTTTTACTATTTGAAGATGATGACATTTTATTTTTTATATATGAATTTATTTATTTTTTTTATATATCTAGATTTTTATATAATACTGATTTGATTTATATAATACTGAGATTGTTACGAGGCTCTGTTACCATATTTTTAGTCTAGGTGGATTTTTATAAAAATTTTGTCTAGGTGGATGGAGATTAGTTATTTGTGACAAGTGTATTTATGGATGTGATGGTTAATTAGAAATGGTGAAATATTTATGACATATGTTGGAGATGATCATTGTTATTCCTATTGTCTAGAGATTTTTGGTTTTAGTGGATGGAGATGGATCTTTCAATTTTAATTATAATATGGTGTTGTAAAATTAATTCAAATGGATGAATGTTGTAGGCTACTAGTATTTATATAGTATTTATGTTGTTTATATTTTTAGTGGATGGTTGTGCTTCTAGTGAGTATTTATTGTATAATGACATGTTACGATGGATTTAAAAAGATGATGGCAATTATAGGTGTACCTTGGTGGTCGTTGTAGTTTTTTATTTGATGGAGATTGTTGATCCTCGTTGTATGATTCTTCTACGTTGATGGTGGTTTTATTATTTTTTGTTATGGTGATGAGTTTTTTGATGGGTGGATATGTTCTGCTATTCAGAAGTACTCCGTATCTCAACACAACTTAATCTGCTATTCAGAAGCTAGGCTTCAACAGATTTGAGAGAAAAACACAAAGTGTTCTTTGAAAGGGAATTCAAGGCATATTATTTCATGGAGGCCAATGGCCCTATTTATATACAATGTACGTGGGTGGAGGTAAGGTCTTGCATGGTGAACTTTCAGCCCCTTTTTCACTATAATAAATTTCATACATGCTTGAAACACTTGTACATCTAGCATGGAGTCTTGTACACACTTGTATAATTTGCTCATTTACAATGAAATAAGCACATAGTACAAGTAGATAGGCATATGACTTGGATTTTAATTCAAATCATAATTGAATAACTTAATAAAATTCATTTTGCACTTTAATTAATTATAATTAATACCTTAAACTTGAGGATGTTACAAGTCTTGTGTATGACATTGATTATGATATCACACATTTCGTTAGCCCGCTCGGTAAAAATAACCCAGTCATTTGTTGCTTCAGCCATTATTTTCTTGTTAATCCGGTGTTGACGAGGGTATTAATATTTTTTTTTTAAAAAATCTATTTTCAAAACAATTTTAGTTCTTGAAATTCTTGTACGTTGTAGTATTATACTTACATTCTGAAACACTCATCTCAACATGATATAATAATTAATGGGATTATATTTAATTAACCATAATTAATCTGGGTTCTAAGAAAATTGGGCATGACGCGTTCGCCCATATCCCTGTTTTCTATATACCATAATTTGAAGGGCTAAAGTCGTACAATAGCAGTATGCTTCTTAAGGTGTATCGATATAGTACGTGTACTTTTTATATTGTTAATATGATACCTATACTTTTTTATGACCGGTTATTTCGTCTAGCTTTGCGCAGTTGTGAGAGAATCGTTGGTACGAACTTGTTCACCGTTGGATTTATATGAAATTTGAGGAGAAACTTCGCAACACATAGCTCTTCGATATGGACGGTGGAGATCGTCATTGGAGATTTCTACAGTTGTCTGTACGTAGATGTTTGAAGTTGGTTGTGCTGTGTAATTTCTTCTACCAGGTTATCACTAGGACGAGAGAGTGTATTTGATGCTTCAATTATGAGAATTTGAACATTAATAAAAAGAAAAATTCCACTCTTAATAGGTATAGCGAGTTGCCGGTTACCAAAGGTATCATATTGGTATGAAAAAATATAATACTATGTATCAAATTTGAACGATTCAGAAAGTACACGTATAATATGAATAATCGAAATAGTACACGTACCATATCGATACATTTTAAAAAGTACACAATTATCCTATGACTTTAACCCTAATTTGAAACATAAATTATTTAGATAATGCTTCTAAGTAGTTTACAATCACTATCATCAACCCAAACGACATCGAGAGTGTGTGTGTTTGTGTGTTCATATATATATATATATATATATATATATATATATATATATAGGGTTAGGTTCTATGGGGCACCTGTGTGCATCGTGCAACTTAGGAACCTATGCACACCGTTAGATCTGTAAAATCAATGGATATGATGACAATGGCAAAATTGTAATAAATAAGAAAAGTGGGTGCATTGTGCAATAAAAAAAAAAAGCAGAGGGGCAATTTAGGTATTTAGGAGTGTTTCAATTTCAAATCAATTTCATCCTTCAACCTTGATTCTCGCCGTCGACATCCCTTCCAAAATCCGATTTTCACCCCAACGAATCTTTGACCAAACCTTCTCCAAGAATCACTGCTGCAAGTAGTTATACTCTTCTTCTTCGTAACGTCATGAACAATGCATACGGTGGAAGGGTCTTCGGGGAAAAGGGGGAAGACCGAGAAACAATTTCGGTAACTCGTTTTTTTGTTTTCCGTCCTTTATGAGTCGATTATATTGCTAAAATCAAAATGCATGCTGCATATTCGTGTTCATAGAGGTGCATTTTGTTCGAATATCCAAGTGAGAATTTCGGATTTGGGGGTTTTTATGTCCTAATTGGTGTTGGTTCATGGAAGTAGTTTGTTGTTAATGTTCAAAGTATGTGATTATGGAGTTTTGTATTGTAGTTATTTTTTCGTGCATTATGCATAAAAATTTTATATTGTACGGAATCTGTGTTCATAGCGGTGCATTTCTGCAAATGTCGAAGTGTGTATTTAGTAATTGGTGGTTTTTATGTCATAGTTCGTGTTGTTTCATGGTAATAGTTTGTTGTTAATAATCGAAGATTTCTATATGCAGTTTCAGATTGCAACGTTGTTTATGTGCATTATGCATTAATCGAAATATGTGTTTATGGAAGTTTATATTGCATTACGCATTATGCATCAAGGTACATTATGCATATTTTGTGAAGAAAACATATGTATCCATGATTGAATAAAAAGTCAACAAAAATGCAATCTTTCCTAACTAAAGACTCCACATTTTAAGCAATTACCTTACATATATCCGATTAATTTAATAAGGAATCTTTTAAATATTTTAATCTAACTAAATAATTCTTTAAGTTCCAATTATGCCCTTATTGCATCTTTAATTAATATATTGTGCATTTTTGGTTCCCACTGGTTCCTAATGCATCATGGTGCCCCATAGAACCTCAATCTATATATATATATATATATATATATATATATATATAATTACATATGAATATGTGATGGTAGACAGCTACCCAAAATTTCCCTCAAGGCATAAGTCACTACTTTACCAAATTCTCTATATAGGGCCCGAATAGCCTTTGCTAACACCACCTGTGATATATAAAAGTGAGGAGTTAGCAAATAATTTTGTTAAGTAAGTTATTAGATCGATATTGAGTGCAAAACATATAACATGTAGTATTGTTAAAATGATAATTAAATGACAAGTGCAATATCTTTTAATAAAATGACGTGGACATAGCCCACTAATATGCATAGGTCACGAGCATAACCCGCTAACCCACCGTTGCCAATAAACAGGCTTCCATGTGCAACTGTGCAACTCCAACCGGCTTCCATGTCCGGTCACCTACTCCGTAAGCTTACAGAAGTAGAAATTTATACGCACAAACACGTAGGAAGACGTTGTATATAATAATAATCTGGACTTCAAGTGAGGTCAATAATAATGAGCAATACTCCCAATAGAGTAATCAAATGTGATCATGTAAAGCATGAATTGAACGGTCTCCAAGTATAGCACGAAAGTGAATATATGTGATGAACGGTATCAAGTAAGGTATACTAGCCATAGGCGATGACCAAGTAATGGACCGTCAATAGGGCAGAATTAAAAATTGCCAACTAGGACAAGATGTCATATAAAATGAAGTTTAGATATGCACAATGTCGTTAATATAAGAACATGTAATTATGTATGCAACACGCATATCAATGCTAAAACTCACAGAAATAGGCTAAAAATAGCCTTTTAGTAGAAATATTGCCCCAAAAGCTCCTTAAAGTCCAAAACCGATAATCGGCGCTCCGTTCAGATCCAAACCTATCAAACAATATTATTTAAAGCATTCATAAGCTTTCTGTATCATATTATAAAGTTTGGAATTCAATTGAAGGAATTAAAGGCCCTCGATTTAAATTTTTGATTTGTACTGACACTTTTGCGCCACTATTGAGTTTTATAGACTTTCTGACGATATTTGGTGTTAAATTATATGTTATATAAATATGGAATGACCCCTAAGAGGTTATAATACCATTTCAGGGCTTAAACAAGTATTTTGGGTGTATAGGGGCTCGACTCAACGACTCGACGACTTAGAAGGACAAAGTTTTGCATAATTTTACGCCGACTAGACGAGTCAATGAGGGTGACTCGCCGAGTCCCCTCTGTCCCAGTCTAGAAATCAAATTTTCCATCCCCTGCTCGTAATAACTCCGTTCCAAACTCGTTTTTTTAACATTCAAAACACTTCTAAACATGTTTATATGTAATACTTGACTACCATAAGCATATATAAACATTATTTACACTTAAATCTCTTTAATCACTTAATTCTATCTATATAAATTCCTTATAATTGCATATAAGAAACTAAATCAATTTTTCGTAGTTTCAGTTACTTCTTACCCTTTTTGAAACTCCAGAACCTTTCTATCACTTTATCTATTACAATTAAACTTTTACATATGGAAATTCTTTCCATCCCTTATCAATTTCAAGGGTTATAAATAATAGAAGGTAGGTAGAACACATACAAGTAAGGGTAATAGATTACCTTTGGCTTATTGACAGGCCGGGTGAAACAGTAAAAAAAATGCCCTATCTAAATACATAAACAACAAACATACTAAAATTTAGGGGTTTAGAACTAGTCGGTCTAGGCGGCATCCCTACACCAATTTTTATTAAAAAAATGTTACAACTTGGATACATAAATATTAAATAACAAAAACAACATACATCATTGAAAAAAAATTATGTAAATTGATGTCTTTATTAATTTGGTTCGATTGACATTGGCAAATAATATAGCCACATTTACTTTCATAACTAACATTCATCACAAAAAACAGGCAATATAAAAGAACATCTGAGACATTCAGAAAAAAAAAAACACAAAAAGATAATTAGACTAGCATTGCTACTAATGCTACTCTTAATGACAGATGCAACTCAAACTATAACCTGACTTCTTTTCATTTTGCATAAAATTAGAGATCGAAATAGATGAATACCTCCTGCTGCTGTTGCAAAATAGTGAAACAAACTGGAGCACCCAGCATACTCCTCCTGCTGTTGCAAAATACCTCCTACTGCTTTTATGTAGAAACTCTCATCATGCTCTGCCCTTGTACTTACTTTTATGTTGAAAATGACACATCAAACCCCTCTCTTTTAATACATACCCAACCTCATCTCTCACTTGGGTCAAAGTCAAACCCCATATTTATATCTTTGTTTACACAGAAAGTATCAATTTCAGTAATACTACCCCCCAAAACTGTACTTTATGCATTATGAGTTGTACTCTATGTGGGGTTTCCAAAATGATCCACCTAATGTCCAAACCATATCTCCTGCTGCTTTACTCAATCGATTGCAAGACTCACTCTGTCGATTGCAATACTCGTGCTGCTGAAATACGAATACAGATCGATGAAGTTTTAGAATGGGATCAATGAAAAGACAAAAGAAATAATCAGAATTTTTTAATACAGATTTGAGATTTGTGATTGATGAAGTGTTAGTCGGCTGCCTCTTCTACTTTCGCTTACTTTATTAGAATGGGCTGATCCTCGTTGAAAAGACGAGTTTGAAACTCTTTGAAGATTGAAAAGACGAAAGATTGATTGCTGGTTGGCGGTTGCAATTCCCTAGCATCGAATACAAAATACTCGATTCCTCCCACAGTCCCAAGCTTTGAGCCATCGTTTGCAATTCCCTGAGCAGCGGGCAGCGGCGCTTCATCTTTTGTACGCCCTAGCGGCTTCGTTTGCAATTCCCTGAGCAGCGGCGCTTCAACTTTCGTATGCCCCTGCGGTTTCGTTTGCTATTCCCTGAGCAGCGGTGGCTAGCACTTCAATACGTAGGGTTCCCCCCCCCCCCCCCCCCCCTTCCTTTGGGCCGGCCCTGCTTATTGAGGGTGTAAGTATGTGTGCAGAATTTTTTTCTTGGAGGTTATTGAAATGAGAAGGGTGAGCCACGATTGGGGAGGAAATAGACTCCCAATTGGCTAAAAAGTTTCACATTGGCCCCCTTCATTATCTCTCACTTTACATACTAGTCACAAGATCAATTTCTTTTCACAAGTGTGTTTAAATCACTTGTACCATTAGCTTCAAGAATTTATACATAAGTGGGTGGTTGCCAATTTACAAGACATGAAGCACCTACTATAAGCGAGTAAATCACGTGGCTAAGATTTTAATTTAAATCATAATTAAATAACTAGATATAATTTATTTGGCACTTTAGTTATTTAGAATTAGTACCTATGTTACACATTCGATCTCCGTACTCGGTCTTTGCTCCTGTTGTGTTCTTTATTCCGGCATGTGCTCAGGGGTGAAGATGGGATGTGTGCTAAGATGGGATGTGTGTTGAGCGTGCCTACCATTAGAGGACCAAGTTTACTTTAGTTATTCTATATTCGTTAATAAGTACATAGATATCAGATTCTACGAGAATTTATGCAGCAAACATAGGTACAACTGGCGACCAACACTGTGCAACCTTTCATACACAAAGTACGGACAAGTATTGAACATATAGCTCCTTCGTGCATTTTCACGGATTTAGAAAATTAATTGAGGCCAAATTTATCATCAGGGATGTTACACTTGCCATTAAGGACCTCAAAGGGATCAACTACAGGTCCTACAAGTCATAGCCTTGGTAACATCATGTACTCAGCTCGAAAGTCCATCACATTGATGTAAAATAAAAAGTATGTGACATGTAATAACATGTATGCAAACAATAATGTGCATAAAATAAAAGGAGAATTTCATATATACTCTTCCAAAACTTTTAATATCATATATACCCAACTTAAAATTTTAATATCATATATATTCATCCTAAACTTCATAATATCGTATATACCCAACTTAAGTTATTAATATCATATATATCCCTCTTAAACATTATTAATATCGTATATACCTAAATTCAATGATTTTGATTATTTTTAAAACTTATAATTAATATTACCTATTAATTAATGACCATTATATTTTTTTTATTTCTCCTTTTAACTAAATTTCATAATATCATATATACCCAAACTTAAATTAATTCTTAATATTTTTTTAACTTTTACTATATAGATTCTTTCTCGTAAAACAAATTTACATTAACAATATAATTATTGAGAAACTTTGGTTTGTGTAAAAAGATGATTTCTTTACTAACGAAAACAACCTTAGAATTTCATATATACCCCTCCAAAACTTCATAATATCATATATACCAAACTTATAATTCTAATATCATATATATCTCTGCTAAGCAACATAATATCATATATACCCAATTTTAATAATTATTATCAAATATATCCCTCTTAAACATCATAATATCATATATACTCACATTCATTAATTTAATTATTTTTAGAACATTTAAAACTCATATTTAATATTGATTATTAATTAATGACCCTTACACACTTACTTATTTATTCTTTCAACTAAATCTTTAAAATATCATATTTATCCAACTTAAATTAAAATATCATATCTCTTTAAATAAATTTTATATAATTTATTTTGTATTACTATGTAAATTCTTCATAGTAAAACAAAGTAACATTAACATTTTTAAATTTTGTATTATATTTTTGTTCGTTTGTATCAATAGTATCGACTTATTATTGTTATTATTATTTCTGCAGTTTTCTATATACAATTAAATTGATTATATTATGTTCTTTCTTTTATTTTTCTTTTCGCATTTATAGTTGTATTTCATTTTTTAGTGAAAACTGAACTTGAATTAAAGTCCACAAGGGAATACCTAGCATAGAAAAGAGCTAGGATATATTTTTTACGGCCTAAGATATGACTTGGAGTGGAGATCGGTACGCCCTGGTTCAGCGAGTTCATTAATTAATACATATATATTTTTTTCTATATACATTAGTTTCAAAAAAAATTTTCAAGTTGCTTTCGTTTTATAATTATTGTTTTTTCTAGTTTACTTTTTTTAACTTTTTATATTTGATCTAATATTTTATTTAAAAATATACATAACTAAAATTGGATAACAAGTTATAATTCAAATACTAGATTAAATACAAAAAATTAAAAAAAGTAAACTAGAAAAAACAATAATTATAAAACGAAAACACACTTGAAAAATAAATAGAAACTAATGTATATAGAAAACAAAGTTATATACTAAATTAAAAAAATGCAATACAACTATAAATTCGAATTGAAAAATAAAAGAAAGAACATAATATATAATCAGTTAATTGTATATAGAAAACTGCAGGAAAAAAACAAATAAGAAAATATAATAAGTCGATAATTACAAACCACTAAAAATATAACACAATTTTTTTATTGTTAGTGTTAATTTGTTTTACTATGAATAATTTACATAGTAAATTTTACAAAAATAAATTATATTAAATTATTGAGTAAATTACATAAATGGTCCCTGTGGTTTGCATAAAACTTTGGATACGGTCCCTGTGGTTTCAATTTTGCATAAACGGTCCTTATTATCACTGTTTACTTGCGAAAATGGTCCCTCTGTCGTTAACTTTAACAAACAAGTGCTTAAATATTTTATAATGACCATTTTACCCTTTTCTTTGATAACATTTTGGTCCCTCAAGTTTGTAGTTCATTTTAGTTTTGGTCCCTCAAGTAAATTTTTTTTATTTAACTCTTTTATTATTATAACTATTATTATTATTTATTATTATTATTATTTTAACTTTTTACGTATTAATTTTTTTGTGTATTGAGTTTCCTATATGTTAACATATTTTATAATTTAAATTACAAACTTAATTATTTCTTTTTATTATAAACAACCCTATCAAATTAGAATCCATTTTTTTAGCTTTTTCAAATTTGAACCTTAAACTTTTATTTTTTTTTTCAAACGAAAAGAAGTTACTAACCATACATGTTTTGAGTTTTTTCATTTTAAAATGTAAAAAGCTACGAAGACCAATCCGTTCTTTATTTCTTTTCTGACCAAAAAATTCAACCCATTTCGATTTTTGTTTTAGAAAACGAAAATAAATACAAACAATTCTGTTATTAGTTTTTGCAAACGAAAAAACCACGAATAATTTTGATTTTCTGTTTTTCCAAACAAAAATCAATTTATTTTTCTAGTTTTTCAACCAAACCATTATCTTTTATATTTTTTCTCCGAACGAAAAACTACGAACCATTATGCTTTAAAGTTATTTAAAAAAATGAAATAGTGTGTAGCCTTTTTGTTTGGAAAAACTAAAAAAATGGAATGGTTTTTAGTTTTTTACTATTGAAAAAAGTTTAAAACGTAATGACCAGAATAACATAAAAATCGAACAAAAAAATAGACCCATTTTGATTTTTAGCTTTTTCCAAACGTACAAAATACGATTTTTCAAAAATGAAATAGTCTTTTTTTTTGTTCGGTTTTTATGTTATTCTAATCATTACGTTTTTAACTTTTTTCAATCGTAAAAAAACTACAAACCATTTCATTTTTTTGTTTTTCCGAACAAAAAGGTTACACACTATTTCATTTTTTAAAAAAAACTTTAAATCGTAATGGTTCGTGGTTTTTTGTTCGGACAAAAAAAAAATAAAAGGTAATGGTTTGGTTCGAAAAACTAGGGAAAAAAATAGTTGTTTTTTGTTTGGAAAAACTGAAAATCATAATTATTCGTAATTTTTTCGTTTGCAAAAACTAATAACAGAATTGTTTGTATTTACTTTCGTTTTCCAAAACATAAAATCGGAATATGTTGGTTTTCGTAGCTTTTTACGTTTAGAAAATGAAAAAAATTAAACAAGAATGGTTAGTAACTTTTTTTCGTTTGTAAAAAGAAATAAAAGCTTAAGATTCAAATTTTTTTGGTTTGGAAAACTACAATATAAAATATTTGTATTTTTTTCATTCGAAAATGCTAAAAAACGAAATGGATTCTAATTTTTACGTTTAGAAAATGAAAAAAATTAAACATGAATGGTTTAGTAACTTTTTTTCGTTTGTAAAAAGAAATAAATACTTAAGATTCAAATTTTTTTTAGTTTGGAAAACTACAATATAAAATATTTGTATTTTTTCATTCGAAAATGCTAAAAAAAACGAAATGGATTCTAATTTGATACTATTGCTTATAATAAAAAAAATTAGTTTGTAAATTGAAAAATATATTAAAATATAAATCAATAAATAATAATAATAATAATAATAATAATAATAATAATAATTTTTATAATAATAATAATAATAATAATAAAAGAGTTAAATAAAAAATTTACTTAAGGGACCAAAACTAAAATAAACTACAAACTTGAAGGACCAAAATGTTATCAAAGAAAAGGGTAAAATGGTCATTATAAAATATTTAACCATTTGATTGTTAAAGTTAACTGCAGAGGGATCATTTTCGCAAGTAAACAGTGATAATAAGGACCGTTTATGCAAAATTGAAACCACAGTGACCGTATCCAAAGTTTTATGTAAACCACAGGGACCATTTATGTAATTTACTCTAAATTATTAAAAGGGATATGATATTTTAGTTTAAGTTGGATAAATATGATACTTTGAAAGTTTAGTTGAAAGAAGAAATAAGTAAGGGTATAATTGTCATTAATTAATAATCAATATTAAATATGAGTTTTAAATGTTCTAAAAATAATTAAATTAATGAATTTGGGTATATATATATGATATTAATGATGTTTAAGAGGGACATATGTGATATTAATTATTAAAATTGGGTATATATGATATTATAATGTTTAGGAGGGATATATATGATATTAAAATTTTAAGTTGAGTATATATGATATTATGAAGTTTTGGAAGGATATATATGAACTTTTTTCTATTTATAAAATATATATTTTCTAATCACATGTAAGTTTCTCAATGATTATATTGAAATATTTTGTTTTACTATGAAAAATTTATATAGTTAAAGTTTAAAAAAATGAATTATATAAAATTATTGAGAGGGATATGATATTAAGAATTAATTTAAGTTGGGTAAATATGATATTTTGAAGTTTAGTTGAAAGGTGAAATAAATAAGGGTAGAATGATTATTAATTAATAAGTAATGTTAATTATGTGTTTTAAAAATAATTAAATTATTAAATATGAGTATATATGATATTAATAATGTTTAAGAGAGATATATATGATTTCAATAATGTTTAAGAGTGATATATATGATATTAATAACTTAAGTTGGGTATATATGATATTATGAAGTTTAGAAGAGATATATATGACATTAAAAATTTAAGTTGGGTATATATGATATTTTGAAGTTTTGGATATATGAAATTTTCCTTAAAATAAACGTTAGTTTGTAGAATGTCAAACGGATATGAAACCACATGCCTCAATGAAACAAAAGATGAACATAAATCAAATGCAGACATATAAATCAAATACTTACGGTGGGTGCGTTAATTATCTTTATTTATCAATGTTATTTCTCCGCAGGATTTTCAATGGATCATAGATTTTAGTCGAAACAATTCTTTATTCGCCAAGATACCCCATTAGTATCTATAGATTTATCAAAACCAAATAATATGTTAAAACCATATAGGTGGCATTCTCATGTACCATTTTGTAATTTCTCCATGTGTACGGAATCTCAATTACTTTACCCTTCTATATATATATGGGGTTGTTTATGTGAAAACCCCAATTTCTCATCGTCGCTTCAACACTGTGCCCTAAAAGAGATAACGAGTTACGCTATATTCGTAAGATCAATATCAAAAAATCCAAGATTGGATCTTCGATTGTGTTAAAGATCAACAACAAATGACAAATCAGAAGAGCCGCAAACGAGTGAAACGACATCTATATGAAGGAACTAGGTATGTATGTTATGCGATTTGGATACAATTATCATACACTAGATTCTACTCTTTTATGTTTATTTTGAGTCAATCATGTTTGAAAACGAATAGTGTTTGCATAAATTGGTATCTTTTGTTTATTAATCGTATATACATCAAATAATCCTGATCTGAATTAGATCTAGGGTTTTACATGATCGAAGACGACTTTTCTTTATAAAACTTCTATATTTTTTATATCCTTATTTGATTTTGCGTGTCAAAGAATCTTTATGATTTTAGTGATCAAAAAAAATGTATTCTTAGTTGATTAAAATATTTTTTTTTCTTTAAAATTTGAAAAAATTTTGGGTTTTAAGAAATAAATAATATAAAAAATAAACATCATCAAATACATTTAAAAGAATGATCTTTGGGTCTTACAAACGTGTCAAAGCGGCGCAAGTTAGCACCGCCAACTCCACTAGAGTCGATATTCTGTCATCGATTGATTGACGAACGTAGTCGCAATCTTATATACATACAAAACGCTTTTCAAATCGAAGTATTTCGCAACTCAAACTCAAATCGAAGTATTAATCAACATTTGCTTACAAAAATCATCGATTGGATGTTTTTCGTTGAATCGCGAACGATTTCCCTGACTACATCATCACTAGTTAAAGATAATTTGTAAATTTATTGGCGTTTTTTTTAAATTTTTATAGATTATAGTTTTGGCTGTGTTAATTTTTGTAGTAATTTCTGTAGATTTCTTCTGATGTATGAAAATTGATTGTTTCCGGACAGAAATTTGGGGCTTGCATGATTAAATTATGAAGAAATCGTGAAATAGTATGATTCAAATTGTGCATTTGTTTTCTAATGTTTTGTTTATGTTCTTCCTTCTCAGTTCTACTCATGAGAGGATCGATTCTGGAAAGGAGGAACAAGAACCATGCACGCTGGCGGTGAGTGATGAGCAAATTTGATCGGAGCTTGTTTTTAATGGCTTCCATGAAAGGAATATTTTTTTCGTTTGTTCACATGAGATATGACATAATGACCTACTGTTTTGGGTTTTAGCAGTCAACGAAGTTTTTATTAAAGCAATCTATCAGTCTGAAACAACATTCTACCAACTTTTTTTTCTAATCAAAGTATTGAAGTCTAAAAAATACTTTTAAGATAGTAATTGATGCTCACTGGATGTGATGTGGGGTAGCACAGCGTCCATATTAGCTTTTATTTCTACATAAAATAGCCACATACTTGTAAAATAGCAACATACTAATTTTTTACAAATGATATATCGTCTTTTTCATTCGAAAAAAACTAAAAATATGATTGGTTCGTCGTTTTTACCATTCAAAATAATTATAAAACAATTTATTTGTCATTTTTATACATTCTGAAAATTTGAAAATCGAAATGCTTTGTTGGTATTTTCGTTCGGACAAATTGAAAATATTAATGATGTATTTTTTTTCATTCAGACAAAATGAAAATAATTATGGTCAGTTTTTGTAGTTCGAAGAAATTGAAAATCCTAATGATTCGCCATTTTTTTTTCTTTTGGACAAATTAAGAATCTAGATAGATCATTGTTTATTGCAACTGATAAAATTGAAAATTGCATTGTTTCCTTGTTTTTTATGTTCAAAAAAAATTATAAATCACAAGGTTCCGGTCAAAAAAATAACAAAACATTGTGATAAGCTATAAACCATTTCGGAACGGAAAAAACGACGAACCAGTTGAATGATGAAGAATCTATGAATATAAAAAGTGAAGGTTTCAGTTGCTGTTCTGTTGGTTTTTTTTCTTCAATTTATAACTAGTTGGTCTGTGACATTTTACTCAATTTAATGTCTTATGTGGCAAAGATTTCAGATTTTTTGGGGGTTGTTTATTGTGCTTGGAGGACCTACATCATCAAATCAATGATTGCAAATGCATGTCGACCTTAATTTTTATTTTCATGGTGTGTTGACACATTATTTCCGGCTGCTTAAGTTGTATCTTGTTATTTGCAAGATAACTTCTTGCAACTTAAATGCTTATGTCCATCTCATGTCTTAATGTTATAAAATTTTCTATAATTAGCTTATGTTCAAGTGATCAATTCATATAATTTGGTTTTTTCCTCTTGAGATTCTATTATAATCTCAGAATTCAAAGGGTCCCAGTATAGACTAATGCAAGACTCAAAGTTCTGTTATTGAGCAGAACATATATGCCGAGAGGCCTGTGGATGTGAGCAAAAATTAACACAGTAAAAGCCTAAATGGGAAATAATAAGAATTTCATCTCTTAAGTGTATTCTTTGTATGGAGATAGAAGTATCAATACATAGACATACATGTTTACATCATTTATAATCTCGAATGCTTTTTGATGCAGGATATCGATTTGGTTTCCGCTGTCACACAGTTTCATTCATTAAGTTCTAATCAGTTTAACAAAATGATTAGAACGGCTGAAAATGGTTGTATTCAACTGACTAAAGGCAATGGGTCGTCTTTGGAGGTTGGTGGCTTTTATATCAGTCATTTATTCATTAAGCTTTTCACATCAATGGCTCATTGTTTGCTGACTGTTCTTTGCCAATGAAAAAATGTTTCAGATAAATGTCGAAAGTCTAGCAAGAAATCTTCCTACGCACCTAATGGCAAGGCTTGCATCGAACAAAAGAGATGAGAAACATTATACACACTTCTTACGTGGGTTTCGATTGTTGCATACTTTGTGTGATCTTGCACACCGAAATCCACAACTTGAGATGGTTAGTGAATTTCTTGTTTAGTTTATTCAGTATCTTTATATTGTTTCCCCTTGGAAAAAACACATGTAGAGTGAAAGAGGTAATATATGTGATCTACTATTGAAAGAATGGGTATGGTAAGCCGATGGCACCAACTGGGAGCCTCAACACCAAGGGCTGTATCTTATGAGACTCCAAGGGAAGTGTGCTCCCCCTTCCCAAGAAAAGGAAAAGAGAAACGAAAAGGGAGAGTAAGTAGAAAAAGAGTCATGCAAGGGGCCTAAAAAGATGCATAAAATCAACAAATTGTCTCCCTGTTAAGGCATGAATCTTGGTCATTGCTCATGCGTTGGCACTTAGTCAATTTCAAGCAATAGAGAGATTTTATTTTATGATGGAAGGTGAAAATTAGAAGTGGAAATTTGACAACTTATTGATGGGCCAATTTGGTTTTGTTTCATCTAACAGGTCAAATGGGTAACCAAACGTTTATTTAGAAAGTAAATAGGTCAAACGGGTTGAAAACTTCCCAAAGTTATTTTAATCACACAACTTCCTGATTGCTTTATTCAAAAAGTTAGATTATCATCATATTAGTATAGCTTTGTAATCATATTTAACACACTAATATTTATAAAAACTAAAAAAAGCTTGGACAAAAAGTGTTATAGGTCAACCCAACATGACCATTTCAATCCTTAAAGGAAGTAATTGTTTTGGCATGTTACCCAATCCACCCATTTTTCCACATATCTATTGGAGATGTTTATGTATTTTTAGATGGTTTCATCCTGTGATACTTCAAAAATATCAAGATAAAAGAATAATCACAAGCTAGACTTGTCCTTCCAAACTCCAAAGTAACTTATGTTTGTTCCTTGTCTCTGTGAGGACTGCTTTTTTTTTTTCTTGCTGTTATGACATGCACTGCTAACCTGTAACTGTGGAGTTTTTCTTGTCCTAACCATTGCTATATTTTGTTAATCTTTCTTTCTTATTCTGTTAAGAACGTAAACACAGACAGGCCAATAAAATTTTGAAATCAGATGCTTTAGGAAATGAGATGATTGCATGCCTGTTCTTCATCTTGATGGTATTTTCATCAACACTGTTGAAATTGATCATGTTGAAAAGGCTTCATATACCCCATTTCATTTAATACACAATTTCAGTTTAATGACATACAGTCATACACAAGAATCAAGATATTTAGGAACTTTAAGGGGCATTTGAGATAGTATTTTGTTAAAAAAAACCGGATTAACCAAATATTTAACTTTTTTGAAGGCCTGCCAGATGTTGAGCAGGCTGAGTATGGTAAAAAGTAATTTGGAATACAAATCTTTATTTAAATATTATTCATCACAGGCATTTTTATGCTGCATGTATAAACATCTTTTCATGAACTCACAGATGCTCTTTTTTCTTAGGGTCTTAAGTTTGTTCTGCTTTCAAGATGTCTCACATGATCTTTATTTCCGTCGTTCTTGTACATGTATGTTGTATTAATGGGAAAGTGGGAAGTTCCACAAATTGTCCATCACAAGTACAAATCGTACTTTTATCTTATCCAATTCAGTGCTGACCTTTTTTTTCTTTTTCCTGTTACAGGTCTACATCAGTGATGTGAAAATATCAACACAGATATTTGATTTGATATTTATGACGAATATGTTTCTTAGTACTTTTAAACAGGTTAACTCTGTCCTTCGCACGTTTTATTTTTAGCACATTATTTTCCTCTGTTATATAGCACTTGAAACATGACTTTGTTGATGTAGAGAATTTATGATTCAAGCCATATGGTCCTTTTGCACTCAGCATTGTGGGCTAGCAGTTTGCATCTCTTAAAAGCCCTCATATCTTCAGACTCGCATGAAATTGCTCATGCTCTGCTTGCACACCCTAAGGTGACATCTGTTAAACTTTTATGATCTATAGGATATGAGTCAATGATTCAAACTTTCTCCAAGTTATTTCAAATTATATTTCAGCATATTTCGGAATCATTCATTGTCTTGTTGATGGGAATGTGACTGATGATTATATATTTGTCAGGTTGATGAATTTACCAGTGCAGCTTTTCCTGCTACCTGTGTGGTTATTGACTTTCTTCAACTGAAGTTGTCGGGTCAACCTACTGACATGTGCATGGTGTCAAATGTTACTGAACTGTACTTTCTCTGTCAGCATTGTGAGGCTTCTCTACAGTTTCTGCGTTCTCTATGCCAACAAAGGTTGTTTTGTGAACACCTGGTGCAGAATGAGGTTATACTCGATTTAAATCCTTTAGTATGTTGCTTACAATATATGTACCTACATAACACCTCACACGAAAATAAAGCAAGGTGTCAGATATCGTCACCATGGAGTAATGTTACTTTGATTGCATCTTAGAGGCATCCACGGGTTTCTATATTACAGATCATATAAAAGAATGCAGTCTTTTATCCAACATTAGTGGGTTAAGGGGGCTTTTTTTCTATATACAGATAACTATCATGTATAATAATAAATAAAGAACTTTGCTTTATGAAAATCTTTTACAGTTTTGCACAAGTTTCTGCATGATGGATTTTTCTAGTAAGACTTCTACATGATGATGATTCATGTTCTTCAGTAATATTCATGCATTCTTCTTAATTTAAAATAATCTGTATTTGGCAAATTGTTTAGATGTACTGTTCTTGTTTTTTTTTTAATGATTTCGAAGTATGTCACTCACACCATAATGATTACCCTCACATGTTTAGAAACTTCGTCAGTTATGGTTATGGATGTGCATTGGGCCGAAACCAGACCAGGCCAGCGCCAGACCAGACATAAAATGAATTGGAAAGTAATGAAACCAAAACCATATGATCAGTTTAGATTTTAGAACCAGTTTGTCCCAGATCGATCTGTGAAGCAGATTAGCAGATGAATACTTGGGATTGTTTCAATATGAAAATACAAACCTAATAGTGTTGCTTTTAAGTTTGAAAATGAGAAACAAAAAAAAAGCCCTGTACGTACAGTTTTGATTTTGAACTGGACCGGGTTAAACTGAGAACTGGGTTTTTAAAATCTAGAACCAAGAACCAAACCAACATAGTTGATTTTGATCCGGTTTGGTTTTGCAGTTTTGTTGGTTTGGACCGACTTATGGTATGTATGTGTTGTGGTCTAATATTCCCCTGTTGTTCTCCAGTTGCTTTCTAAGGAAGGTGGTATTCTTCAGTTGGTTCGAGACACCATTAAACTTCCGCGTTATGAAGACTCACTACTGAAGGCTGCACTTTCTAGGATTAAATCCGAAGCCATATCCATTGTAAGTTCTGCTTGTCCGCCATCATCTCTTGTAAAATATTACATCGTGTGAAAGACTTCACATTGCGTTTTTGTAAAGAATGGTTTCATCAATAGCTACAAACTTGTCTTTCTCCAGATGGTGCATCTTTGTGAGGTTGAAAGCCTCTCATTCTTGGATTTGATTGCCAGCACAACTGAGAGTTCGGATTTAGCTAAGTCTGCTGTATTCGAGGTTGGCTTTTAGACCTTATGAAACTTCAGGTTTATTTTAAGGCATCATTATAGCCAAATTAGTGGGCATTCTGCTTATATTCCTACAACGTGATTATAACAAGTTTTATGTCATCTTTGCCCACCTAATACAACCGTTTTTCATCATCCAGGCCTCCAACCAGATTTTTTTATTATGATGAAACAAAGTCTTCTAGTCAAATAAAAATGGAAAATGAAAAACCTTCTGAATCTTTCATATCTAAGCATAGTGATCCCAGCTATATTGATGGCCCAGCTACTCCGGAATATCGCATTAACTGTAGCACGTAATACTCGGTGCTTTAGATATTAATCATAGTCCTTTTTATTTTGGGGGGAGAATTTCATATATACCACCCCTAAACATTGAAATATCATATATTCCCAACTTGAGTCAATAATATCATCATATATATCATGTCTTAACTTTAACAATATCTTGTATACCCAAATCATTTTTAAATTTTTTTAAACTCAAGATATTTATCAGATATTAGTTAATGACCGATATACCCTTCTCTTAAAATTCATGTTATTAGTCCACTGGCAAATTACATTGCGGCATACTTTGTTGACAATCTGTTTTCTTAACAATTTAATTTACTTGAAATATTAGTAGGGTTATCCTGCAGAAACAATCTCAGAGAGGGGAAAAGAGAGATTGTTTGTTTGACATTAAAGGACTCTTAAAAAAGTCTTAAATCTAAATTTTAGATCTAAAGCAATTTAAGTTTGTTTAATTTTAGACTTAAGAGGATGTATCCTCTGAATTTACCTCATAAAATTAAGTGGGAGGAATGGACCTGAAAGTTTATGTTTTCTATACTACAACCAATGTCTCAATTGAGACTTGAACCCACAACCTCTTGGTTGGGGCAACACCCATGCTCACTGCTGCCTTGTTGTCACAGTAAAGTTTCATCGGGGATATTCTTAGCTGTCTTAGCCATATACCTTCACACAAGCCAAGTGTCACTGCCCTGTATTCTACCTCAGCACCACCACGAGCTACCACAAATTGTTTCTTGCTTCTCCAAGCTACGAGGTTCCCCCATACATAACTGCAATATCCACTGGTGGAACGTCGGTTGATTATAGAGTCGGCCCAATCAGAATTAGTGAACATTTCAATAAACCTATTGTCACCTTTCTTGAAGTGCAATCCTTTCCTCGGTGCCCCCTTTAAGTATCCTAGAACACTGTCGTAATGTATGGTCGCAATCATAATCTTGCGACCAATTGCTAACCATAGGATAACCGTATGTCTAAGGATGCAATGACCATAATCACACAATCATTCCTAAGAACCTCCAATACGAAGGCAGAATACTCTCCCATGCCTGGCTCACCTAGAACCTGACCAGGTTTCTTCTTGAGTCTTGCCAGTGTACAGAGTCAAGGTCACCCAGATGGAGAATAGGGACTGACACTGCTTGCAGCTCACATGATAGTGGATCTTGTCTTGTGTCTACAACTTGCTACCAATTTGTAACCATAGGATAAACGTATGTGACACCAGAAATCAATGACCAAAATCACACAATCATTCCTAAGAACCTCCATTACGATGGCCGAATACTCTCCCATGCCTGGCCCACCAAGAACCTGACCAGGTTGCCTCGAGTCTTGCCAGTGTGCAGCTCCACATGATCCGACCAAGCACATAAATTCACCATAACACCATGCTCCACATGTTTTCCTTGAGCATTTTAGAATAGTATAATTGTGTATATATATATATATATATATATATATATATATATATATATATATATATATATATATAGGAAATAAGTAGATCCTATCAACCCATGGAACAGTTTCCTATTCTGTATTTGAGGAATCTGATTTGTGTTTTCATCTAGTTTGTTGAATTGATCAACGGAGTAAAACTTTCTGGCATTAATTGGTACAGTTGCTATGTTCTTTTGAATGCATTTAGATTACCATCAGTATATTTGTCCTTCCTTGCTTTTATAAATGGATTTAGATTTTCCTGCATTAAGTACCAACTGTTTTACCGTTTGCTGCAATTGCACAATGTAGGTCCTTAAAGTTCTAAAGCTCATGCTTCGTGGAGTCTCTGCTTATCGCACAAGAGGAATTTTGCTACTCAAGGCAATGCGATTAATAGAAATAGTGTCTGGTGATTCTAATTTCCGATCTTACGTAGTGTCGAACTTGGTAAGATTTTTGAAAATATGTTTACATTATTCTAAGATTCTTTATGAGTGATGCATATATGGGTGTGTTTAACCATAAATGACATACATACTTCTATACATGTGCATCTGTTGGATTTGAAAATTTTGATGCATGTCCTGCAGACAGAGTGCTTGATGGCAGTGTTTTCGTTACCAAAAGACAAATTCTTGTCTAGATGGTGTTCATCTGATCATCGGCCTGCTGAAGCTGAGACTACTCTGGCTTATGACTCCTGGTTAGCAGCTGGACAGATTTTGGGTGTGGTTCCGCCATCAAATATTTCACAACATACTTTCACTACCTCTTTTGCTTCTCAGACCCCCTATGCACATCAAAGAACATCTTTGCTGGTCAAAATCATTGCTAATCTCTCCTGTTTTGTTCCACATATCTGTAAAGGTGAATACTTTAGCCTATTTTTTTGTGTGGCTGTGGAGAACTTTAAAAGATTAATTGGTGTCATATGTGCATCTGTTACCTGAATGTCTAGTTATTGCTTTAGCATGGTCCTGATGAAGCCCTGTTTTAATCCACAGACAAGGGTCTCTTCCTTAACAAGTTTTTCCGGTGCTTCCAAAAGGAGCATCCTAACTTACCAGATGGAGGGGCTGAAAGAGCAGCGGACGCTATAATAAACCTCCGTATATATCAATTTCAACAGTTTTTTTGGTTAATAAGAAAAGAATGCTTTGTTTATAACAAATTGTTTTGGATTTTTCAGGTTCCTTATTGGTTCATGCAAGATCTTTGACTCCGTCATTCCTTAATGAAGGTGATGTGGACGCCCTTAGGTTAGTGCTTTCAAGGCCCGAACTTGGCCTTTATGCTCGTCATTCCTGCAAAGTGAATTATGAATGTCTTCCTTAGCAAGTTGCGTTGCTGAACTTGCCTGTATATTCTCCATTTGTCCCAAACTAATTGAGCTTTTTACCTTTTGTCTCTTTCTTAATTTAACAAGAGACATTATGTTAATATATATCCTTTTACTTGCAAGGAATACATAAAAATAAAAATTGACTACGATGTCGGCATATGTTTGACATTGTTGCTCAATTGTTACAACTTAATCAATGAAATTGTATCTTTTTAGACACTCAGGGATAAATATGGAAATATATATTGATAGCAACTCGTGATGATTTGCATATCACAATGATAAACAAGTTTTTGGTTTTATGATTTGACCAAACAACTCAATATGGGTGATTGCATTTATTGTCATACAATAATCAGCAAGATGAAATTGCAGCAAATGCTGCATTGTTTCTAGTATGGACTATATATTTAAATCATTGAGTTCTGAACTATCTTGTATCAACAACTTGTTTTATGTTGGTAACATCATACATGCCACTTATTATATTCATTTTTGTTGTCTTTTGGTTTTGTACAAGGTTGTTCATTAAGCAATTGGAGCCACTTATTCCTCAACTAAAATCCAGTCACCACCAAGTCAAGGTAAAGTATTTATACTTTATTGAAATGCAGAAATGGTATCAACATTTTCCTGTATGTTATTATTAGTTTTGTTGAAATATTACTGTAAAGTGACTTATTAACACTGGTAGATGTACGTAAGAAATGCATATTATAACATTTTTTCCGATTTCCATCTTGTGGGCGTAATAAACTTTCCTGATAAGTTCTGTAATCTCTTTTTACAGGGAGCGGAAGTTACGCGGACCCAGCTAAAGAATTGGTAAGAAAGCCTCCTTTTGTTTCTCAAGCAGTGACTTGAGGTAGTGAAATATATATAGAAGTTGGAATCATATAAGATCTGCATAACTATGAATTGAATACATTTTTATGACGGCCTTGGAACACTTCAGCAGTTTGATTCACTTAACATGTTTCATCTTTTACTGAGTTTTAAAATTTACCAAAATTTTGAGATAATATATCTCTAAATCATTCAAATATAGATAAATACTAAATAGGTCAAGTTGCCACCTTTTATACTATTGGGAAACTATCATTTACTAGAATTGGCATTAGTATGTTTGCATGTTCATTTATGACACCACACACATCAACAATGCATACTTGTACGTCATGACTTTTCTTATGCTCATATTTTTTCCGACAGGAATAACCGTAGAGCCAGAGTAGCACGTGCTGCTGCTACGGAAGCAATTGTGATTTCTGATGGGGATGATAGTCTCCCCGACAAACAAGGTGGTTCAGGAATCGACCCCATCTCCAACACGCCTGAGAGTCCTGTTGATGCGTTGCGTCTCCTTCTGCCGCCCAAGGGACTAAACAAAAAGAAATCTCAGAGACTGTCACTGCGCCTAAAAACCCATTTGACCGTAAGTCTGGACAATACGTTTTGCTTTACATTGAGAGAGGAGTAGATATTGGTCTGGGATTCGTACATCTATCATATGGCATATGGTTTGGAGTACATCTTGAGGATTCCGAGCTGTGTGTCGTCGATGTGACTTGTCTTCTGGTGGATGATTCGACTGCACTCCCACACCCGTTAGAGATTACAGGCACCACGTTCCATGATGCTGAAATTATCCTTGGCAAAAAGAGGATCCTGTGGGATACCAAGAAACTTGTCAAGTTGGATCCCCCAGCTGCCTAGTGACAGTTAAGGTATCTTTCCTGCCATTTTTGTTCTTTTTGAAATTCTTTTTTAACCCATCTATCTAAAAAAATGTTGATTTTAGTCATATTCCGGTCGGTTAAATGGGTAAAATTTAAACAAAAAAAAAGAAGCTAAAATGAAACACGTCGTAAAGGTCAAAAGTGGCTCCCACAATGTATTCACATGCTTATAACCTCATTAATGTATATTAAAGAAAGGTTAGTGATTCAGGTTGTAATTAACCGTGTTTATAAAGGGTAAAAGAGTTAGTTTTAAATGAAATGCGTTTTAGAATGTTCTACTATTGATAAATTTCATTCCGCATGCAGGTAATCATCCTAAGTACTAGTCCGGCAAATTTGAGCGCATTAATTCGGAGAACATTTAGAGAAAGCCAAGCGCAGACTGGGGCGCAGCCATGCTCCCCAACCACATGCTCAACAGAAAGTTTGGCCACCAAAAGAATAGCGCAGAACCAAAAGTAGCCCGAACCCAGACGCGCTGGGGCAGGCCGCTGCACTCAACCCATAAAAACAATTTTTCGCGTTTTTTCTAGAGTTTTGAGGTTGCCTATAAATATAAGAGGTGTGAAAAAGCTCATAATTTTTTGGAGAGAAAACCCTTAAAATTGGCCATGGTTGAGCGAATACGACTAGGAAGAACGAAGGAGACAAAGGACGGCGCTGTCAAAGATGATGAAACAACAACTCTGGACAATTGATACACGATGTCCGGCTATAATCATTCCCGGAGGAACCACGACGCTAAGTGTTTACCATATGAACGATTAATTTATGTTTACGTGTTATTGAATGTTTATATTTTGATTGTAAACGCTTGGTTATTATTTATTTTGTTGCGTTTCGTAAGATAGTTCGTTGATAGTTTATTATTCGTGTCGAGTTATATATTATATAAGACGAGTAATCAAAGTAACACGCGTCATACCCAAGATCACGTAACGATATTAATAACGATTATCCAAGGTTATGTCTATGTAATCTTCATATTGTTCATGAAAATAAAACACGTAGCTAAGCGTGGAATCTGAGAATAAATGGTTACTTTAGTTAACGTATTTAATCAAAAGTATCAATTAAGGTTTTTGCTCATAATTGCGCAAGTAATGAGTTTATTAAGTTTTATAAAAGCAAGTAACAATCTTTCTTAAATGTTCACTTTTCAATCAATTAAGTTCGCAACGCTAGTCGCTCGAATACGTGTAATTAACATCTCGCTCCCTGTGGATACGACTCCTACCCTAGCTTCTAAGGTATTTAGTGGTTATTTTTTGCGAGTTAACGACGCTCGTTTCAGTAAGATTTTTATGTGACAAAGTGGTTTTTGTTTCGTTTTTTAATACAATAATAAATTTCAACTCAAATGTTGCTGGCTGATCGACCCGACCCATTTGCTGTCTCTATTACATAACTATGGTTTACTGATTTGTTTATGTATTTCTTTCAGACAAATCCTAGGAGAGATCATAATCAAAGTCAGAAAACCGGATCACAGCTTTTGGGAGGAATCCATTTACATCGATAATTATATAGCATAATGGTAAGTGTTTGAGCGTATTTCCATCGGGGCATCTTGTTGTAGGGGATAGGCCATTCCTTGTATTCCCGAGCCAAGAAATATCATTACAAACAACAAATAAACGTTAGAAGTGGACCTAGGGCTTGTGCCCCGGAATCCACCTCTAACGCTCAAGTCAGTGTTTATACAATAATAAATCCAAAGACAAGTATAATAAAGAGAACTAAGATTGAGAATAGCGTGTGGAAGGTCGCTGCTAGGAAGGTAGCGGTAGATGGGTCAACTGCAACCGCATACAGAATGTGAACTGATATGACATATGGAATGGAAGGTAAACTGCAGTGGCAAGTAGAGCTCCCACTGTAGTGGCATATGGAAGGTAAATTGCAGTGGCATGCAGAGCTCCCACTGCAGTGGCATATGGAAGGTAAATGTTAATAGAAGAAGATGATGATAAAGGAGTGAGTAGAGAGCAATTTCTCTCTCCTGTGTTTTTTCTCAATCGTTGGCTCCAAAAGAAATAGACCTCTAACCCTATTTACTTGATTCTTATTTATAGAAAAGGTTTTGAGCTTCCAGGGTTTTTTAGTCAATAAAGCCCAAAACCAAATATTCATAAAGTTTGGCCCAAGACTATAATTAACCCACACAAACAAGTCCCCCCAGTCCGAAGTGATTGGTCTTTTATTAGATCAATTATTCGGACCGATTAGTTCGATCTTACCTGATATCTTCGTTGATGTTGAAATAATGCTTGAAACTGTTTGAAACCTCACGAAATGTATCGTTCAAGGTATTTTAGGAATATCAATCATGGATGGTGGTAATCTATCTGGTATGTGTATCCACCTCTGTTCAGGAAAGCGATAACTCCTTATAAGGAATACTCTATTAAATAAAGGAGACAAACTCCTAATGGGAGTGCTCTGGCGAGTGCTCAAATGAGTATATGAGGCAAACTCTTGATGGAGGATGCTTCATAAGTGAGGGGAGTGAAATCCTGATGGTGGTTGCTCCATAAGTAAGGGGAGCGAACTCCTGATGGAGGTTACTAAATAAAAAGGGGAGCGGACTTCCTGATGGAAGGTGCTCGATAAAGGGAGCGGATTTCATTCGTAATGGAAAGTTCTTAATAAATAAGTGGAGTGGACTTCGTGATGGTTCTTGGCCCATGGATGGTTGAATCTTTTGAAAACAATGCAAGTTTTTCCTTGTTCTATGTATGTTTTGTTCATTTATTTCTTGTATAGAATGATTGTCAAGGTTTTGGTACAAAGGTTGCCCATGCGGGTTAAGCATGAGATAGGTAGGAGGATGACATCAAGATGGATCATTCAAGGTTAGTGTCGACACGTTGTGGGGGGATTTATGGGTTCGACCCCTTTCGTTTTCGACCCATAACTTTGGGAGGAATAGTTAATCCGGGCAATGTTGGTGGTACAAAAGTTGGATTTACAAGCATTAAAGCAAGTAGAAGTTAAATAAAGTTTCACAAGGAAGAAAAGGGGAATTTTTTTTCTTTTTCACTACTGTTTGTTACATGTTTATATTTTCTTCATGTAATACTTCCTAAGGTTACCTAATATGCCAAGTTCTTGGCAAGCATTTCCCTGTCATTTGTACCGTGTATCGCCTCTATGTAGGAACATAAATAATGAACCATTGTTCATTCTATCTTCACAAAATAATATAGTTACATCGAAAGGGTACGTCCGAACATTATTTGTTTGCTGTGAAGTTGATGTCCAGCAATAAGGGTAAACAAAGTTTCCTCTATTTTGTTTATTAGAAGCATATAATCTTTTATTATATAAAACATGTGATATAATAATGTAAAATAATGGGATAACGAATTAAATTGAATATTATATCAACTGATGTTTATCAAGTCATTAAGTGTGGTACCATACCATGATAGTCCCCAGTTACTGCTAATTTATTAGTAGTATTGAACTCTATTTTCAAGTTGTCAATATAATAGTGTTACATGTGATACTAGAGATGTATCATTGTAATGTCTTTCGTATTTTCTGTGTCAATTAGACAAAAATATCTAAAGCAATAAATCTAATTAACTTATTACTTCATTACTAGTTTCCTGAGGGGTGTTCATGGATGGTTAACCGAACCGAAATCACATTTCGGATGGTTAACCGGAGATACCGGTTTGAGAATTTCGTGATGGTTAATTAGAAATGGTGAAACATTTATGACATATGTTGGAGATGATCATTGTTATTCCTATTGTCTAGAGATTTTTGGTTTTAGTGGATGGAGATGGATCTTTCAATTTTAATTATAATATGGTGTTGTAAATTTAATTCAAATGGATGAATGTTGTAGGCTACTAGTATTTATATAGTATTTACGTTGGTTTATATTTTTAGCGGATGGTTGTGCTTCCGGTGAGTATTCATTGTATGATGGCATGTTACGATGGATTTAAAAAGATGATGGCGATTATAAGTGTACCTTGGTGGTCGTTGTAGTTTTTTATTTGATGGAGATTGTTGATCCTCGTTGTATGATTCTTCTACGATGGTGGTTTTATTATTTTTTGTTATGGTGATGGGTTTTTTGATGGGTGGATATGTTCTACTATTCAGAAATACTCTGTACCTCAACACAACTTAATCTGCTATTCAGAAAAACACAAAGTGTTCTTTGAAAGGGAATTCAAGGCATGTTATTTCATGGAGGCCAATGACCCTATTTATATACAATGTACGTGGGTGGAGGTAAGGTCTTGCATGGTGAACTTTCGGCCCCTTTTTCACTAATATAAATTTCATACATGCTTGAAACACTTGTACATCTAGCATGGAGTCTTGTACACACTTGTATAATTTGCTCATTTACAATGAAATAAGCACATAGTACAAGTAGATAGGAATATGACTTGGATTTTAATTCAAATCATAATTGAATAACTTAATAAAATTCATTTTGCACTTTAATTAATTATAATCAATACCTTAAACTTGAGGATGTTACAAGTCTTATGTATGACATTGATTATCACACATTTCGTTAGCCCGCTCGGTAAAAATAACCCAGTCATTTGTTGCTTCAGCCATTATTTTCTTGTTAATCCGGTGTTGACGAGGATATTAATATTTTTTTTTTAAAATCTATTTTCAAAACAATTTTAGTTCTTGAAATTCTTGTACGTTGTAGTATTATACTTACATTCTGAAACACTCATCTCAACATAATATAATAGTTAATGGGATTATATTTAATTAACCATAATTAATCTGGGTTCGAAGAAAATTGGGCATGACCCGTTCGCCCATATCCCTGTTTTCTATATACCATAATTTGAAGGGCTAAAGTCGTACAATAGCAGTATGCTTCTTAAGGTGTATCGATATAGTACGTGTACTTTTTTATATTGTTAATATGATACCTTTACTTTTTTATGACCAGTTATTTCGTCTAGCTTTGCGCAGTTGTGGGAGAATCGTTGGTACGAACTTGTTCACCATTGGATTTGTATGAAATTTGAGGAGAAGCTTCGCAACACATAGTTCTTCGATATGGACGGTGGAGATCCTCATTGGAGATTTCTACAGTTGTCTGTAGGTGTTTGAAGTTGGTTGTGCTGTGTAATTTCTTCTACCAGGTTATCACTAGGACGAGAGAGTGTATTTGATGCTTCAATTATGAGAATTTGAACATTAGTAAAAAGAAAAATTCCACTCTTAACAGGTATAGCGAGTTTCCGGTTACCAAAGGTATCATATTGGTATGAAAAAATGTAGTACATATATCAAATTTGAACGATTCAGAAAGTACACGTATAATATGAATAATCAAAATAGTACACGACCATATCGATACATTTTAAAAAGTACACAACTATCCTATGACTTCAACCCTAATTTGAAACATAAAGTAATTTAGATAATGCTTCTAAGTAGTTTACAATCATTATCATCAACCCAAACGACATCGAGTGTGTGTGTGTGTGTGTGTCTATATATATATATATATATATATATATATATATATATATATATATATATATATATATATATATATATATATATATATATATATATATATATATATATATAATTACATACGAATATGTGATGGTAGACAGCTACCCAAAATTTCCCTCAAGGCATAAGTCACTACTTTACCAAATTCACGCTTCAGAAAAGGTCCGCTCAAACTCTATATAGGGCCCGAATAGGCAATCTCTTTGCCTTTGCTAACACAACCTGTGATATATAAAAGTGAGGGGTTAGCAAATAATTTTGTTAAGTAAGTTATTAGATCGATATTGAGTGCAAAACATATAACATGTAGTATTGTTACAATGATAATTAAATGACAAGTGCAATATCTTTTAATAAAATGACGTGGACATAGCCCACTAATTTGCATAGGTCGCGAGCATAACCCGCTAACCCACCGTTGCCAACAAACGGGCTTCCATGTGCAACTGTGCAACTCCAACCGGCTTCCATGTCCGGTCACCTACTCCGTAAGCTTCCGGAAGTAGAAATTTATACGCACAGACACGTAGGAAGACGTTGTATATAATAATAATCTGGACGTCCAGTGAGGTCAATAATAATGAGCATAGCTCCCAATAGGGTAATCAAATGTGATCATGTAAAGCATGAATTGAACGGTCCCCAAGTATAGCACGAAAGTGAATATATGTGATGAACGGTATCAAGTAAGGTATACTAGCCATAGGCGATGACCAAGTAATGGACCGCCAATAGGGCAGAATAAAAAATTGCCAACTAGGGCAAGATGTCATATAAAACGAAGTTTAGATATGCACAATGTCGTTAATATAAGAACATGTAATTATGTATGCAACACGCATATCAATGCTAAAACTCACAGAAATAGGCTAAAAATAGCCTTTTAGTAGAAATATTGCCCCAAAAGCTCCTTAATGTCCAAAACCGATAATCAGCGCTCCATTCAGATCCAAGCCTATCAAACGATATTATTTAAAGCATTCATAAGCTTTTTGTATCATATTATAAAGTTTGGAATTCAATTGAAGGAATTAAAGGCCCTCAGTTTAAATTTTCGATTTTTACCGACACTTTTGCGCCACTATTGAGTTTTATAGACTTTCTGGCGATATTTGGTGTTAAATTATATGTTATATAAATATGGAATGACCCCTAAGAGGTTATAATACCATTTTAGGGCTTAAAACAAGTATTTTGGGTGTACAGGGGCTCGACTCGACGACTCAGAAGGGCGACTCGACGAGTCAAAACTTACTGGAAACAAATTTTTGCATAATTTTACGCCGACTCGACGAGTCAATGAGGGTGACTCGCCGAGTCCCCTCTGCCCCAGTCTAGAAATCAAATTTTCCATTCCCTGCTCGTAATAACTCCGTTCCAAACTCGTTTTTTTAACATTCAAAACACTTCTAAACATGTTTATATGTAATACTTGACTACCATAAGCATATATAAACACTATTTACACTTAAATCTCTTTAATCACTTAATTCTATCTATATAAATTCCTTATAATTGCATATAAGAAACTAAATCAATTTTTCGTAGTTTCAATTACTTCTTACCCTTTTTGAAACTCCAGAACCTTTCTATCACTTTATCTATTACAATTAAACCTTTACATATGGAAATTCTTTCCATCCCTTATCAATTTCAAGGGTTATAAATAATAGAAGGTAGGTAGAACACATACAAGTAAGGGTAATAGATTACCTTTGGCTTATTGATGTTTTGCTGCACTCAAAACCTTAATTCCCAAGCAATTTTGCAAGAATTTTCTTTATCCCTAGCTTCCTTGAGGGTGTAAGTGTGTGTGCAGAATTTTTTTCTTGGAGGTTATTGACATGAGAAGGGTGAGCCACGATTGGGGAGGAAATAGACTCCCAATTGGCAAAAAAGTTTCACATTGGCCCCCTTCATTATCTCTCACTTTACATACTAGTCACAAGATCAATTTCTTCTCACAAGTGTGTTTAAATCACTTGTACCATTAGCTTCAAGAATTTATACATAAGTGGGTGGTTGCCAATTTACAAGACATGAAGCACCTACTATAAGCGAGTAAATCACTTGGCTAAGATTTTAATTTAAATCATAATTAAATAACTAGATATAATTTATTTGGCACTTTAGTTATTTAGAATTAGTACCTATGTTACACATTCGATCTCCGTACTCGGTCTTTGCTCCTGTCGTGTTCTTTATTCCAGCATGTGCTGAGGGGTGAAGATGGGATGTGTGCTAAGATGGGATGTGTGCTGAGCGTGCCTACCATTAGAGGACCAAGTTTACTTTAGTTATTTTATATTCGTTAATAAGTACATAGATATCAGATTCTACGAGAATTTATGCAGCAAACATAGGTACAACTCGCGACCAACACTGTGCAACCTTTCATACACAAAGTACGGACAAGTATTGAACATATAGCTCCTTCGTGCATTTTCACGGATTTAGAAAATCAATTGAGGCCAAATTTATCATCAGGGATGTTACACTTGCCATTAAGGACCTCAAAGGGATCAACTACAGGTCCTACAAGTCATAGCCTTGGTAACATCATGTACTCAGCTCGAAAGTCCATCACATTGATGTAAAATAACAAGTATGTGACATGTAATAACATGTATGCAAACAATAATGTGCATAAAATAAAAGGAGAATTTCATATATACTCTTCCAAAACTTTTAATATCATATATACCCAACTTAAAATTTTAATATCATATATATTCATCCTAAACTTCATAATATCGTATATACCCAACGTAAGTTATTAATATCACATATATCCCTCTTAAACATTATTAATATCGTATATACCTAAATTCAATGATTTTGATTATTTTTAAAACTTATAATTAATATTACCTATTAATTAATGACCATTATATCTTTATTATTTCTCCTTTTAACTAAATTTCATAATATCATATATACCCAAACTTCAATTAATTCTTAATATTTTTTTAACTTTTACTATATAGATTCTTTCTCGTAAAACAAATTTACATTAACAATATAATTATTGAGAAACTTTGGCTTGTGTAAAAAGATGATTTCTTTACTAACGAAAACAACCTTAGAATTTCATATATACCCCTCCAAAACTTCATAATATCATATATACCAAACTTAAAATTCTAATATCATATATATCTCTGCTAAGCAACATAATATCATATATACCCAATTTTAATAATTATTATCAAATATATCCCTCTTAAACATCATAATATCATATATATACTCACATTCATTAATTTAATTATTTTTAGAACATTTAAAACTCAAATTTAATATTGGTTGTTAATTAATGACCCCTACACACTTACTTATTTATTCTTTCAACTAAATCTTTAAAATATCATATTTATCCAACTTAAATTAAAATATCATATCTCTTTAAATAATTTTATATAATTTATTTTGTATTACTATGTAAATTCTTCATAGTAAAACAAAGTAACATTAACATTTTTAAATTTTGTATTATATTTTTGTTCGTTTGTATCAATAGTATCGACTTATTATTGTTATTATTATTTCTGCAGTTTTCTATATACAATTAAATTGATTATATTATGTTCTTTCTTTTATTTTTCTTTTCGCATTTATAGTTGTATTTCATTTTTTTAATTTAATACATATATATATATATATATATATATATATATATATATATATATATATATATATATTTTTTTTTTTCTATATACATTAGTTTCAATTTTTTTTTTCAAGTTGATTTCGTTTTATAATTATTGTTTTTTCTAGTTTACTCTTTTTAACTTTTTATATTTGATCTAATATTTGAATTAAAAATATACATAACTAAATTTGGATAACAAGTTATAATTCAAATACTAGATTAAATACATAAAATTAAAAAAAGTAAACTAGAAAAAACAATAATTATAAAACGAAAGCACACTTGAAAAATAAATAGAAACTAATGTATATAGAAAACAAAGTTATATACTAAATTAAAAAAAAATGCAATACAACTATAAATTCGAATTGAAAAATAAAAGAAAGAACATAATATATAATCAGTTAATTGTATAAAGAAAACTGCAGGAAAAAACAAATAAGAAAATATAATAAGTCGATAATTACAAACCACTAAAAATATGTAACACCCACAATTCTCACACAAATGCCACGTCAATACAATACACAGGTGGCAATATCGCAATCATCTCATAATGCACATGTCACAGGATTAGCGGAAAACACTGTTAATTAAAACTTTAACACAGGAGTCATACATCATGTCATATTCTGATACAACACATACACACTGAATCATCTGATAAACACGGATTACTGGAAGCTAACATAGTACCGATCAAACACAAAATACGGATAACAGCTCTAAAGTTCGGTATCAAAATACAGTCAGCACCCACGACTCTAAACTGCTCCGATCTCTACTTCGGCTGTTGCGGTTGTGACTGCGATCCCACAGTATGACTGCCTGACACACAGAAGACTCGAAAACGTAAGCTGGACAGCTCGTGAGTACGCGAGGGTTAGACACTGCAGGTAAGCACACATAACATACACAACACATATATCTCAGCACACATATGCAACTCGATGCATAGCACATATCTCTGCTCAAAAAGGGGGCCACGTTCCCCAGCTAACAGGCCGCACACAGCAGCGGTTAGCTACTCAATAGGCACAGGAGCGACCTGGCAATATCACTGCCGTATATATACAGCCTCATATCTCGTGACTGGTTAGGGACAGTCAGCCTGCGCGATCACATATCGCGGACACCTGCAATTCAAACACATATAGCACGTATAGGGTAGAACGGATCATACCTGCGCACTATGCTCGGTCTCATACACAATATATCACAACACATATACACGACTCATAAAAGACTACGCGCGATTTGTAAAAGAACTCGAGTACTCACCGATACCCGAAAGCAATCGAAACCCGAACTCTCAATGCGGCTCGGCACGTGATCGGCTAGCACCTGAACACATCACGGGTCTCACATGTTATCACAAACTCGATAGCCACGCAATTCAATCAAACATAACTCAATCCAACACAATTATCACAATTAAACTAATCCCGAAACATATTCCCGAACGGACAATCGATCCCCGAAACCCTTTTTCGGAACTCCTATCGAGACCCAAAATCCCAAATAATTCAATCCAACAATATCCCGAAGGGATCCGACCAATTAACGACCCACAACTCTTTTATAAAACTAAACCAAAATTCTCTAGCAGACTGATTTACGCGCCGCGCTTTTCCCATTTGCGCGCCGCGCTTTTGCCAGACAGCAGAATCTGCCCTTCGAACTCCATAGCTGAACCAGAGGTTTTAACCTCCTCCTCACCCGATTTCCAGCATCAAAATACACCAAACTCATACACAAACACCTAAAATACTATAGAAACTAAATTCTACATATGGCACACATATATCTCAAGAATTAGCTACCCAAAATCATGAATTCGTACCTCAAAATCTTCAAGAACACCAAAAGGAAGATGGTGAAGATGAATTCCACAATTTCACAATCAGTTTTGGAATTGAAGGCAGGCTTCTTCAGCTGGAGCTCACACAAACGCACACACACTCACACCCTTTTGGGGTTTTCTCTGGGTTTTGGAAAAAGGAGAATGAAAGGATAAGGGAAAAGAGTGAAAGGGACTCAATATATATACGTCTTTATCTTTAACCGGCTCCGAACCCATTAACCCGGAACCCGATATCACTTTTTCACAATTTATATCATTAGACCCAATTAAATCCACGATCTCAAGGAGATAATTAATCCACCAATTATTAGCTCGGAGACACGTATCACTCCATCTTGACACGTTAAATCCACGAAATGGAATTTAATTGGAACACGCAATAATTATTAAAATAAATGAGCCAATAAATTAAATCCACGTACCAGGCTCAAATCCGGGATGTTACAAATCCTCTCCTCTTAAAAAGATTCCGTCCCGGAATCTAGCTCAGACTCTGGAATAGCTGCGGATATTGGCTCCTCATCTCGGCCTCGGGCTCCCAGGTGGCACTAGTACCCTTATGATGCCTCCACTGAACAAGTACTAGCGCAATCTCTTTGTTCCGCAATCTCTTCACCTTTCGATCAGTAATCGCCTCGGGCTGCTCAACATATCTCAGGTGATTGTCCACGGTGATCTCGGATAACGGCACAAACTGATCATCTTTGGCCAAACACTTTCTCAGGTGGCTCACATGAAATGTATCGTGGACTCCGGCCAACTCGGGAGGCAATCTCAGTCTATAAGCCTGATCTCGGACTCTGGCGATAATCTCGAATGGACCGATGTACCGCGGACTCAGCTTACCTCGATGCCTGAATCTGATAACTCCCTTCCAGGGCGATACTTTCAACATCACACGGTCTCCAACACTGAACTCAAGCTCAGTCAGACGACGATCGGCATAACTCTTCTGCCGGCTCTGTGCCACTCTCATATGTTCGCGGATAACCGCCACTTTATCGCTCGTCTCCTGCAACAACTCGGGCCCACTGATAGGTCGCTCGCCAACCTCGCCCCAACACACCGGGGTTAGGCACTTACGCCCATACAGTGCCTCGAATGGAGCCATCTTGATGGAGGAATGGTAGCTGTTGTTATATGCAAACTCGACTAACGGCAAGTGAACGTCCCAACTACCACTGAAATCAATCGCACAAGCTCGGAGCATATCCTTGAGAGTCTGATTCGTCCGCTCTGTCTGCCCGTCTGTCTGAGGTCTGTACGCGGTACTCAACTGAACTCTCGTCCCCAATTCGTGCTGAAAGCTCTGCCAGAACCTCGAAGTAAACCGCGTATCTCTATCAGACGTAATCGACATCGGAACGCCGTGCCTCGAAACTATCTCGCTGATGTATAACCGAGCCAACTGATCCATAGTGATGGTACCCCGAACCGCTAGAAAGTGAGCACTCTTCGTCAAGCGATCCACTATCACCCAGATCATATCATTACCTCGAACGGTGCGCGGAAGCCTGACGATGAAATCCATCGTGATATGATACCACTTCCACTCAGGGATCTCTAAAGGCTGCAAATGCCCGTGAGGCTTCTGATGCTCGGCCTTGACTCGCAGACAAGTCATACACTCCTCGACGTATCGGCCCACATCTCTCTTCATCGCTGGCCACCAATAGAACTCGCGCAAATCTCTATACATTTTGGTGCTCCCGGGGTGGATAGACAATCTCGAACGGTGCGACTCATCTAAAATCAGCTGCCGCAGATTACCGACTCTCGGAACCCAAACCCGATCATGAAACGCCCACAAACCCCTGCTATCTCTGCTCAATACCTCAAGCTGCCCTGCAAGACGCTCTCTTTTCACATTCTCGGCCCGCAGGCCCTCTAATTGAGCATGCCTCAGACTCTCCACAAGAGTCGAGGTGACCTCGAGCCTCGCTGCTCGGGAAACCACTGTCTGACCGCACGCCTTACGGCTCAACGCATCGGCCACCACATTGGCCCTACCAGGATGGTACTGGATCTCGCAGTCATAATCTTTCAGTAACTCAAGGCTGCGCCGCTGTCTCATATTTAGCTCTTTCTGACTGAACAGATACTGAAGACTCTTATGATCGGTATACACTACAAATCGCGAACCGTACAGATAATGACGCCATATCTTCAACGCGAACACTATCGCGTCCAACTCAAGGTCGTGCACGGTATGATTTTCCTCGTAGGTCTTCAGCTGTCGCGACGCATACGCAATTACCTTGCCTCGCTGCATCAGAACACAACCCAAACCGGTACCTGACGCATCACAGTAGACCACAAAATCCTCTGTACCCTCGGGCAATGCTAACACTGGTGCCTGACATAACCGGGATTTCAATTCTCTGAAAGCCGACTCCTGCTCATCAGACCACACGAAAGGAACGGACTGCCGTGTCAATCTCGTCAACGGCCTGGCAATCCTCGAAAAGTCCTGAATGAAGCGGCGATAATACCCGGCTAGGCCCAAAAAGCTACGGATCTCGGGCACAGTCTTCGGCGGCTCCCAACTCATCACTGCCTCTATCTTCGCCGGGTCCACTGAAATACCCTCGGCGCTCACAACATGCCCCAAAAACTAGACCTCGCGCAACCAGAACTCACACTTGGAGAACTTCGCATAAAGTCGCTCCTCTCGCAGCACAGATAAAACCTCTCGCAAGTGCTGCTCGTGGTCCTCGGCATTCCTCGAATAGATCAGGATGTCGTCGATGAACACTATCACGAACCGATCCAACATAGATCTACACACCCTGTTCATCAAATCCATGAATGACGCGGGTGCGTTAGTCAGTCCGAAAGGCATGACTAGGAACTCATAATGGCCGTATCTCGTCCGAAACGCAGTCTTCGGCACATCCTCATCTCTAACTCTCAGCTGATGATAACCCGATCTCAGATCTATCTTTGAAAAGAAGCTCGAACCCTGTAGCTGATCAAACAGATCGTCAATACGTGGAAGCGGATAACGGTTCTTCACCGTCACTTTATTCAACTATCGATAATCGATACACATCCGCATAGAACCGTCCTTCTTCTTCACAAATAGCACGGGAGCTCCCCACGGGGACGAACTCGGACGGATAAATCCACGATCCAGCAACTCCTGAAGCTGCGACATCATCTCTCTCATCTCAGTAGGTGCCAGCCTATAAGGCGTCTTCGCAATAGGCACCGCTCCAGGAATAAGATCGATACGGAACTCGACCTGTCGATCTGGCGGTAACCCAGGTAACTCCTCTGGGAATACCTCAGGGAACTCTCGAACTACGGGTATATCCGCTAAGGTCTTCTTTTCTAATCTGGCGTCAACAACATAAGCCAGGAAGGTCTCGCACCCCTTCGCAACATATCTCTGAGCTCTTGCCATCGACACAATACCGATCTCGCCTCGGCGCCTCTCGCCATATACTGTCACTGTCTCACTGTCTGAAATGGGTATCCGGATCATCTTCTTCGCGCACAAGATATCGGCCTGCCTGGCTGTCATCCAGTCCATACCCACTATCACATCGAAACTGCTAATCTCTATCGGTAGTAGATCAATCAGAAACCGGTGAGCATCAATCTCTAGGACACAATCTCTGTACACCCGACTCACTAGCGCTGTACTACCGTCTACCCTCTCAACAACTAACGGCACAGATAACACAGTAGCAGGCACAGAATACAACAGATACATACGAGCGATCTGCTCCAGAATCAAACAAAATACGAGCACTAAGCCCGTTCAGAATGTACGTACCAGATACCACATCGGTAGACTCGCGGGCCTCCTCTGCCGTAGCCTGAAATACTCTACCCCTGCCTCTGGGTGCTGACTCACGACGGCTCGAAGATGACGGCTCGGCTCTGGCACCGCTGGTGCTCGCTCCCTGCACTGCTGGCGGCGCATCCGGACAATCCCTCACAATATGACCTGGCCTCCCACAGCGGAAGCACAGGGAATCCCTCGAAGTACAAGTAAAAGATGTATGGCCATACTGACCACAGCGGTAGCAACGGGGCTGCTCTGATGTACAAGGACCAGAATGGCGACGGCGACACCTCGGACAGTCTCTCTCCCCGGCTGAACTATCTGCCCGACTCCCGGATGGCTGGGACCCCTGTCCCACGCTGCTCTGACTCTGACTGGGAGCACTATATCGGGAAGTCTGCCCCTGACTCTGACTGGCCGTCCCCGAACCCTGATACTGCCCAGACCTCCTGGACCTACGATCTCTGCCCCTGTCTCTGTCTCTGCGAAATCCCGAACCCTGCCCCTGAACCTGCTGCTGCTCAGGCTGTCTCTCTCTCTGAAAATCCTGGGGCTCTCGATAGTAACTCTGGGACTGCTCAGACGTCCCTGTCCTCTGTCTCTGGGATGGAGGCTGACCCCTCTGTCTCTCGATCTCTCTCTCTCTGACACGAGCCAACTCCAAGGCTCTCGCAAACGTCGGGGTGTCGTGAAGCCCAACGAACTCCCGAATATCAGATCTCAACCCATCGATAAAGGCATCAGCCTTACGAATCTCTGTATCCACGTGCTGGGGCGCAAACTGAGCATACTCATTAAATCGGTCTACATACTGCTGGACTGACATGCTGCCCTGCTGAAGATGTAGAAAACGACGCTCCATTTCCCGGCGCTCATCCCGGGGAATATACTGTAACTCGAAGATAGCACGGAACTGATCCCATGTCATAGCATACGCTGCAGCTGTAGTCATGGATGACTCAATGGACTTCCACCACTGTGAAGCCCCTCCCTTTAGCTGATAAGCCGCATAGCCGACCATATCACGAGGATCGACATGGGCAACGCGGAATGCCGCCTCTATCTCTCTCTCCCAAGCCATAGCCGCACCCGGCTCACCACCGCCTCGGAACTGAGGTGGGGCTCCCGCCATAAAGTCCTTAAAGGACCCACCTCGCACAGAAGAAGAAGATGCCCCAACCACTGTCTCAACACTAGTAACTGGCGGCGGATCAGCTCTCTGTCGCTGCTGCTCTCTCTCTCTATCCCTCTCTCTGTAGAATTCGGTCAATACTGATAACATCTCTGACCGGCGGACATACTCGTCCCCCGCAGGTCTCTCTGGCCCTGAACCCTCGCCATGATCTGCCATAACTACCTGCACATATCACAAAGGTAAGATAACAGATCGATCACCCAACGTTATACAATAAGCTAGGTCAGTTAATTCCGCTAAACTCAGTCTCAGGGAAGAATCCCACAGATCTGAACACGGCAAGAGCACAAGCATCCACTGATACTCAATACTGAAACCACAAGCTCTGATACCAAGCTGTAACACCCACAATTCTCACACAAATGCCACGTCAATACAATACACAGGTGGCAATATCGCAATCATCTCATAATGCACATGTCACAGGATTAGCGGAAAACACTGTTAATTAAAACTTTAACACAGGAGTCATACATCATGTCATATTCTGATACAACACATACACACTGAATCATCTGATAAACACGGATTACTGGAAGCTAACATAGTACCGATCAAACACAAAATACGGATAACAGCTCTAAAGTTCGGTATCAAAATACAGTCAGCATACACGACTCTAAACTGCTCCGATCTCTACTTCGGCTGTTGCGGTTGTGACTGCGATCCCACAGTATGACTGCCTGACACACAGAAGACTCGAAAACGTAAGCTGGACAGCTCGTGAGTACGCGAGGGTTAGACACTGCAGGTAAGCACACATAACATACACAACACATATATCTCAGCACACATATGCAACTCGATGCATAGCACATATCTCTGCTCAAAAAGGGGGCCACGTTCCCCAGCTAACAGGCCGCACACAGCAGCGGTTAGCTACTCAATAGGCACAAGAGCGACCTGGCAATATCACTGTCGTATATATACAGCCTCATATCTCGTGACTCGTTAGGGACAGTCAGCCTGCGCGATCACATATCGCGGACACCTGCAATTCAAACACATATAGCACGTATAGGGTAGAACGGATCATACCTGCGCACTATGCTCGGTCTCATACACAATATATCACAACACATATACACGACTCATAAAAGACTACGCGCGATTTGTAAAAGAACTCGAGTACTCACCGATACCCGAAAGCAATCGAAGCCCGAACTCTCAATGCGGCTCGGCACGTGATCGGCTAGCACCTGAACACATCACGGGTCTCACATGTTATCACAAACTCGATAGCCACGCAATTCAATCAAACATAACTCAATCCAACACAATTATCACAATTAAACTAATCCCGAAACATATTCCCGAACGGACAATCGATCCCCGAAACCCTTTTTCGGAACTCCTATCGAGACCCAAATCCCAAATAATTCAATCCAACAATATCCCGAAGGGATCCGACCAATTAACGACCCACAACTCTTTTATAAAACTAAACCAAAATTCTCTAGCAGACTGATTTACGCGCCGCGCTTTTCCCATTTGCGCGCCGCGCTTTTGCCAGACAGCAGAATCTGCCCTTCGAACTCCATAGCTGAACCAGAGGTTTTAACCTCCTCCTCACCCGATTTCCAGCATCAAAATACACCAAACTCATACACAAACACCTAAAATACTATAGAAACTAAATTCTACATATGGCACACATATATCTCAAGAATTAGCTACCCAAAATCAAGAATTCGTACCTCAAAATCTTCAAGAACACCAAAAGGAAGATGGTGAAGATGAATTCCACAATTTCACAATCAGTTTTGGAATTGAAGGCAGGCTTCTTCAGCTGGAGCTCACACAAACGCACACACACTCACACCCTTTTGGGGTTTTCTCTGGGTTTTGGAAAAAGGAGAATGAAAGGATAAGGGAAAAGAGTGAAAGGGACTCAATATATGTACGTCTTTATCCTCAATCCAGTTCCGAACCCATTAAATCCGAACCCGATATCACTTTTTCACAATTTATATCATTAGGACCCAATTAAATCCACGATCTCAAGGAGATAATTAATCCACCAATTATTAGCTCGGAGACACGTATCACTCCATCTTGACACGTTAAATCCACGAAATGGAATTTAATTGGAACACGCAATAATTATTAAAATAAATGAGCCAATAAATTAAATCCACGTACCAGGCTCAAATCCGGGATGTTACAAATATGACACAAATTTTTTATTGTTAGTGTTAATTTGTTTTACTATGAATAATTTACATAGTAAATTTTACAAAAATAAATTATATTAAATTATTTAAAGGGATATGATATTTTAATTTAAGTTGGATAAATATGATACTTTGAAAGTTTAGTTGAAAGAAGAAATAAGTAAGGATATAATTGTCATTAATTAATAATCAATATTAAATATGAGTTTTAAATGTTCTAAAAATAATTAAATTAATGAATTTGGGTATATATATGATATTAATGATGTTTAAGAGGGACATATGTGATATTAATTATTAAAATTGGGTATATGTGATATTATAATGTTTAGGAGGGATATATATGATATTAAAATTTTAAGTTGAGTATATATGATATTATGAAGTTTTGAAAGCATATATATGAAATTTTTTCTATTTATAAAATATATATTTTCTAATCACATGTAAGTTTCTCAATGATTATATAGAAATATTTTGTTTTACTATGAAAAATTTATATAGTTAAAGTTTAAAAAAATGAATTATATAAAAATATTGAGAGGGATATGATATTAAGAATTAATTTAAGTTGGGTAAATATGATATTTTGAAGTTTAGTTGAAAGGTGAAATAAAAAAGGGTAGAATGATTATTAATTAATAAGTAATGTTAATTATGTGTTTTAAAAAATAATTAAATTATTAAATATGGGTATATATGATATTAATAATGTTTAAGAGAGATATATATGATTTCAATAATGTTTAAGAGTGATATATATGATATTAATAACTTAAGTTGGGTATATATGATATTATGAAGTTTAGAAGGGATATTTATGACATTAAAATTTTAAGTTGGGTATATATGATATTTTGAAGTTTTGGAGGGGTATATATGAAATTTTCCTTAAAATAAACGTTAGTTTGTAGAATGTCAAACGGATATGAAACCACATGCCTCAATGAAACAAAAGATGAACATAAATCAAATGCAGACATATAAATCAAATACTTACAGTGAGTGCGTTAATTATCTTTATTTATCAATGTTATTTCTCCACAGGATTTTCAATGGATCATAGATTTTAGTCGAAACAATTCTTTATTCGCCAAGATACCCCATTACTATCTATAGATTTATCAAAACCAAATAATATGTTAAAACCATATAGGGGGCATACAAATTGCGTGGCATTTTCATGTACCATTTTGTAATTTCTCTATGTGTACGGAATCTCAATTACTTTACCCTTCTATATATATATATGGGATTGTTTATGTGAAAACCCCAATTTCTCATCGTCGCTTCAACACTGTGCCCTAAAAGAGATAACGAGTTACCCTATATTCGTAAGATCACTATCAAAAAATCCAAGATTGGATCTTCGATTGTGTTAAAGATCAACAACAAATGACAAATAAGAAGAGCCGCAAACCGAAGAGCCGCAAACCAGTGAAACGACATCTATATGAAGGAACTAGGTATATATGTTATGCGATTTGGATGCAATTATCATACACTAGATTCTACTCTTTTATGTTTATTTTGAGTCAATCATGTTTGAAAACGAATAGTGTTTGCATAAATTGGTATCTTTTGTTTATTAATCGTATATACATCAAATAATCCTGATCTGAATTAGATCTAGGGTTTTACATGATCGAAGACGACTTTTCTTTATAAAACTTCTATATTTTTTATATCCTTATTTGATTTTGCGTGTCAAAGAATCTTTATGATTTTAGTGATCAAAAAAATGTATTCTTAGTTGATTAAAATATTTTTTTTTTCTTTAAAATTTGAAAAAATTTTGGGTTTTAAGAAATAAATAATATAAAAAATAAACATCATCAAATACATTTAAAAGAATGATCTTTGGGTCTTACAAACGTGTCAAAGCGGCGCAAGTTAGCACCGCCAACTCCACTAGAGTCGATATTCTGTCATCGATTGATTGACAAACGTAGTCGCAATCTTATATACATACAAAACGCTTTTCAAATCGAAGTATTTCGCAACTCAAACTCAAATGGAAGTATTAATCAACATTTGCTTACAAAAATCATCGATTGGATGTTTTTCGTTGAATCGCGAACGATTTCCCTGACTACATCATCACTAGTTAAAGATAATTTGTAAATTTATTGGCGTTTTTTTTAAATTTTTATAGATTATAGTTTTGGCTGTGTTAATTTTTGTAGTAATTTCTGTAGATTTCTTCTGATGTATGAAAATTGATTGTTTCCGGACAGAAATTTGGGGCTTGCATGATTAAATTATGAAGAAATCGTGAAATAGTATGATTCAAATTGTGCATTTGTTTTCTAATGTTTTGTTTATGTTCTTCCTTCTCAGTTCTACTCATGAGAGGATCGATTCTGGAAAGGAGGAACAAGAACCATGCACGCTGGCGGTGAGTGATGAGCAAATTTGATCGGAGCTTGTTTTTAATGGCTTCCATGAAAGGAATATTTTTTTCGTTTGTTCACATGAGATATGACATAATGACCTACTGTTTTGGGTTTTAGCAGTCAACGAAGTTTTTATTAAAGCAATCTATCAGTCTGAAACAACATTCTACCAACTTTTTTTTCTAATCAAAGTATTGAAGTCTAAAAAATACTTTTAAGATAGTAATTGATGCTCACTGGATGTGATGTGGGGTGGCACAGCGTCCATATTAGCTTTTATTTCTACATAAAATAGCCACATACTTGTAAAATAGCAACATACTAATTTTTTACAAATGATAAGCTATAAACCATTTCGGTCATAAATTATAAACCATTGTGATAAGCTATAAACCATTTCGGAACGGAAAAAACGACGAACCAGTTGAATGATGAAGAATCTATGAATATAAAAAGTGAAGGTTTCAGTTGCTGTTCTGTTGGTTTTTTTTCTTCAATTTATAACTAGTTGGTCTGTGACATTTTACTCAATTTAATGTCTTATGTGGCAAAGATTTCAGATTTTTTGGGGGTTGTTTATTGTGCTTGGAGGACCTACATCATCAAATCAATGATTGCAAATGCATGTCGACCTTAATTTTTATTTTCATGGTGTGTTGACACATTATTTCCGGCTGCTTAAGTTGTATCTTGTTATTTGCAAGATAACTTCTTGCAACTTAAATGCTTATGTCCATCTCATGTCTTAATGTTATAAAATTTTCTATAATTAGCTTATGTTCAAGTGATCAATTCATATAATTTGGTTTTTTCCTCTTGAGATTCTATTATAATCTCAGAATTCAAAGGGTCCCAGTATAGACTAATGCAAGACTCAAAGTTCTGTTATTGAGCAGAACATATATGCCGAGAGGCCTGTGGATGTGAGCAAAAATTAACACAGTAAAAGCCTAAATGGGAAATAATAAGAATTTCATCTCTTAAGTGTATTCTTTGTATGGAGATAGAAGTATCAATACATAGACATACATGTTTACATCATTTATAATCTCGAATGCTTTTTGATGCAGGATATCGATTTGGTTTCCGCTGTCACACAGTTTCATTCATTAAGTTCTAATCAGTTTAACAAAATGATTAGAACGGCTGAAAATGGTTGTATTCAACTGACTAAAGGCAATGGGTCGTCTTTGGAGGTTGGTGGCTTTTATATCAGTCATTTATTCATTAAGCTTTTCACATCAATGGCTCATTGTTTGCTGACTGTTCTTTGCCAATGAAAAAATGTTTCAGATAAATGTCGAAAGTCTAGCAAGAAATCTTCCTACGCACCTAATGGCAAGGCTTGCATCGAACAAAAGAGATGAGAAACATTATACACACTTCTTACGTGGGTTTCGATTGTTGCATACTTTGTGTGATCTTGCACACCGAAATCCACAACTTGAGATGGTTAGTGAATTTCTTGTTTAGTTTATTCAGTATCTTTATATTGTTTCCCCTTGGAAAAAACACATGTAGAGTGAAAGAGGTAATATATGTGATCTACTATTGAAAGAATGGGTATGGTAAGCCGATGGCACCAACTGGGAGCCTCAACACCAAGGGCTGTATCTTATGAGACTCCAAGGGAAGTGTGCTCCCCCTTCCCAAGAAAAGGAAAAGAGAAACGAAAAGGGAGAGTAAGTAGAAAAAGAGTCATGCAAGGGGCCTAAAAAGATGCATAAAATCAACAAATTGTCTCCCTGTTAAGGCATGAATCTTGGTCATTGCTCATGCGTTGGCACTTAGTCAATTTCAAGCAATAGAGAGATTTTATTTTATGATGGAAGGTGAAAATTAGAAGTGGAAATTTGACAACTTATTGATGGGCCAATTTGGTTTTGTTTCATCTAACAGGTCAAATGGGTAACCAAACGTTTATTTAGAAAGTAAATAGGTCAAACGGGTTGAAAACTTCCCAAAGTTATTTTAATCACACAACTTCCTGATTGCTTTATTCAAAAAGTTAGATTATCATCATATTAGTATAGCTTTGTAATCATATTTAACACACTAATATTTATAAAAACTAAAAAAAGCTTGGACAAAAAGTGTTATAGGTCAACCCAACATGACCATTTCAATCCTTAAAGGAAGTAATTGTTTTGGCATGTTACCCAATCCACCCATTTTTCCACATATCTATTGGAGATGTTTATGTATTTTTAGATGGTTTCATCCTGTGATACTTCAAAAATATCAAGATAAAAGAATAATCACAAGCTAGACTTGTCCTTCCAAACTCCAAAGTAACTTATGTTTGTTCCTTGTCTCTGTGAGGACTGCTTTTTTTTTTTCTTGCTGTTATGACATGCACTGCTAACCTGTAACTGTGGAGTTTTTCTTGTCCTAACCATTGCTATATTTTGTTAATCTTTCTTTCTTATTCTGTTAAGAACGTAAACACAGACAGGCCAATAAAATTTTGAAATCAGATGCTTTAGGAAATGAGATGATTGCATGCCTGTTCTTCATCTTGATGGTATTTTCATCAACACTGTTGAAATTGATCATGTTGAAAAGGCTTCATATACCCCATTTCATTTAATACACAATTTCAGTTTAATGACATACAGTCATACACAAGAATCAAGATATTTAGGAACTTTAAGGGGCATTTGAGATAGTATTTTGTTAAAAAAAACCGGATTAACCAAATATTTAACTTTTTTGAAGGCCTGCCAGATGTTGAGCAGGCTGAGTATGGTAAAAAGTAATTTGGAATACAAATCTTTATTTAAATATTATTCATCACAGGCATTTTTATGCTGCATGTATAAACATCTTTTCATGAACTCACAGATGCTCTTTTTTCTTAGGGTCTTAAGTTTGTTCTGCTTTCAAGATGTCTCACATGATCTTTATTTCCGTCGTTCTTGTACATGTATGTTGTATTAATGGGAAAGTGGGAAGTTCCACAAATTGTCCATCACAAGTACAAATCGTACTTTTATCTTATCCAATTCAGTGCTGACCTTTTTTTTCTTTTTCCTGTTACAGGTCTACATCAGTGATGTGAAAATATCAACACAGATATTTGATTTGATATTTATGACGAATATGTTTCTTAGTACTTTTAAACAGGTTAACTCTGTCCTTCGCACGTTTTATTTTTAGCACATTATTTTCCTCTGTTATATAGCACTTGAAACATGACTTTGTTGATGTAGAGAATTTATGATTCAAGCCATATGGTCCTTTTGCACTCAGCATTGTGGGCTAGCAGTTTGCATCTCTTAAAAGCCCTCATATCTTCAGACTCGCATGAAATTGCTCATGCTCTGCTTGCACACCCTAAGGTGACATCTGTTAAACTTTTATGATCTATAGGATATGAGTCAATGATTCAAACTTTCTCCAAGTTATTTCAAATTATATTTCAGCATATTTCGGAATCATTCATTGTCTTGTTGATGGGAATGTGACTGATGATTATATATTTGTCAGGTTGATGAATTTACCAGTGCAGCTTTTCCTGCTACCTGTGTGGTTATTGACTTTCTTCAACTGAAGTTGTCGGGTCAACCTACTGACATGTGCATGGTGTCAAATGTTACTGAACTGTACTTTCTCTGTCAGCATTGTGAGGCTTCTCTACAGTTTCTGCGTTCTCTATGCCAACAAAGGTTGTTTTGTGAACACCTGGTGCAGAATGAGGTTATACTCGATTTAATCCTTTAGTATGTTGCTTACAATATATGTACCTACATAACACCTCACACGAAAATAAAGCAAGGTGTCAGATATCGTCACCATGGAGTAATGTTACTTTGATTGCATCTTAGAGGCATCCACGGGTTTCTATATTACAGATTATATAAAAGAATGCAGTCTTTTATCCAACATTAGTGGGTTAAGGGGGCTTTTTTTCTATATACAGATAACTATCATGTATAATAATAAATAAAGAACTTTGCTTTAAAACCTTTTACAGTTTTGCACAAGTTTCTGCATGATGGATTTTTCTAGTAAGACTTCTACATGATGATGATTCATGTTCTTCAGTAATATTCATGCATTCTTCTTAATTTAAAATAATCTGTATTTGGCAAATTGTTTAGATGTACTGTTCTTGTTTTTTTTTAATGATTTCGAAGTATGTCACTCACACCATAATGATTACCCTCACATGTTTAGAAACTTCGTCAGTTATGGTTATGGATGTGCATTGGGCCGAAACCAGACCAGGCCAGCGCCAGACCAGACATAAAATGAATTGGAAAGTAATGAAACCAAAACCATATGATCAGTTTAGATTTTAGAACCAGTTTGTCCCAGATCGATCTGTGAAGCAGATTAGCAGATGAATACTTGGGATTGTTTCAATATGAAAATACAAACCTAATAGTGTTGCTTTTAAGTTTGAAAATGAGAAAAAAAAAAAAAAGCCCTGTACGTACAGTTTTGATTTTGAACTGGACCGGGTTAAACTGAGAACTGGGTTTTTAAAATCTAGAACCAAGAACCAAACCAACATAGTTGATTTTGATCCGGTTTGGTTTTGCAGTTTTGTTGGTTTGGACCGACTTATGGTATGTATGTGTTGTGGTCTAATATTCCCCTGTTGTTCTCCAGTTGCTTTGTAAGGAAGGTGGTATTCTTCAGTTGGTTCGAGACACCATTAAACTTCCGCGTTATGAAGACTCACTACTGAAGGCTGCACTTTCTAGGATTAAATCCGAAGCCATATCCATTGTAAGTTCTGCTTGTCCGCCATCATCTCTTGTAAAATATTACATCGTGTGAAAGACTTCACATTGCGTTTTTGTAAATAATGGTTTCATCAATAGCTACAAACTCGTCTTTCTCCAGATGGTGCATCTTTGTGAGGTTGAAAGCCTCTCATTCTTGGATTTGATTGCCAGCACAACTGAGAGTTCGGATTTAGCTAAGTCTGCTGTATTCGAGGTTGGCTTTTAGACCTTATGAAACTTCAGGTTTATTTTAAGGCATCATTATAGCCAAATTAGTGGGCATTCTGCTTATATTCCTACAACGTGATTATAACAAGTTTTATGTCATCTTTGCCCACCTAATACAACCGTTTTTCATCATCCAGGCCTCCAACCAGTTTTTTTTATTATGATGAAACAAAGTCTTCTAGTCAAATAAAAATGGAAAATGAAAAACCTTCTGAATCTTTCATATCTAAGCATAGTGATCCCAGCTATATTGATGGCCCAGCTACCCCGGAATATCGCATTAACTGTAGCACGTAATACTCGGTGCTATAGATATTAATCATAGTCCTTTTTATTTTGGGGGGAGAATTTCATATATACCACCCCTAAACATTGAAATATCATATATTCCCAACTTGAGTCAATAATATCATATATATCATGTCTTAACTTTAACAATATCTTGTATACCCAAATCATTTTTAAATTTTTTTAAACTCAAGATATTTATCAGATATTAGTTAATGACCGATATACCCTTCTCTTAAAATTCATGTTATTAGTCCACTGGCAAATTACATTGCGGCATACTTTGTTGACAATCTGTTTTCTTAACAATTTAATTTACTTGAAATATTAGTAGGGTATCCTGCAGAAACAATCTCAGAGAGGGGAAAAGAGAGATTGTTTGTTTGACATTAAAGGACTCTTAAAAAAGTCTTAAATCTAAATTTTAGATCTAAAGCAATTTAAGTTTGTTTAATTTTAGACTTAAGAGGATGTATCCTCTGAATTTACCTCATAAAATTAAGTGGGAGGAATGGACCTGAAAGTTTATGTTTTCTATACTACAACCAATGTCTCAATTGAGACTTGAACCCACAACCTCTTGGTTGGGGCAACACCCATGCTCACTGCTGCCTTGTTGTCACAGTAAAGTTTCATCGGGGATATTCTTATCTGTCTTAGCCATATACCTTCACACAAGCCAAGTGTCACTGCCCTGTATTCTACCTCAGCACCACCACGAGCTACCACAAATTGTTTCTGGCTTCTCCAAGCTACGAGGTTCCCCCATACATAACTGCAATATCCACTGGTGGAACGTCGGTTGATTATAGAGTCGGCCCAATCAGAATTAGTGAACATTTCAATAAACCTATTGTCACCTTTCTTGAAGTGCAATCCTTTCCTCGGTGCCCCCTTTAAGTATCCTAGAACACTGTCGTAATGTATGGTCGCAATCATAATCTTGCGACCAATTGCTAACCATAGGATAACCGTATGTCTAAGGATGCAATGACCATAATCACACAATCATTCCTAAGAACCTCCAATACGAAGGCAGAATACTCTCCCATGCCTGGCTCACCTAGAACCTGACCAGGTTTCTTCTTGAGTCTTGCCAGTGTACAGAGTCAAGGTCACCCAGATGGAGAATAGGGACTGACACTGCTTGCAGCTCACATGATAGTGGATCTTGTCTTGTGTCTACAACTTGCTACCAATTTGTAACCATAGGATAAACGTATGTGACACCAGAAATCAATGACCAAAATCACACAATCATTCCTAAGAACCTCCATTACGATGGCCGAATACTCTCCCATGCCTGGCCCACCAAGAACCTGACCAGGTTGCCTCGAGTCTTGCCAGTGTGCAGCTCCACATGATCCGACCAAGCACATAAATTCACCATAACACCATGCTCCACATGTTTTCCTTGAGCATTTTAGAATAGTATAATTGTGTATATATATATATATATATATATATATATATATATATATATATATATATATATATATAGGAAATAAGTAGATCCTATCAACCCATGGAACAGTTTCCTATTCTGTATTTGAGGAATCTGATTTGTGTTTTCATCTAGTTTGTTGAATTGATCAACGGAGTAAAACTTTCTGGCATTAATTGGTACAGTTGCTATGTTCTTTTGAATGCATTTAGATTACCATCAGTATATTTGTCCTTCCTTGCTTTTATAAATGGATTTAGATTTTCCTGCATTAAGTACCAACTGTTTTACCGTTTGCTGCAATTGCACAATGTAGGTCCTTAAAGTTCTAAAGCTCATGCTTCGTGGAGTCTCTGCTTATCGCACAAGAGGAATTTTGCTACTCAAGGCAATGCGATTAATAGAAATAGTGTCTGGTGATTCTAATTTCCGATCTTACGTAGTGTCGAACTTGGTAAGATTTTTGAAAATATGTTTACATTATTCTAAGATTCTTTATGAGTGATGCATATATGGGTGTGTTTAACCATAAATGACATACATACTTCTATACATGTGCATCTGTTGGATTTGAAAATTTTGATGCATGTCCTGCAGACAGAGTGCTTGATGGCAGTGTTTTCGTTACCAAAAGACAAATTCTTGTCTAGATGGTGTTCATCTGATCATCGGCCTGCTGAAGCTGAGACTACTCTGGCTTATGACTCCTGGTTAGCAGCTGGACAGATTTTGGGTGTGGTTCCGCCATCAAATATTTCACAACATACTTTCACTACCTCTTTTGCTTCTCAGACCCCCTATGCACATCAAAGAACATCTTTGCTGGTCAAAATCATTGCTAATCTCTCCTGTTTTGTTCCACATATCTGTAAAGGTGAATACTTTAGCCTATTTTTTTGTGTGGCTGTGGAGAACTTTAAAAGATTAATTGGTGTCATATGTGCATCTGTTACCTGAATGTCTAGTTATTGCTTTAGCATGGTCCTGATGAAGCCCTGTTTTAATCCACAGACAAGGGTCTCTTCCTTAACAAGTTTTTCCGGTGCTTCCAAAAGGAGCATCCTAACTTACCAGATGGAGGGGCTGAAAGAGCAGCGGACGCTATAATAAACCTCCGTATATATCAATTTCAACAGTTTTTTTGGTTAATAAGAAAAGAATGCTTTGTTTATAACAAATTGTTTTGGATTTTTCAGGTTCCTTATTGGTTCATGCAAGATCTTTGACTCCGTCATTCCTTAATGAAGGTGATGTGGACGCCCTTAGGTTAGTGCTTTCAAGGCCCGAACTTGGCCTTTATGCTCGTCATTCCTGCAAAGTGAATTATGAATGTCTTCCTTAGCAAGTTGCGTTGCTGAACTTGCCTGTATATTCTCCATTTGTCCCAAACTAATTGAGCTTTTTACCTTTTGTCTCTTTCTTAATTTAACAAGAGACATTATGTTAATATATATCCTTTTACTTGCAAGGAATACATAAAAATAAAAATTGACTACGATGTCGGCATATGTTTGACATTGTTGCTCAATTGTTACAACTTAATCAATGAAATTGTATCTTTTTAGACACTCAGGGATAAATATGGAAATATATATTGATAGCAACTCGTGATGATTTGCATATCACAATGATAAACAAGTTTTTGGTTTTATGATTTGACCAAACAACTCAATATGGGTGATTGCATTTATTGTCATACAATAATCAGCAAGATGAAATTGCAGCAAATGCTGCATTGTTTCTAGTATGGACTATATATTTAAATCATTGAGTTCTGAACTATCTTGTATCAACAACTTGTTTTATGTTGGTAACATCATACATGCCACTTATTATATTCATTTTTGTTGTCTTTTGGTTTTGTACAAGGTTGTTCATTAAGCAATTGGAGCCACTTATTCCTCAACTAAAATCCAGTCACCACCAAGTCAAGGTAAAGTATTTATACTTTATTGAAATGCAGAAATGGTATCAACATTTTCCTGTATGTTATTATTAGTTTTGTTGAAATATTACTGTAAAGTGACTTATTAACACTGGTAGATGTACGTAAGAAATGCATATTATAACATTTTTTCCGATTTCCATCTTGTGGGCGTAATAAACTTTCCTGATAAGTTCTGTAATCTCTTTTTACAGGGAGCGGAAGTTACGCGGACCCAGCTAAAGAATTGGTAAGAAAGCCTCCTTTTGTTTCTCAAGCAGTGACTTGAGGTAGTGAAATATATATAGAAGTTGGAATCATATAAGATCTGCATAACTATGAATTGAATACATTTTTATGACGGCCTTGGAACACTTCAGCAGTTTCATTCACTTAACATGTTTCATCTTTTACTGAGTTTTAAAATTTACCAAAATTTTGAGATAATATATCTCTAAATCATTCAAATATAGATAAATACTAAATAGGTCAAGTTGCCACCTTTTATACTATTGGGAAACTATCATTTACTAGAATTGGCATTAGTATGTTTGCATGTTCATTTATGACACCACACACATCAACAATGCATACTTGTACGTCATGACTTTTCTTATGCTCATATTTTTTCCGACAGGAATAACCGTAGAGCCAGAGTAGCACGTGCTGCTGCTACGGAAGCAATTGTGATTTCTGATGGGGATGATAGTCTCCCCGACAAACAAGGTGGTTCAGGAATCGACCCCATCTCCAACACGCCTGAGAGTCCTGTTGATGCGTCTCCTTCTGCCGCCCAAGGGACTCAACAAAAAGAAATCTCAGAGACTGTCACTGCGCCTAAAAACCCATTTGACCGTAAGTCTGGACAATACGTTTTGCTTTACAATGAGAGAGGAGCAGATATTGGTCTGGGATTCGTACATCTATCATATGGCATATGGTTTGGAGTACATCTTGAGGATTCCGAGCTGTGTGTCGTCGATGTGACTTGTCTTCTGGTGGATGATTCGACTGCACTCCCACACCCGTTAGAGATTACAGGCACCACGTTCCATGATGCTGAAATTATCCTTGGCAAAAAGAGGATCCTGTGGGATACCAAGAAACTTGTCAAGTTGGATCCCCCAGCTGCCTAGTGACAGTTAAGGTATCTTTCCTGCCATTTTTGTTCTTTTTGAAATTCTTTTTTAACCCATCTATCTAAAAAAATGTTGATTTTAGTCATATTCCGGTCGGTTAAATGGGTAAAATTTAAACAAAAAAAAAGAAGCTAAAATGAAACACGTCGTAAAGGTCAAAAGTGTCTCCCACAATGTATTCACATGCTTATAACCTCATTAATGTATATTAAAGAAAGGTTAATGATTCATGTTGTAATTAACCGTGTTTATAAAGTGTAAAAGAGTTAGTTTTAAATGAAAATGCGTTTTAGAATGTTCGATCTACTATTGATAAATTTCATTCCGCATGCAGGTAATCATCCTAAGTACAAGTCCGGCAAATTTGAGCGCATTCGGAGAACATTTAGAGAAAGCCAAGCGCAGAGTGGGGCGCAGCCATGCTCCCCAACCACGTGCTCAACAGAAAGTTTGGCCACCAAAAGAATAGCGCAGAACCAAAAGTAGCCCGAACCCAGACGCGCTGGGGCAGGCCGCTGCACTCAACCCATAAAAACAATTTTTCGCGTTTTTTCTAGAGTTTTGAGGTTGCCTATAAATATAAGAGGTGTGAAAAAGCTCATAATTTTTTGGAGAGAAAACCCTTAAAATTGGCCATGGTTGAGCGAATACGACTAGGAAGAACGAAGGAGACAAAGGACGGCGCTGTCAAAGATGATGAAACAACAACTCTGGACAATTGATACACGATGTCCGGCTATAATCATTCCCGGAGGAACCACGACGCTAAGTGTTTACCATATGAACGATTAATTTATGTTTACGTGTTATTGAATGTTTATATTTTGATTGTAAACGCTTGGTTATTATTTATTTTGTTGCGTTTCGTAAGATAGTTCGTTGATAGTTTATTATTCGTGTCGAGTTATATATTATATAAGACGAGTAATCAAAGTAACACGCGTCATACCCAAGATCACGTAACGATATTAATAACGATTATCCAAGGTTATGTCTATGTAATCTTCATATTGTTCATGAAAATAAAACACGTAGCTAAGCGTGGAATCTGAGAATAAATGGTTACTTTAGTTAACGTATTTAATCAAAAGTATCAATTAAGGTTTTTGCTCATAATTGCGCAAGTAATGAGTTTATTAAGTTTTATAAAAGCAAGTAACAATCTTTCTTAAATGTTCACTTTTCAATCAATTAAGTTCGCAACGCTAGTCGCTCGAATACGTGTAATTAACATCTCGCTCCCTGTGGATACGACTCCTACCCTAGCTTCTAAGGTATTTAGTGGTTATTTTTTGCGAGTTAACGACGCTCGTTTCAGTAAGATTTTTATGTGACAAAGTGGTTTTTGTTTCGTTTTTTAATACAATAATAAATTTCAACTCAAATGTTGCTGGCTGATCGACCCGACCCATTTGCTGTCTCTATTACATAACTATGGTTTACTGATTTGTTTATGTATTTCTTTCAGACAAATCCTAGGAGAGATCATAATCAAAGTCAGAAAACCGGATCACAGCTTTTGGGAGGAATCCATTTACATCGATAATTATATAGCATAATGGTAAGTGTTTGAGCGTATTTCCATCGGGGCATCTTGTTGTAGGGGATAGGCCATTCCTTGTATTCCCGAGCCAAGAAATATCATTACAAACAACAAATAAACGTTAGAAGTGGACCTAGGGCTTGTGCCCCGGAATCCACCTCTAACGCTCAAGTCAGTGTTTATACAATAATAAATCCAAAGACAAGTATAATAAAGAGAACTAAGATTGAGAATAGCGTGTGGAAGGTCGCTGCTAGGAAGGTAGCGGTAGATGGGTCAACTGCAACCGCATACAGAATGTGAACTGATATGACATATGGAATGGAAGGTAAACTGCAGTGGCAAGTAGAGCTCCCACTGTAGTGGCATATGGAAGGTAAATTGCAGTGGCATGCAGAGCTCCCACTGCAGTGGCATATGGAAGGTAAATGTTAATAGAAGAAGATGATGATAAAGGAGTGAGTAGAGAGCAATTTCTCTCTCCTGTGTTTTTTCTCAATCGTTGGCTCCAAAAGAAATAGACCTCTAACCCTATTTACTTGATTCTTATTTATAGAAAAGGTTTTGAGCTTCCAGGGTTTTTTAGTCAATAAAGCCCAAAACCAAATATTCATAAAGTTTGGCCCAAGACTATAATTAACCCACACAAACAAGTCCCCCCAGTCCGAAGTGATTGGTCTTTTATTAGATCAATTATTCGGACCGATTAGTTCGATCTTACCTGATATCTTCGTTGATGTTGAAATAATGCTTGAAACTGTTTGAAACCTCACGAAATGTATCGTTCAAGGTATTTTAGGAATATCAATCATGGATGGTGGTAATCTATCTGGTATGTGTATCCACCTCTGTTCAGGAAAGCGATAACTCCTTATAAGGAATACTCTATTAAATAAAGGAGACAAACTCCTAATGGGAGTGCTCTGGCGAGTGCTCAAATGAGTATATGAGGCAAACTCTTGATGGAGGATGCTTCATAAGTGAGGGGAGTGAAATCCTGATGGTGGTTGCTCCATAAGTAAGGGGAGCGAACTCCTGATGGAGGTTGCTAAATAAAAAGGGGAGCGGACTTCCTGATGGAAGGTGCTCGATAAAGGGAGCGGATTTCATTCGTAATGGAAAGTTTTTAATAAATAAGTGGAGTGGACTTCGTGATGGTTCTTGGCCCATGCAACTGTAGATGGTTGAATCTTTTGAAAACAATGCAAGTTTTTCCTTGTTCTATGTATGTTTTGTTCATTTATTTCTTGTATAGAATGATTGTCAAGGTTTTGGTCAGACAAAGGTTGGCCCATGCGGGTTAAGCATGAGATAGGTAGGAGGATGACATCAAGATGGATCATTCAAGGTTAGTGTCGACACGTTGTGGGGGGATTTATGGGTTCGACCCCTTTCGTTTTCGACCCATAACTTTGGGAGGAATAGTTAATCCGGGCAATGTTGGTGGTACAAAAGTTGGATTTACAAGCATTAAAGCAAGTAAATAAAGTTTCACAAGGAAGAAAAGGGGAATTTTTTTTCTTTTTCATAACTGTTTGTTACATGTTTATATTTTCTTCATGTAATACTTCCTAAGGTTACCTAATATGCCAAGTTCTTGGCAAGCATTTCCCTGTCATTTGTACCGTGTATCGCCTCTATGTAGGAACATAAATAATGAATCATTGTTCATTCTATCTTCACAAAATAATATAGTTACATCGAAAGGGTACGTCCGAACATTATTTGTTTGCTGTGAAGTTGATGTCCTGCAATAAGGGTAAACAAAGTTTCCTCTATTTTGTTTATTAGAAGCATATAATCTTTTATTATATAAAACATGTGATATAATAATGTAAAATAATGGGATAACGAATTAAATTGAATATTATATCAACTGATGTTTGTCAAGTCATTAAGGTGCTGTTTGATTGCATAAGAGGAAAACATGTGATGTCTGATTCTCACTTCTGATTGATAAGAGGTGGTCCTAAAGTCTGATAAGAGGATCCAATAAGCTGTATGATTTGTAAATTAATAAATGTCCGAACTGTTATTTTTATTAATTAAAATTAAATAAACTGTTAATTTATTTTTAAATCATATCAAACTTTATATTATAAATGATAAGATGATACAATCATAACACTAGCAACAAAAAAATTATAACAAATTAAAAATAATAAGGAATATATTTTAAATAGAAATACATAATCGTTCATTATTCTAGCAAGAATCAAATCAATAATCAAGTATATAATCAAACTATTATTCTAGCAATAATCAAATCAGTATTCTAAAAATTAAAAAAAAATATATATTCAAGTATACAATTTTGATAAGAGGAAGAATAGTGGGTTTTAATCTCTTATCAAAAAGCACAAGGATAAGAGGATTTTACCTCTTATCACTTATCAGTATCAAACACCCTTATCACAGAAACCTCTTACCGAATAAGAGTTTTGGTCAATAAGAGCCCCAATAAGAGGTATCAAACACCCCCTAAGTGTGGTACCATACCATGATAGTCCCCAGTAACTGCTAATTTATTAGTAGTATTGAACTCTATTTTCAAGTTGTCAATATAATAGTGTTACATGTGATACTAGAGATGTATCATTGTAATGTCTTTTGTATTTTCTGTGTCAATTAGACAAAAATATCTAAAGCAATAAATCTAATTAACTTATTACTTCATTACTGGTTTCCTGAGGGGTGTTTATGGATGGTTAACCGAACCGAAATCACATTTCGGATGGTTAACCGGAGATACCGGTTCGAGAATTTCGTGAACCTAAACCTAAACCTAAAAAGCCGGTTAACCGAGAATCGGGTTTGCATAAAGGTAAACCTAACGATATGTGACATGTGATATCAAAAGAAGTCACTAAGTAACATCCGCATATTAGGCATCAGATATGACATTTTACCCATAATATTTCTTTCATGAGACAGGGATGATTGAATGTGTTACACAACTAACTCATCCGAAGTACGTAATACGATGAAGAGGTGTTCACAAATACAACTTTCATGTATCAAATTTAATGCATTGGTTAGATGTATCTTGAAGGTTAACAATAGTTTAAGCATATTAGGGGCAATCATAGCCATGCTGCTAATGCCTATGACATTATAGTAGCAGACATGCTAAATAGACCAATTCTTCATTATATGGTTAAAAAGGGTTCATATAGATATATGCCATTAATACCTAATGAATTTTAAATATGATGATACATCACATTGGAGCGAATCACTAGTTAGAATTTCATATTGAAAAACTAGCTTAGGACTTGCATATTGGAAGTATAACTAGTCTATAGGAGGCTTAGACCAAAGGAATGGTCCAGAAGTTTAACTATAGATAACTAAATGTACAATCATGATATTATTAGCATGTAACCTGATGTATTTATAAGATTATCGTTATAGTTGGTGAAAGGTATAAGTTGCAAATATCATATAGGGTATGATCAGTAGTCAATCGAATGTATGATAGAATGTGGTCAGATGTATAATTAGGAGTACATTTGAAGGTAATGAATGACATGGAAGGAAATTAATTATTTATGAGAAAGTAATAGACCGAAAAAGAGCTAATTACTGATTGGAATGTTGTAAGTTAGGAGGAACTGATCACAAGGTCAGTAGATAGAATAAGTCAAAGAGAAGATGATATCATATGCGTAAGTTTATTACATCAATTTATTTGTAACAGTTACTATACTCCTTCTCTCCTTTTTTTTTCAAAAAATAACATTGTTTCAGCACATAAAATATGATGTTTGATTAAGCCAATTGAAGTAAATATGATTAAAATATGGTGAACCAATGGTTCCGATTTATTAAAACGCCGTTTGGATAGAGAAATTTATGTAAAGCAACTGTTTCATAATTTAACATCGAAAAATAAAAACTATAGTAGATAATGATTAAACTAATGAAGATAATGCATGTTCCAATTCCCATAGTGGAAACTACAACAGTGGCCTAATAGATACTAATAGATAAGACTAATGAGGTAGGTAGGATGATGAAAGGTCCAGAAGGATATTATGGTGGTCAGAAGACTTTTATAAAAATTGTCTAGGGCTAGATTACTAATGAATTGCATAGACTCATATATTCAGAATGAGTATTTAAAAAACTCAAGGATTCAGAGGCTCATAAATAGTATAGAGGTTGAGAGGTTCAACTAGTGGGTATTGAAGTCAAAAGGCCTCTACCGGAAATGTGAAGAATTCTACTAGACTTAAAAAGATTTCTACAAGTGATTAGAATACTTTTATTATAAGACGGGAGATTTCTGTTAAAAGGTAAAATACTTCTGTTTGAAACTAGAAAACTCCAACTAGAAGGCGGAAAGGTTTAGAGACATAATGGTTCAGATATTCCAATAGGGTTCTAACCGAGGGTCGAAAGGTGTGGAGATTCCAACTGGGTCGAGAGATATAGTGGTTCGGAGGTTTCGACTGATGAAAGTCAGAAATATTTATATCATAAGACGAAAAGACTTTTATTGGAAGTCCAAAAACCTCTGCCACGAGGCGGAGAAGTCTATCGGAGTTCCGAGAGGCTTTGTCAGCTGGTAAAAGTGTGTGCTAGAGGTCTACCGGAAGTCAGAAAGATTCTGTCATGAGGCAGAAAAGTCTTTCGGAGATCCGTGCGGCTTTGCCAGAAGGTAAAAAGGTTTAACGGAAGTCCGAAAACACAACAGATGGTAGAATAACTTCTATCAAAAGCCAGAAAGATTCCCCCACGAGGCAAAAAGCTTATCGGAGATCCGTGCGGCTTTTTCATAAGGTAAAAGGGCTTAACGGAAGTCCGAAAATATCTAACATAGGATAGAATAACTTATATCAAAAGCCAGAATATTCTCCTCCCACGAGGCAAAAAGCCTATCAGAGATCCCTGCAGCTTTACCTGAAGGTTAAAAGGCTTAACGGAAGTCCGAAAACATCTAACAGATAGTAGAATAACTTATATCAAAAGCCAGAAAGATTCCCCCACGAGGCAAAAAGCCTATCGGAGATCCATGCGGCTTTGCCACAAGGTAAAAAGGCTTAACGGAAGTCCGAAAACATCTAACAGAGAGTAGAATAACTTATATCAAAAGCCAGAAGGATTTTTTCATGAGGCAAAAAGCCATCGGAGTTCCCTGAGGCTTTGCCAGAAGGTAAAAAGACTTCACGGAGGTCAAAATACCCCTAGCGGAAGGCATAAAATGCCTATTGGAGGTTAGAAAACCTCTGCCAGAAAGCCTCAATATGTTGTCTCTAGTAAAAAATGTGGGGTATGTACCCTAATTTTGGCTTTATTTCAATAAAAAAAAAAGGCGGTGCCACTTGTACCGTTTATACCAAAAGTTATGAAAAAGTAATTGGGAAAATGGCATCGACTTTGTGTACATTTACGTAGTGAACTTTTTTTTGTACACATTTGGTAGTCAAAGTTTCAAAATTGTTCCAATTTGGACCGGTTGCTTCCGGTTTCGATGCCTACGTGGACAATTTTTTAATGACGTGGCTACCTGTTTTTATATTATACCCGGTTTTATCTACGTGGCAACCAGTTTTTAAAATCACCCGGTTATAAACCCAATTCGTTTTTCATACTATCGACCCAACTTACGTTATTAGGGCTCGTTCGTACATACAGGAGGGTTTAGGGCGATCGATTAGGCGCTAATACACTCATAATCGAAGTTCAACTTAGAAATTAGGGCTAACGATTGTTCAAGCGTACGTACGTGGTTTGGTTTTCGTACCTCCATTCCATTTCGAGGGTTGATTAACATTCAAGGTATGTAACTCTATTTCAACTCAGAAATTAGGGCTAACACTTGAATAGCATGTCTTCATCAAAGTTCAGTGGATTATTAAGGGTAGATGAAGACATCTAACGATCGTCGTAAACCCTCCTGTACGTACGAGCCCTAATATGAGAACCAAAGTTGGATCCATAGTATGAAAAACGAATCGGGTTTATAACCGGGTAATAAAACCGCGTGATTTTAAAAAACGGGTTGCCACGTAGATAAATCGGGCACAATATAAAAACGGGTAGTCACGTCATTAAAAAATTGTCCACGTAGGCATCGAAACCGGAAGCAACCGGTTAACAGGTACGCCAACTACCAAATTAGAACAATTTTGAAATTTTGACTACCAAATGTGCACAAAAAAAGTTCACTACATTAATGTGTACAAAGTCGAAAGTTCAGAGCTATTTGATGCCATTTTCCCAAAGTAATTATGTCATCTTGTGTTGTCCCATCAAAGTCTACCTAGACAACTTTTTCTTTTGTCTTTCATGAAACAAGACAAAATAGTCAAAAAAAAAAAAAGGTATAAAAACAATTCAAATTTTTCTTTTTTTAGTAAAAGACATGTTAAAGATATTTATTAATCTCTTTTCTATTTTTCTTTCTTTTTTTTGGTAGATAAAATAAATCTATCATAAAGTCAACATCAACTGATTTGATGTAACCAAAAAATAATGCTAAATATTAATAAAATGAAGAATGACATGAACAAAGAGTTTTCAAAATATAGCAACACGTTGATGTTAAAAACTCAAAAACAAATTAATTGAGTTAACTTAATGAGGCATTATAATCCGGTTCACATTAATTTTAGAGCACAAATAATGAAATAAAATGTGATTCCTACATGTCTCGTTCCATTTAAAAAGTGATCTCATAGAAATAAAAACTCATTCAAGCGATGGTATTTCATGAAAATAAATATATAACGGTATGGAGATCGAGATTCATAGCCTGGAACCGAATTAAGATGAATAAAGTAATGGAACACAATAGCTTATTGCATCTGTCCCACGGATGGCGCCATTTGTTTGAGCGTATTTCCATCGGGAGCATCTTGTTGTAGGGGATAGGTCGTTCCTTGTATTCCCGAGCCAAGAAATATCACTACAAACAACAAATAAACGTTAGAAGTGGACCTAGGGCTTGCGCCCCAGAATCCACCTCCGACGCTCAAGTCAGTGTTTATACAATAAGAAATCCAAAGACAAGTATAATAAAAAGAAATAAGGTTGAGAATAGCGTATGGAAGTTAAGTTTTGCAGAAAGGTCGCTGCCAAGAAGGGGGTCAGGTGCAATCGCATACAAAATGTGAACTGCTATGACATATATGGAAACTGCAATGGCATGTAGAGCTCCCACTGCAGTGGCATATGGAACGTAAACTGCAGTGGCATGCAGAGCTCCCACTGCAGTGACATATGGAAGGTAAATGTTAATAGAAGAAGAAGATGATAAAGGAGGAAGTAGAGAGCAATTTCTATCTCTTGTGTTTTTTCTCAATCGTTGGCCCCAAAAGAAATAGACCTCTAATCCTATCTACTTGATTCTTATTTATAGAAAAGGTTTTGGGCTTTTAAAGTTTTTTAGTCAATAAAGCCCAAAACCAAATATTCTTAAAGTTTGGCCCAAGACTATAATTAACTCATACAATCAGTAAGCAACTAAGTTAAGATGTTGTCACATGCGTAAACTGCAACGCAGACTTGTAGTGTGTGGTTACAGCCAATGACTAGTATTTTCTTGTCGTCGTTTAAAAGTTAAAACCTATGTTCTCTTAGGATTATATCGGTCAAGTTTGACTTGGTACAAACTACAACATGACATTACTTTGTGAAGAGGAACCATTAACTTAAATATAAATAGGTTTTTGGTGAATTGCATGTTTAACCCCTTGAGGATCAATTGCATATAAAGGTATGAAGGATTTTTATTTCAAGGAAATTAACCAAGTTTGTCACTTTTAAAGGTAGTGTATGATTAGAACGTCTATCCTAAAAAAATATTTTTTTATGTGTGTTATACTTTTAAATTTTATGTTGGGTGGAGGGGGTCAGGAGAATTTAGTTCATTGCCTCAACTAGAAATCAACTATAAGTATGTCACCTTTTTATGTAATTAATTTATGATAAATCTTCACGATTAGGAATGGTATTATGTCAATGATTTGCTTGACTATATGCTAGGAAAACAACTTACAAGTGATGTCACCACACACATACACAGTTAGGCGTGTGTGTGTGTGATTAAAATTGTTTAAGAAAAGGTTTAATCATATGCGATTTATATTTTATAAGGGTTATAGAAATCAATTTTAGTAATTGTATGAATAAGCAATTTATGTTAGTAACAATGTTAAATGACATGAAATATAATATGATAAAGTGTTGATAAATGATTTATGTCTAGAAGAATACAATGAGTTTTCATCAAACTAGTTTAATGATGTGGATAAGTTTGTAAAATTATATTTGACATTATATATAAATTAACATGTCATATAGGTAAGCGACAAAAGTAGATTGTTATAATTGATAACAGTTAATGGATTTTGCTACATTAGTGAGGTATTAGAAAGACTTAAAAAAATTAGATTATACATTGCTTGAAACACCCTCTAACACATCATAATGCCACGTAATATAATATATCCGATGTGAGTATGTGACATACTATTACATAAGATAATCCATGTTTAACACATACAAAACCTCAAGTAAATTTAAACTTAGTTATATAGCACAAGTCACGGTTACATCAAACTCTCAAGATTCTAAAGGTCGGTAATAACTACCTACAGGTCCAATTAAGTAATAATCGGCAAGCAAGTATAAGTTTATCTACTTATTTAGTATTTCATATGTGTATCCGATATTAAGAAGCTCGGTGAACTTCAACAGATATATCTGTTGTTTAGAAGCTATAAAAACTACAAATTAAGAAAGAGTTGAGAACTCAAAGGTTTAACTCACAAAAACCTTCACAACAATTATTCAAATCACAATTGTTTTAGAGATATAGCAATAAAAAGATTATTAAAATCTATAATAAAAATAAAGGGATTAGCTACTGTACTATTGCTAGCAAAGTAGCAATTTTCCAAAACCTTTGAATTTCGTATTTTCCATGAACTCTTTTTCTTTGCTACTTCAATTGGTTTCTTAGCGTATTGCTAGCAATTTTGATGTCTAAAATTCTTTAGTTCTTGTGCATGTAGGCTTAGCTAGTAGATTGGGTTGGATCTTTTATAAAAATTAATATTAAATGAATTTTTAAAGTTTTACGTTGTGTTCGTTAAAATGGATTGGAAAGAACAAGAGGGAAAAGAAAGCAATGGGCAAAAGATGAAGTTTTCCCTCTCAGTTTTGGGAAGAAGAAATATAGACTAAAATACTGGTAAATTTCAATCATTTTTCTTCGTTGTTTTGTCATGGAACACGATGAGTGCTCTTTCTCTTCTTGATTCTGTCCGTTCACCCCGTTTATTTAAGGAACACAACGAGTTTCGCAGTTCAAAAGCTCGGTAAACTTCAATAGATGTATCTGCTTTTTAGAGGGTGTCCTCTTACAATGGGCTATTGTCCATTTACAGAACATTTACACTATATAATGAGTGCAATGTCTTCATTCTCTACACATCTTGCACAATGCTTATACATACAACGATATAAGAACGGGAGAGATGTCCTACTCTTTACGATAATAAAAACGGAGGTTTGGAGGAGGTTTACGACGACAATGAATCATATGAATGGTAAGTTATTAAATGACAAATCCTTAAACAATCTATATTCTTACTTGCAAAGTTTTGGAAAGGTGAACGAAACTACAAGACGCGAAACGAGTATGAAATATGATATACAATGTTTTCTATTTGAATGGACATGAAGAACTCATCTATAAAATCATTCTCCACATTATAAATACAAGTTATCTCTACAAGTAACACACAACACCATGCAACCAATTTTTCATCATTTTGGCAAACTTCTGCACCAATTCCTTGAAGCCTGAATAATGTACAAAAACACCTCCATACACCAACTAACGACCGATCTGGCACCAACCACACAACCAGATGGCAAACCCTCTCAGGGACAAAGATTGTCGTTTTGTTCGTCTATTAGGCAATCTGTTGGGCATGTGGGACTTCCTGTTCAATACCGACCGGAACCCTGATACCACCTTATAAGTTTCTTTAACTTACGCAAAATACCCAAACCAAAACAGCAGTCAAATATATGCAAGTGAGTTCCTGTCATGATTAGGCTGAGGCCGTCCCCTCGTAGGAGTTGGCGGTCTTTGATTATTAAGCTCCTACAAGAAAAAGGAAACATGGGTGAGTTTCGTATGCACAACTTGTACGAACACATACACACATACTTGAATGTGTGGTGTGTGTATGTAATGTATATGAGTAGTTTTTAAGGAAAATGTTGTGTGGATGAGATATTGAAACTAGAACCAGAAGTTCATAAACTAAACATTACCTGCATCCAGGTGTCCTCTTGAATATGGTCTGGAGATGTTTCCGGTGAGTGAAGCGGAGGTGGCAATGGATGAATTAGTTTTGGAACAATTACCAGTCCTCTGCCAACCACTAGTAAAGCTCCAGCATTGTTTGCAGTCCCTGAATACAGTTGAGAAATTTATCACTGCTGAAACAGGCATTTTATGACTTATCCATCTTACATTGTCCTAGAAAATATCCCATTTTCAAAATCCAATAAATGTGAATATAATACGTGACCCTCGGTTGGTCATTCTGTCCATTTGCATTTAATGATGTCAATTAATTTTCCAAATTAATTGTGTAAAGAAGCTTACCACAATAGTTGGTCGCAGAGAAAAGAGTAATCAACTGCCCCTGTGCAAATCTTTCGAACCCATCCATTACACATTCATGTGCTCTTATGATAAGCTGAAGTTTGTTTCTCTTACAGAAGTCTGTAACTCTATCAGGCTGCAAAAGTAGTTACAACGCATTAAGAGTAAAGTCGTAAAAGTGATGATTTCAGTTATACGTGGTCAATGAGAAGGTAACGGATCTTGTTGACCTATCAACATATTCCTCCTATTTTTTGACTTCTATAGTTAACATGATTAAAAACTACCATCAAAACAATGATTCAATATTTCTTTAGAAACAAATTATGAGTTTGTTAACACTTGAGTATACTTTGGCCTCCCTCTCTAATTTCCCTGTTAATTTACAGGGAACATTTTTCAACCCATGGATCGGGTGGCAATTTCTCAGCCTTAACAGGAAAACTGCATGCATACCCCAAAAGTGACAAGACCAGGTCCCCTAGCATTTGGTCTTAGACCTTCCACGCTATCATTTTCTGTGGGATCGGACCTGCAGGATGTAACAGAATAAAACAGTCAGTGTCTCAAAGAAAGCCTTGGAAGTGAACGAAAAGCAGAGAGTAAACAAGAACTTGCCATAATAAATCCATTAAGACAAGAGATCCAGCATCCATGGTTATGGGTCTCTCTATTTTCTCTATCTGTTCAACTAAATGTATCGACCTCCCGATGCCACCATGCATACAAATTATCTTTTTCTCGATGAGTGCAGCAAGTGGAAGATGGTTGAAAAGTTGATTGAACCGGGTCCAAGCCCAGATCCCATCGTTCTCCCCCTATACATTATAAGGCAACTGTAAGAAGATTCTAGAAACCTTTAGCAAGAAAAATCCAAATGGATTCACCAATACCATTCTTTCAATGCATTCAAGACGGAAACCAAAGAGTGCATTTATGTCAGCAGCCTCATGATTCCCACGTATCAAATGAACACTCTCGGGATACTGAATCTGAAAACAATAAAAAGGAAAAAGGCATGGTTAATGAATTATCATAAGTGAGGAAGTAAGTTGTGAGCATACCTTTAGAGCAAGAAGTAAAGTGATTGTCTCCAAGCTATGTTGTCCTCTATCAACATAATCACCAAGGAATAAATAGTCGATATATCTGAGAGGTAGAAAGAAGTGGTCATTGGAGTTCGATTTCAGCACGATTAGATCCATGGAAGTAAAATTTAATAGAATAATTTCAAACACTCAGTAGCTTGTATATTTAAGCATACGTTATGTCACCAGCAGTAGATGGGAATCCGTATTCATCAAACAGACGCATCAGATCACCAAACTGTCCATGTAGATCACCAAATACTTTGATAGGAGCTTTCAACTGAAGTACCGTAGGCTCATGCAAAAAGATCTGCTCAGCAGCATAGCAGAGCTCTCCCACTTCATACGAATCAAGAAAAAACCTCCTGTTAGCAGGAGGCTTCCAGTTCCGAGGCCTAAGCAAAGTAGATATGATCTGCAAAAAAACATACCATAATCTACAGTTGCCATAGAACTTCCTACTATAGATGCCAATGTTGACCCATTAACCTATTAATATGACTTGATTGGGCTATATTTTATTTCTAATGGGTGAAACAGGTAAACGAAAAATTTTGTAAAGAAGGAAGCCGGTTAAATGGGATGAGCAGGCCAAAGTGGTTGAAAGTACTCCAAAGTTTCTTCAAACGCATAACTCCTGATTCGCCTTATAAGAAGATTAGGTTAGTGTAACTACATCGTTTGTGCAATCAATTTCTAAAGGACAATATGTTTGAATGTCAACCCCACCCAATTTGTTTCAATTCATGCTAAAAAATTAGCCATTTTGGCCCACTACCCAACAACTGAGTTACCCGCCAAGTTTTCCACATCCGTTCTAGTATTTCTGTACTGAAAAAATAAGAAAAAAAAAACTACACGAATAAAACGAACTAGTGATTCTTACCTTCTTATGCAATCCTTGAGGTGACTTTTGCCTTATGAATTTTTTGGTTGGGTATGACAAGTCATTTTGCGAAGGAATCATCCGTCTACTCTCGTTTTCAAATTGATCCAAGGATAACTGTCTAACCAACCCACCAAGGTTTCCTACGGTCTCTTTAGCAACTACAACCTGCAGAATATTAAACAGCATGCTTCTTTATCCTAGAAAAGAACAGAACCAAATAACCAAAATTTTAAGATGAGAACACATACGGCTCTAGGGTGAAGTCTAACATCTCCCTCCGAATCACTACCCTCTGAATTGTTCTCTGCAGCTTGTGGGTCATTGGGAACTGGTGCTTCCTCTGGATTTGCAGCCTGTGCCTGTGCAGCTTTCCAGACAGCATTGGCAGCCTTAGCTTCAGCAGCAGAAGCTTCAGCTAGCCTCTCCATAGATTCTTTGTTCATACTGTAAATATAAAAATGTGTCGATCATAAAAATAAAATTTGCAAGCTAGATTTCAAATAGGTTGTAGGACCAAATGGAAATTCAGGCCCAGCCAACCTTAAGCCACTAGATGAGGGACTCTCTGGTCTATTGTCAGGAGACATAGGATGAAATGAGCTCAAATTGTCTGTCCTCGGACTAGCCACATTTGAGGTGTTTTCAGATGTTAACATAGGGGAATCGGTATCAGACTGAACAGGCGAATTCTCAGCAATGAGAAAATCATCTAACAACACATCTGCAATACATGAAACAAATAATATTATGCAACAATACAAGCAACATGAATACCTCCTCTAGGGCCTACGTGAGCACCACATGGGGAAAATGGAAATTTGGGAACTAAAATGTACATAAAGCCTTACCTCCCCTAAGACCACCATACACATACAAGCGAGAACCAAACGATGAAGCAGCATGCCGACAACGACGCATGAGCTCCAAAGAAGGATCTTCGGTTTGCCCTTTGTTACTGCGGGAAGAAGTCACCATGCCATGTCTATCTAACCAAACTCCAGCAGCAGTGTCCAACACTGTAAAATGTACATCATGGTGAAAATATTTACATTTTCTCATCATTCACATTGATCATAATAAATGAAATATTAAGAAATTTTAACCTGCAACAGCTGCTTCACCATCTACTGCTCGTCCTCCCCTAAGAACACCTCCTGTAACATGCAATCTAGCACCAACAAATACCTGATGACCAAAAAATAATTTTGTAAGGACTTATGAAAAGTATTGATCATTGTAATATGAATAAAACCTAATTCATACTGGCCATAACAACCCAAGCATCTAAATAATAGAAAATAATTCCTGATAAAAAAAGAAGTAATTGGTGTTTTTACTATTACTTACCGCTGCATGTTGGTACCTTGGTGACGGAGAAACTCCAGGTGCAAGTGTCCATTCCCATTGACCATTCCTATGCATAAGCAATCCATAAGCATCTGCTAAGGGCTGCAAATGCACATACACAAACCAATAGTTTCGATATAAATATATAGTTTAACAATATAAAATGTTACGGAATGGAAATAATTGACAATTTGAAGCTTTGATATTGTTTAGTTCAACTCCTCTTTTTTTTATCCTTTTGATCAACTATGCTAATTAAATCTTTCAAGTATGTTCGTACAAGCATTGCAGATACCTAAGATATAGGACTGATCTATAGAAAGTGCTCATGGATCCTTTACATCCAACTCAATCAAGTCCTACCCCCCCCCCCCCACACACACACACACGCGCGCGCTTGTTTTTACCCCCTGGGGTCATGGAATTATGGTTTCAGCTGTATTCAAAGTGGATGTGTCTAACTTTCATATCTCAGTTCAAGTTTCTTGAGTTTCTTTGCTGGGCTTGTGCCCAAAAGGACCAAATACTGAAGCTCCTTCACATGATGCTACACCATATATTTTACCCCTCATATCATCCACAAATTACTTGGTTCACAGAATGAGGATGTGTAAGATACAAATCTTAAAAAGCACTGCATATATTGAAAACTAATTGTTTAGTCTGATGAACACACCAAGCTCAATCATGATACTTGATCTCTCTATTGAATTTAATATATTAACTCCCTCCTTATATTTCATTCCATGTATACACGTAAAACTGTAAGGATGTCTGAACTCAGAAAAAATTATAACCATCTTTAAGACCCATAAATTTGCAACATTTGTACACTCAACTGTACAGGCATCAGCATACTTTGCATGAGACACAACTAAGGTCAGTTTCTCAGGGATATTCAGACATGTCAGTGTTAGGAATTTCAGAACAAGAATTGCAGAATTGAAACCAAAGAAAATCAAGAACATCAGGAACCCCAAATGTGAATCAAGAAAGAATTCAAATTCACTACCAAAATGGGTTACATGACTACAACTTGAGTTGTTGTTCTCATTAACCCATATGCCCTATTTATACTAATTCTATAGCAGCCTAAGAGCTTTCAACCAAAACAGAAAACTACAAAAACATTCATCTAATTCAAGTCAATATCCTAACAAATCTCCACCTTGACTTGAATTTCAATTACAAAACAAAAGAAAATCAAATCCCAAAAACTAATTTGTGTTACTCCACCTTCTTGGAAACACACTACCAAAAATTCAAATTCAAATCCAAAGTCTTCAATCCGAAAACAACGAAGACCCAATAACACATATGCGACCCAACTAACCAATGTGCACCAAAAACAATAAACCGAAGAACAAAAACAATCCAAAATCAACCGGTTAACCAATGTCCCAGCCAAAACAAATTGTGTAATTCACTAATTCCTCCCAAAATGCCCCCACACTAATCCGGCCAGAAACAAACGGGCAACCAAACGACAAATGAGAAATTCCAACAAATTGACGATACGGGCCAACCAAAATTCAAACTCCAAAGTCGAGAATAATACTCCAAATCGGCAAACAAACTATCGACAACCAAAACCGAAATCACGGTTTGAACAACCGGAACGCCATAACCCAAACGTCGATCACTAAACTAATCGATACAATTCCCCGACATGACAAAACAATCCGAAAACCAACCGTCATAAAAAACAAATCAAAAATTCAAACGGAACTTGTATCGCCATCTAAATGCCTTTAAAATCAAACAACTCGAAATTCAATCAACACCGACTTCTTGAATCAACATAAATCCAAAGAAACGCAGCTCTAATTCCGAAACTAAACCGAACATACGAAATGAGTCAACACCTAAATTCTTGAATCGTCATTCAAGAAAAACCCAAAACGACCATTTCGTCTTCAAAACGAATCAAGAAAAACAAAAACCCGAGATAAATAAAAATCACCGAAATCCAAACTTGATTCAAGACTAAACCCAAACATCCAAATCAATTTCTTACGACTTGCGAATTCATATTTCAAAACAGTAGCAACATTCAAGAATTAGTTTTCTTGAAACCCAAAACAATAACAACGTTCAAGAATTCGTTTTCTTGAAACCCAATATTCAACCAAAATACTCCAAGATTGACCAAAAAGAACACCAAATCGATTACCAAATTCAACAAAGCAAAGTCGATTTCCAAATTGAACACCAGATGCGATTGTGAATTGAGAACCAAAATTCGAAACGTGTCGAATTGCAAAATCAAATTCACAAAGAATTGGTAGAAGAAGTAGAAGAAGAAACCCAGAACCTCAAATGCGCAAGTAGAAGAAGAAATCCAGAACCTCATATGCACCAAATTGATTTCCAAATCTTGAAACGATTACCAGAAATTGATAACACAACTCTGATCGCTTAAAAACAGACCCCCAAATCCAATATGTCAACACCGATATCTCAATTTCACAATCGAACTCAAGAACCAGAAGCAAGACGATAGCCAAAACCCAATTATGCCAGCTGCGATTTCAATTACAATTGATCTCTTGAAATCAATTGTACAACCCAGGCGCTTCTGACCCCAAAACCAATTCCAACTGTTACTGTGAATTCTAAATTGGAAAGAACACAAAAACGATTGCAAGAACTGGTTGCAATCCTCACAGTGGACTCCACAGAAAACCAAGAATGATTCCTAATTGATATCGCCACATACAAATTTCAAATGGCAGAACAAGAGAACTATGATCGCTACAGAACAAATGAACGATTTCTAACTCCTATCGCTAACATCCAATTGCAAATTTCAGAAAGAACAACGCTCACAACCTAAAGCTCTGATACCACTTGTTAGGAATTTCAGAACAAGAATTGCAGAATTGAAACCAAAGATTATCAAGAACTCATCAAATCAGGAACCCCAAATGTGAATCAAGAAAGAATTCAAATTCACTACCAAAATGGGTTACATGACTACAACTTGAGTTGTTGTTCTCATTAACCCATATGCCCTATTTATACTAATTCTATAGCAGCCTAACAGCTTTCAACCAAAACAGAAAACTACAAAAACATTCAACCAATTCAAGTCAATATCCTAACAGTCAGAGTTCCTTTTTCTGGACTGTAAAGCACTGTGCATTAATTTGAAGCATTATGCATATGTAAAGAGCTTGCAGCCTGCTAGACTTAATCTTCAGGTTGGTTTTACAGGATCATGAACACAGATAGCATGTGGTGGTTGGGGGGGAGACACATGCAAGTAATAACAGCTATGTGTCCCTAACAAGCAAGCACCAGAAAATCAAAATACGAATGCTGCATACAATTATAAGAATGCAGCTATCACTAAGATTATGCCAAGTGCTGGCACTCTGGCAGTTACAATAGTGCATACCGTGCCTGAGATGTCTCTTCCGCCACAAAGCAAAAACATACCATCAGAGCGGGCACTGGCAGTCGCATACCTGCAAAGTGCAAAGATACAAACAAGTGAAAAGATTTTAGTATTGCACTTGATCTGTGGAGGCGGCACACATCGGTGTGACCCTCTAGTGTTCTATGACGTTGGCAACAATATTTAGTATTGCTATATATGCACACATTCTCTAACACAGGACACAATATATACACCAAAAAGGATGCAATATCCTATGATAGATCTCCGTCTGTAAGATATGCAACATGACTCACATCCTAACAGCTGTCTGTCTTAGTGTCACCTTGATCAGTGTAAAGGAGACCTTTTCGAGGGGCACTTTTGAGATGCCTAACTGCCTTAGGATATGCAAAACTACCAGTGGCTAGTGTTGGGAGAGGATAAACTGACAAACCATGCCAACTGAAATTGCAATATCTGGTTGTGTGACAGTTAGGTAATTTAGTTTTGATGTTTAGGATCATGGAGAGGTTTCATCACAATTATCGAGCATACCAGTTTCAGAAAGAATAACAATAACACTTTTCTCTCAGAGAGATTCCTTAAGCAACCTCAATACCTGATTATGCCATGGATGCATTCAGAATTGCATGTTCATGGTTATCAAAAACATGATCCTGCTCATAGGAAAGTCCGATCTTGCTATCGAAAACAAGGGGGGTCTATTTAAGAACGTTGTGGGCATATCATCATAAGGTCAGATATAAGACCGTAGGATCGGTCGTCCAATTGTAAGATCGGATGGGTCTTGATATCAGTTACAACTTTGATATAGACTAGCACATTATAGTAGGATCTTGTGACACCGATCCGATCTTACGATCCCAGTTTACGAAGACAAAAAAACAATCCTAAGTAGGATAAACTTATAACTCCTTAAGCTCAGTAGCCAAATTCTAGAATGTGTAGCATTCATAGAGAGAATGATAAGGAATGGGCCGTTACTCTATTGAAGGAAAATGAGTCCACTAAGCCTTTATTGGTTGATCAGCCCAATCAAACCAAGCCTTGGGAAGTTACAACAGAATATGGTTTAGAGGACAGGTGTAGGGCTGACATGCTCTAAGTTGTTATGCATACTGAGAGTGAGAGAGAATAATATATAGTAACAGATTTAGTAAGAGAGGATATCTGAGTATTTTTCATATTTTGTGAGGAAAGCTTTTCAGCTTGGCAGGAGAGTTCCTGATCGGCTATTTCAGCTTGGGCAGAAGGGTGGACCATTCTGTGGCTACTCTTTCTGATTTGTTTCTTAATCATTTGAATACTATATTTCAATTTCAGTTTCTCCTTACATTCATAGCTTCTTATTTCAAGTTTTGAGTTCTAGTTTCTATTAATTGGTTCCATTGCCGGTCTTCTCCTTCTTCCATGGGTCAGCCAGATCCTCCTGCCGCCACCACCAGATTGCAATCTCGTATTGATGCCCAGGATGATAAAATCCAACAACTCTCCATTCAATTGCAGTCCCTCTCTACCTCTGTTAATTCTATGCAAGATACCATCAATGGTATCCCTGCTTCACTTGAAAAGCTGCTCTCAAATATTCTTAAGCAGCAAGGTAAACGACCCTCCTACACTGATGATTCATCCCCTTTTGTTGACAATGGTTCTGGTTCTGGATCTGGTGGCAAACTCCACGGTGGCAGTTTGGAAGATTTCTTCAGAGAACACCATTTTGATGATTCTCTCTTCTCTCTGCCTAAGGTGAAACTCCCGTTATTTGACGGTATCGACCCTCGTGGTTGGATTACAAAAGCTGAACTCTATTTTCAGGTGAACAAAACTCCTCTTAATCAAAAATTGCACTTGGCACAGATGTGCATGACTGGTATCGCTCTTAACTGGTTCACTAATCTCTTGTTTAAACACCCCCAAACTACTTGGCTTCTCTTTCGTGATAAACTGATGACCCGTTTCGGTGGTACCCGTTTCCATAATGCTCATGAAGCTCTTGGGTCTCTGTACCAAGAGGATGATATTGAAACCTACATAGAGGAGTTTGAGGCATTGTCTGCCCTAATTCCAGACCAATCAGAGGCACAATCGGTTGGAATGTTCTTGCGAGGTTTAAAAAGTGAAGTCAAGAACTGGGTCAGGGCATTGAATCCATCGTCTTGTGACCAGGCCATGGATTTTGCTCGTCACGTAGCAGTGGCCACCAACGTTTCTGAAGAAGAGCCAAAGACTAGGTTACATTGGAATAACAAAACCAGGGGATCTTCTCAAGCCCACTCTTGGAGATATAACCCACACGACCTTGGCCCACTACCAGATAAGTCCACTCTCTCTAATTATCAGCATACTCAGCCCTTTAAGCCCAATTTCCCCCCCTCTACTCAGGCCCAGACACATACAATAAACGCATCTAAACCTAATTCCGTTACTAGCAATCCTAACGTTCGTCACCTATCTAAACATGAATGGGATGAACGACGTAAAAAGGGTCTGTGTTTCAGTTGCGGACAGAAGTACTCACCACAACATAAATGTATTGAAGGACAACTTCGAGTTTTGCTACTTGCTGATGGTGATGAAATCGGAGATGACGGCGAGATTCGTTGTGCACGGACAGATATGGACCATGAAACCGATGTGGTTGGTGAATTTCATGCTCTTGAGGCTTTATCATCTGATTCTTCCTCAATCAAACTGATTGGTGATTTGCATGGGATTCCATTGCTAATTTTGATAGACAGTGGCGCAACCCACAATTTTATTTCAAAACGACTTGTTTTAGCCTTGGGTCTCGCGATTACACCCACACAACCTCTCGCGGTCAGACTAGGGAATGGTTCTCATGTCTTAATTGCCGAACAATGTTTGGGAATTGCAATAAAAATTGGCTCTTTCTCTTGTGTAGTTGACGCTTTCGTCTGCGAGTTAGGACCACTGAACATGGTTTTGGGAGTCGCATGGTTGGGTACTCTGGGAGACGTTATTGTCAATTGGAAAACACATCGATTGAAATTTTGGGACCAAGGAGTTATAGTTCAATTCCACGGGATAACATCTCCTACCTCCATCCACTTTTCACAATCATGGCTCGATGGTCAATTTGATCCGTTATGTGTTGATGCTGTGGGCAATGACACTCTAAACTCTACTCAGCTGACTTTAATGGAATGTTTGGCTACTCGTATGATGTCTCGGAAGGGAGCACCGACCCAACACGAATTAATCCAGTGGGGAGATGGTCCCTTTGCAAAAGCTACGTGGAAGGATGTTTCTGCTGTTGAAAGCCAATTTCCAAACTTTAGGCTTGAGGACAAGCCTGCTCTTCAAGACGGTGGTATTGATAAGGAATGGGCCGTTACTCTATTGACGGAAAATGAGTCCACTAAGCCTTTATTGGTTGATCAGCCCAATCAAACCAAGCCTTGGGAAGTTACAACAGAATATGGTTTAGAGGACAGGTGTAGGGCTGACATGCTCTAAGTTGTTATGCATACTGAGAGTGAGAGAGAATAATATATAGTAACAGATTTAGTAAGAGAGGATATCTGAGTATTTTTCATATTTTGTGAGGAAAGCTTTTCAGCTTGGCAGGAGAGTTCCTGATCGGCTATTTCAGCTTGGGCAGAAGGGTGGACCATTCTGTGGCTACTCTTTCTGATTTGTTTCTTAATCATTTGAATACTATATTTCAATTTCAGTTTCTCCTTACATTCATAGCTTCTTATTTCAAGTTTTGAGTTCTAGTTTCTATTAGAGAACGAATACCTTGTGTGCATCATAGATATGCCTAGGATATTGCATAGACACATGACATGCTAGAAAACATCACTTCAAGATAATCTCAAAGAGCTTTTGCAGTTTGATAATCATCACATTACATAAATTATTGTTCATAGTCCCCCATAGGGTACACAAAATTTCATCATCAATAACCTATCCTATCATGTTGGGATTGCGGGATTATCAGATTCAGTTAGAAAACTAAATTGCAAGCGTTAGTCAAACTCACATTCACATATGTGGACCATTGATTATGATTTTTATCAGTTAGTTTGACTGGAACAAAAAATGTATCCACGTTTATATTCATATTAGTATGACTAGCTTTGTCACCCATTAATAATCCTAAATTCCTAATGAATACAGGTCAAATAATAAATACTAGTCCCAGAAGAAAATCACAAGTAACACGTACCCACTAGCCAGTAGTGATTATATCACCATGCAATAATGCGAATGCGTTTCAAAGAAGAATAATAATAATGTGGAATGCTAGAACAATTTCTGGAGATTTAATGGGATTTCACACAGTTGCAATAGAAAACTGTTGTGATATCTCTCTGTCATTTGGTTGCCTGTTTAGAGGATTTAGTTTTGTTCTTTCTTTGCATATAAATGTATGCATTTTATCATGTAAATGTAGAAGAATCATTTTTGAGTTCTTTTCTTCTCTCTTCGTATTTCAGAGGCCATAACTCAATGGCCAGTAACAGTATTTACGTGGCTCTATCCAAAAATTGACCTACGTCCACGATAGCACTAGCGAGTCACTTGATTAATTTTGGATTAGGGTTACAGTTACATAGGGATCAATATACATACGAAAAACCGAGACTGGACTAGAAAAACCTACATTACTCATAAATTACATGATGCATTACTCATAACTCGCTAGCAAGTGTGACCATTGTAGCAGAGACGACACAACAGCATCAGGCAACAATGAACGTGGCAGAGACAATTGTCTAGCAATTATGATTGTGGCAGAGGCCGCGACGACCAGGATTTTAGATATTGTCATCACACTAGGGTATAGTGTATAGGGCTACAGGTGGCGTTGATGTCATGTAAGTCATAATCTCTCTCAATTATATGTATAAATCCTTCAAGACAGGAGAAGAAATAAGCACTGCAACGATGAACGATGAGATGAAGCCATCTATACTTTCCTAAGATACATATATTCTACTTACTAAATACATAATGATTCCAAAAACTAGGGGTGAGCAAAAACCAAACTAGATAAAACCAAAAAACCAAAAAAACCGGTCGGATTCCCTTTCAAAACCGAACCAAACCGGTTTTTACATTAAATTTTTAATATTTTAAATATTTATTGAGTTATTTATACTTTCGGTCATATTTGATGTTATGTCCTACAGTACAAAGCTTCTTTTCTTTATATTTACACGTAACCAATTTTCAACTCCATATATATGATTGATATTTGTGATGTTAAAATGCTAATTAATTGATATAGCTATGTTTATTATAATTCTACATGATGTTGTGATAGACTTACTAATGCTAATTAATTGATATAGACATTCTTATTATAACGTAATGGACTTACTAAAACGCGCTATTCAAAGCCTAATTTAGTAAGTTTAATAAATTGAAGTATCAAACTAACTAACTAATAACTAAGACCCAATTTTAATAAATCAAGGTATCAAACTAAGACACGAGTCTAATACAAATCCAAATCTAAGCATTTATTTTTTAATCATTTATAAAATAATTTGAACTTTATTTAAAAAAATCATAAGTTTAGTAATGAAAAACCCAATTTTAGTGAATAAAAATCCAAGATTTGCCGGGTTTAAACCCAAAACCAAACCGCATCCAAGAAACCAAAAACCGGAAAACCCACGGGTGCAAACCGATAATCCAAACCTGAAAACCCAAAAACTGAATTGTTCCTCCGTTAAATCCGAAAATTTTGATTTGGTTTTAGTTTCGGCCAAAAAACCGAACCGAACTACCCCATGCTCACCCCTACGAAAACTATTTCAAGAAGTGTTGAATGGCCAGGAGTTATTGATGCCCACTTAAAAGAAACAGTGGCTACCAAACTTGCCATGGAAACTATAGAATAAGCATACATAAACATAGGAATCGACATTCGAAATTTCAATTATCAAAACCCATATCCACTTAAAGGGGAATATTATGCATGCAAGTATGTGTGTGTGTGTGTGTTTTGCGGGGTAGGGGCGGGGGGATCTAATTAGAATCAATAGAATTGAAAGACGGTGCGAATGAATAGTAATTTGACACGTAAGCAATATTATGGTTGTAACTGGCTAACCACGTGATTTCATATTTTATCCCTGCCGGTTATAACCATAATAGCTTACCTGTGAAATTTACTATGTGTTCTCACTGTGTTTTAAATTTTGCAACATCGTCGATTCACTATTTTTTTTGAAATTACTCAAATTTATGAAAATTGTGTATCAATGTTAAAAAATTAGTAAATCAATATGCTTTTCACACTTCTCATGATTATTTACCTTCTCACAAGATCCAAAGACTATGTGTCTGGGTAGTCGATAGGTCCAAATAAGGTAATCAACTAATCATGCACCTAAACTATAAAAATCCACTATGGGAGAAAGGTATTGAGGCTCCATTTCCATCCTTTCCCCTCCATTTCCCCCGTTAAAAATCATCTCCATTTCCTTCCATATCCAACCTTTTCTCTCTTATATAGTAAGGTTTAGTTTTGAATGAACTCATCGATTTGTTCTTCAGGATTGATTATTATTTGCAATTTTTATTAATTCTTACATAAATGGATAGAGGTAATCAAATACACTCTCAACTTCAGATTTTTGTATGGCCAGAAATGGAGAAAGATATACCTGGATGCAATTCACATATGCCAAATACGGATATGGGTGTCACATTTTTGTGGATACCAATTCAGATTTTCGATTAATCAAATGTAAATATGGAATATGTGCATCCAACCATTTAACATCACATACATATATCAATACTCAAAAGCCCATCCATTACTAGCATGAGACGCCTATGCCCCTACTAGAACAAATTAACACGTAAAAATAACTATCCAATCTTGAACTAATGGTGCTAGATACGAGGGGCAAATTCATATTCCCATGTAAGTAACCCAGGAAGGAATGGCTGTAATAAGTGGCTTCGAATAGAAACTATAGGGGGTTAAAAGTCGGTTAGTGGTCTGTCAGTTAGTTAAAACCCCGTTAGTGTTAGTTTTTTTCTTTCTGGACTTTCTAACAAGAGCAGAAGATAGGGGTCAGAATAAGTCAGACTAGCACTTATCGACTTTTAACCCCCTTCCGTTTCTATTCGAAGCCACTTATTACAGCCATTCCTGACCCCCTTCCGTTTCTAGTCAGATTTTCTCATTGTAATTTCCTCCAAGATTCTCTTGTTAATCAATAAAGAGGGTAAAAGTTCCTGAAAGAGTTCTCCGATTTTGTTCTTCTTTGTCACCCGGTTTTTTCATAACAATGGCCTTGCCCCATGTATGGAAAGAAGTGAAATGGAGGACTGGACATCAAAAATTCTCACACCTACATATCATTTTCATTACAAGGTGGCTATAACATAAGATTTCCATACCTCCACAGATATCTAAGAATTAACAACCAGCAGAAGAATGTTCAAAACTAAAAAATAAAATCAATCTTAGAAAGCATGGCCTTCTATATTTGTATTCCTCAAATAACTGACTTTGTTTATGCAGTTCTAATATAGTCAGAACTCCCAAGAAACAAGTACAAATTTCTAAAAGAAAAAAGACATGATTCAAGTAAGCTACATGTTAGATAATAATTAAAGGGCATACTTACATTCTAGCCGAAGGTTTATCACCTTCAGGATTTAGTCTCTGCCATGCATATGGTTTTTGAGCAGTATCCAAAGCCCAAGCATCTGAAAGCACTTTCTTTCCTAGGAAAAGATGATGCCATTATAAGCTTTATGTACTAATGAAAAATATCATGTCTAATCTTGTTCCGTGCACTAATGAAGAAACAAGTAGTAAATATAGGAAGGTTATCATTTTGGTGTCTAAAGTCAGAGATTTATATCATATGGGACTGTAGTTCCAACAATGCCACAAACCTAAAAATGAGCCAGGGTTTGGCATGCTACTCATTTTCCAAATTCCCAAAAAAAATTTGAAAAGAAAATATGCAAGTAAATAATATTCAAGCATAACAATAGATAGCATTCCAACAATACACTATCACAAACACTCTTAAGTAAATAGATAGCACTTGATATCATTTTGATCATTTACAGGAAGTCCATTTCTCGCAACAACTCAACAACTCTGGTTTCATATCAAGTATTCAGTAGCATAAACAGTAAATCAAAACCTGAAATTAGAAGGTAACGGGGAAGAATACTGAGATATTGAAATTTGAAACCATAACAAGAATTCTGAGATAGTGAATGTCTAGGACCAAAATTTAACACTTTTGACATCAGTTAATCAGTAGTGCTTACATTTAGAAGATAGCCACGACACAATAGCTGAAGTGCTGACAAAAGGACCTAGAAACTCGAAAAGTTTTTAATTGATCCACACTGATACCCGCAACAAGTGTCAAAAGAGAAAATAACATGTATTGGTAATTGGTTCAATACAAATGCTCACTTACAACTATAAAAATGGGAAGGTGATCATCGAGACAGCAATAACATGCCATCTCATAAGCCACCTTTTGACTTATGAAGTGCGGAAGTCATTGGTTGTTAAATGATTAAATCTACTTCCCTTGTTCCCTTTTTTTTTGCTATATTCAAGTGATGACAGCTGAGGCAATCTAGAAAGTCCACTGTCATCTTTCAGGTGCATAAATAACAAACAAAACAGCAAGCAATGAACTCACCATCATTGCCGCTAACAGCAACAAGGTAGCGTTGGGCTACCAAGTCCATCACATGGCCATAACGAGGGCCAGGACCCTGCCCTCGAACAACAACCCTGCACTCCAGGAACAAATAACCAATCCAACATTTAGGATGACAAATTAAAGTTTCAGGAAACGTAAATATAAGTCCACACTTTAACTGAAAGTTACCGATGCCATTTGTATTTGTCATTGGTCAAGTCAAGCACATAGAGATCATCAGTTGAATGCCCAGCAGGACCTATCCCCCCCTAGCAATGCAGCACCAATTTATCAAAACTGAACTTTGTATGCTTTTTATTTCAAATTCACTCTTTAATCACCTGAAATACAACCATGGTTCCCACAGCTGCTGCTGCATGAGCAGCCCTAGGTGAAGGAGGCTCCCCAGCCGGTCGAATTCTGTGAAATTTCCACAAATTAACAGTCGAATTCTAAGCAAAGCAAAGAACTAAATGCAATAATAAAGTACAACGGAAGCAACCTGGTCCATTTCCTAGTAAGCACATCATATACATGAACAGAGTTCGTCACGCCATCTAACCCTAAAATTATAAAATTGAAAACACTCCATCAATTTAGCAGCAATTAATACTAATTACAACTGATAACCACCAAAGGAAGGATAATTACGGATGCCAGGTACCGCAGAGGACGGACCACCTCCAATTGCGGTGGCGCCACCAAATAAGATGAGACGAGGGCCTTGAGATTTAGTTTGTGCGACGGCGGTGAGAGTGTGACCGCAGCGAGGACCAGGATTATCATCTTCTGTGTCCCAATAAGTCTCCAACGGATGATACGTCGGAGCTGGTTGAAGCCACGGCTTCGAACCCATCAAAGCCAATACCCCTTACTCTTACTGAACACAACAAAATCACTACAAATTACTAGCAGAAATACAAACAACCATCTCTTCTGATTCTTAACGAACGTAGCAAATAATTATAACGTAAACAAAATCAGTTGCAAGAAAATTCACCACCTTGCCACGACGCCGGCGATGAACGATGGTAGCGGGATTCCGACCTCCGCCGTGGGGTTAACAGCTAGATTAGTGTATACGTGAGGAAGAAATACATGAAAGAGAGCAGAATTTTGGATAAAGTGATGAGCGTAAACAGTTGTATTGATCTTGAAATGTGAATATGTGGAATCGCACTGCAGACTGGAGCGGGCATAGAGAAGTGGGCTTGAAAAAGGATGATCAAGATTCAAGATTCAAGTCAAATTCTTGTTGATTGTGAGTGACGATGGTTTTGCAAATCAAAAATAACATGGTACATTTTGAAATAAAATAAAGGGTTTATTATGAAAAAAACCAACATGTTTTCCAATTTTTAGCGATTTAGTCCCTCCATGTTATTTTTTACCATTAAACCCCTTATGTTACCAATTCGTTGTTGGTTTTAGGAAGTGTACCTGTTGTAACCGGTAACGTGTCCAGGTGGCGTATTAGGTGTCAAATGAAGTGCTTACCTGTTAAATGAATGGTTTCGTGGAAGCTTATGTGGCATTTGAACATCTTCAAAAGGAAATTAAGGCAAAAAACCCTCATTTCATCTATGAAGAATGAAACCCCCAAAAAACGAAACCCTAGTTTCTTCTACCATGGCATCTTCTACATCAGTGCACTGGAATAACGGATGGGAGCCAATCGATTGCGTTGGGCGACATTGCTACTGTGGATTACGAGCAGTAAGAGTCACCTCATGGACCCTTCGGAACCCATGTAGAAGGTTTATTGGATGCCCTAATTACAAGGTAAGTTTTAGAACCCTGTAAATGTTGTTGTCTAGAATTCTTAAATGTTGTTACTTGGTTTAGGATCCAAGGAAAAAGTGCAAGTATTTTCAATGGGTTGATCCTGAGCTTCCCAATGAATGGTACAAAGAATCTGTTACACAGATGCATAATGAGTTGAAAGAGCTGCAGGAAAATCGATTTTTAGAAGGAGCAGATGCATCAAGATACCAAGACAGAGTATTTGAAGCTGTTACACAGAAGGAGCAGATGCAGGAAAATCGATTTTCAGAAGAATTGTTGAAGAGTAAAACCGAGCAGTTGATGTTAGTTAGGTTTATGTTAGGATTGTTTTCAATGATCATCATTCTTCTTGTTCTTGTAATTTTTAAATGAAAGGTAGCTTGTAATGTTTAAAAGATGGATGTAATGTAATGTGACTTTTGCAAAGTAATGATTAAGATATGTTTGCTTAGCATTGTTGTTATGTAATGAATACTATGGTTATCCATGTTTGCAAAGTAATTGATGTACAAAATGTGCATGAAAAGGTGCAGAAGGATATTGTGCATGAAAAAGTGCAGAAGGTGCAGCTTGTGCAACCTTAAGTGCAGGTATAGTTATTGATGTACAAAAAGTGCAGGAAAAATTGTATGTTTACAAAGTAATGATCAAGACAATAAATAGCACCAAATAAACATCACCATTTGTCATTATATGTTAATGTGATTGATGTACAAAAGATTAGCCCAAAAGTGGCATAACTACTGCCCAAAATAATCATCCCCCATGTACAAAAGATTATCCCAAATGTGGCATAACTACTGCCCAAAATAACCATCCCCAATCTACAAAAGACTATCCCAAACATGGCATCACAATCTGCCCAAAAAAAAACATTAAGGTTTGTGATTTGTATCTAAGTATGGCATAAGAAACTGCCCAAAATAAACCTCTAGCATTCTAATCTAAAGACAGTGGATTGAATGATGAAGATCCTTTTCCATCCTTTGTCACAACTTTCTTAGCAAGATTCTTCAAAATGATTCTAGAAGAAGGCAGCCTCTTTTTTGGTTGTGTGATTGTTGTTGACATTTGTGTAGATACATACTGATCCTCAGGTATTCAGGCTGTTCCTCAAGTTGTACAGCAGCAGTATCAGGTTGTTCCTCAAGTTGTACAGCAGCAGTATCAGGCTCATCCTCAGTCTGTACAGGTGCAACTTCTATCTCACCATCCAATACACTTTCAACTTCAATAGCTTGTAATTCAGCATCCAAAAAGTCTCCAAAATCAGCACTTTGTAACTTAACATCTAATAACTCTCCAAAACCAACAGGTTCTACTTCAGGTGCTAATACATTTTCTGTTTCATCAGCCTCAAACTATAAAAGACACAACTTTAGTTGATATGCTTCAATGAAAACTAACAAAAAAAGTAAGGGACACCATGAATACTTGTACCTCTACTTCATGGGCAGACCTTCCTTGAGCAGTACCTCTACCCCTGTCTCTAACAGATGCAGTACCCCTACCCCTGCCTCTAACAGAAGCAGAAGGTTCACTCCTAACCTTTGGCCTTCCTTTTGGCTTTGAAGGTTTAACAGGTGCATCTTTTCTTTGGTTCTTGCAGGTCCTTTTATTATGGCCTGTTTCCCAACAATTTTTGCACGTTTTCACTTGATTCACCCTTGACACACCACTCTTTCCTGCAATTTAAAAAAAACAATCAGCACTTTCTGTTTCATCAAGTCAGTACACATGTAGTTAACTTTAAGTGTTCTTGTAATCATGTTTTACCTTCTGTTTCATCAGCACCTCTTTTTCTTTTTTGTTTTGGTCTACCAGGCATACTCTTATACTTCGGAGGTAAAAATTTCTGGTAGTTCATTTGTTGCCATAGCTTGCTTCCATTCAATGGAGATATGGAAAATTGATATGCTTCAATGAAGTTGGACTTGGAAAACCAATCACTTATATAATCCTCTGGGCTTTTGTGAATATAAAATATGGCAGCTACACCATGAACACATGGTACTCCAGACAACTGCCATAACCTGCAACTGCAGTGTCTTCTATTTAGATCCACAGTGAATGCATCTGCACCTCCCATTCTCGTTTCAAAAACATGATACCCACTAGGGTATACAGTCCACAGCCTGTTATGCATAGAATGCTTCTTCAACTTTGAAATAGCATGAGGGCATATATTTCCTTCCATTTCTTGAGCTTTGATTGACATGTTATACATCCTTTTCATCAGTCACAATCTTATCTCCTCCATCATTGTAATGATCGGTTTTGCTCTCGCATTTACAATGACCGCATTGAAACTTTCACTCATCCCGTTTTCAACAGCATCACAGGCTCGATCTACCTCAAAATATGCCTTACACCATGTCTTAGGATCCTTTTGCTTCAAATGGTTGTATGCATCAACACTGATTTTCTTGATATCATCCATATGGCTCAAATACTCCGCCTCCATAGTAGCTTTTGAAGCAGCCCAAAACTTGTTCTTGTATTGCAACCCATTGTATGCTTTCTTGAAATTTGCATACACATGCCTAGCACATTGTCTGTGCTCAGCATGTGGAATGACATCTTTAACAGCTTCCACTAGGCCCTACCAAAATACCATGACTTAATGTTAGTATTCAGATGGTTGTATTCATCAACGATTAGGGTTCGATTCATTTACCTGGTCCGTTGACCTCGTTCGTCCATGGAGGTCCGTTGTAGTTCGTCGTTGTCTGTCCAAGAATTTGGTTGATTTCGTCCGTGGGTATCGACGGTTTCTCAGGTTAGTCAACGGCGTAAAAACGGGTAACAGAGTAAATGAGTGTGAATGGGGAACACTGAGTAAATGAGGGTAATAGGTAAACTCTTGTAAGGATGATGATATACACATCAGCAGCCACGTAGGATTTCTTACCGGTATCACCGGTTACAAGTCATTTATTTCACAAAACCAACAACGAATTGGTAACATAAGGGGTTTAATGGTAAAAAAATAACATGGAGGGACTAAATCGCTAAAAATTGGAAAACATGTTGGTTTTTTTCATAATTGGAAAAACTAATATAATGATATATATCCAAGAAGTAAGTCAAATGATACTGTTAGTTAGTTCATATCATTGGTTTCTATATTTTGCAATGTCAAAATTACAAACAATGTCTTATTAAATCTGATCGTAATCAAAATTGAATAATAATATATTCATAACCATAATTTGTAACGGTGACATTGATTAGGTTTAATCACCAAATTAATTTGTTGGTTTAGGATCAAATCAAATAAAGTTATGAAGGTAATATCTCTAACAGATCGATTAGGGTCTGTCAACATTATAATAGTTATGTTCAATGTTAAACATGATCATACTTCATACAAAATCTAAATATTGTTTAGTTATATTTTAATTATAAGCAATTCCATTAGAATCTTGTATTGTGCATTTTAATAATAATCTTTTTCATACAATTAAACATAACAAAACAGTTTCAAAAGACAACTTCAAACATATGTATGATTAAAATCATAATTTTAAGTGTGTAAAAATATATCGTAATAATAAATGTTAAAAGATAACCAAATTTTTTTTATTAAAATAAAGGGGTTAAATAACAGATAATACAAAGATAAGAGTTCATTATAAAAAGTTTAAAGTAAAAAAAAAAAAATAAACACCAACCAATCATGGTTGGCGAAGTTGTAAGTTTTCATTGGTCATTTTCATACAATTAAACTTAAGATAATAGTTTTAAAATAAAACTCCATACATATGTATGATTAAAATCATAATTTTAAGTGTTTAAGAAAATATTGTGATGATAAATGTTAAAATAGGACTAAACAAAAGTTTATTAAAGTAAAAGGGTTAAATAAAAGATAACACAAAGATAAGGGTTTGTTATGAAAAGTTAAAAAAAAAAAAAAAAAAACCACCAACCAATAATGGTTGGCCACGTAGTGGCTTTTCATTGGATGAGGAGATTTGTAAATTGTATGTATATATAATATTAATATTATATATTAATTAAGAAAATGTTTTGTGTTATATGTTGCATTCAATAAACTAGATATGCCTAAATAAAATAGTTAGGCAATATTTTAAGTTTTGTCGTACGGACTGCTAACATTTAATGGACGGTGTCATGGTGATAGTTATGTTGACCATTCACATAATAAATAACTAGTTGAATATCTGTGCGTTGCTCGGGTGACGTGTTTCGAAATTAATATTATTAATTAAAGAACGACACCAATAAAAATATATTTTATTTAGAAAAACTATAAATTATTTGTGAAGAAAAAATTTTCTATTTTCATCGTGAATATAACTACACACAATTATATTTGAGGTTTAAACATATCTTGTTTAAGACACACGTGTGCTAATCTGAAAACTAATTTTTAATTAGAAAACACTTAGAATGAAATCTATAGGGCAAAAAAAAACTAATTTCTATAAACGATAAAATGAAAATGTATCATTTCCTCATCGAATAGTATGCAAACACATATTTGTAAAGTATTAATTACAATATTGTCTAACACAATTTTATAATAACAGTTCATTTAAACTAATAAATATGCTATCAAACAAAAAAAGTTATCATAAAACAATTTAATAAACTTTAAAAAAATAATAAGGAACACATTTAAACGTCAAATGTCAATCTCATTAGTTACACATTTTATTTAAAGCATTGTGCATTTATTCTTTTTTATCGGTACATTATTACCGGATATGTCATTTTTCGTCATGACATACTGAAAAATGTTAAAATATGTGTTAATATGTATCAATACGACATCTTTTTCTGATGTTTGAATACCGTTTTCCTCCATGTATCTAACATTTTTTGTTTAGACTTTATTGATTAGATACACATATGGCATGATGATCTTAGTTATGCCTTAAAATGAGATTAGTAATTTGACGAAACATTATGACATTCTAATAAGCAGGATTTGAAAAAGATTGAACCATCTGTCTATTCATGATTTTACTTCGTTCTTGAATTGTGTTTAAACCTGAAAAATCTTAGACATTTTTTTACTAAACTTATGCTTTTCTTTAAGTAATTTCATCATGTAGAAATATAATAATAATGTTTATACCAATTAATTAGCATTATCTACTTTACATATAATTAAAGAGTTAATATTGAAAAAACCCTATAAACTTTTATCATTTTCACAATAGTCCCTAAACTTTTTTTTTTACGATTGTTTAAGTCTCTAAACTATTTTTGTATTATTCAAAAGTATATAATTTTGACCGCCTACTGGATAATTAGGTAAAACACAACCAATAAAATAAAAAGTTTAGGGACTTAATCGCTAAAACATGTAAAGATAGTGTGTTTTTTGAATAAGACAAAAATAGTTAAGTGACTTAAACAATCAGAAAAAAAGTTTAGTGACTTAATCACAAAACTAAGGAAAGTTTATGAGGTTTTTTTAATATTAACCCTATAATTAAAATAAACATAACTATTAACAATATCAATTACTTAATATTTTAACATCATAAATATCAATTATATTTACAATTGAAAAATATTTTCTGTAATATAGAAGTAAAACATAACATTAAATACAATTGAAAGTAGAAATAACTCAATAAATATATAAAATATTTATAAAAATTAAATTAATTTAAAAATTCAGTTCAGTTTGGTTTTAAGAGGGTATCCGAAACCAAACCATTTACCCGGTTTTTCGATTTCGGTTTTTTGACTTTTCGGTTTCCGGGTTTTTAGCGGTTTTTGCTCAACCTTGGAGAGACCATAGCTCCATTTACTTTTTACATAGCATAAATGTAAAATTACTAAAAAGAAAAAGAATAGTCCAACGCTTCATTTGCTTTCTTCCTCTTATCCACCTGTATACATCTTTCATTTCCGTTATTCCTTACCAGACATATCGAAACCCTAGCCCCTTCTCCACCGCTCTTCCCCGTATGATGCATGCACTGTCTCACCACCACTGTCTCCCAACAACTCCTCGCAAACACTTGATCTGTCTCTCTCATTCAGACCTACCCACGTATCGGCACCATCGCACAAGCATCCATACCCGTTCATCAAACTCAACCGATTTTGAGGTATTATTTGTTCTTGATTTGATATCGGTTTCATTTCGATTTCCTGCACATGAAGTTGTTAAAATATACATTATGATGTGGTTATAAATCTATTTTTAAAATCGTTGTTTGGACTCATCTATCTATGTTAAATATGTGTTATGGATTTCTGAGTTTGATATGTTTTACAATCAGTTGTGAGTTATGACTTCCTTTATCTGATTTTTTTAAATCCTTTGGATTTGGTTTAAGTTTGCAAAAAAGAAAAATACCAGATCTGGATATATTGAAAGTTGATCTTTGTTTTCTTTTATAAAATATTCAAGAGCTATATTTTCAGAAAAGTTTGAGTATGTATAAAAATTTGACAAATCTGTTTATATTAATTTGTTGTTTCTACGACACTTTATAAGAAACAAGATTTAATATTATATATAGAAAATTTGAAGGTATGATGTATGTATCTCATTGTTAATACTTTGTAAAAAAATATTAATCTTCATATTTACGGTTGATTTCTTTCTTGGCTTGTATGATTTGTTTGATAATGATTGAACTTAAAAATTATTATAGGCATTGAGATGGGAAGGAATTGAGTTGTTTTGCTTGATGAAAATAGGTGTATTATTTGTTCTTTGTTGATGTTTTCGCTTGTCATAAACATTGGTATTTGTGTGAATATTTTATTCTTAAGGGCGTACAATAGATAGTAACATATGTTATGGGGTAAGCTGTCGCTAGGATAAATACTGGAAATATCATGGTCCGTCTTGGTTTATTTGAAACCAATGCTCTTTTTCACCAAGATTAACACTACAAAGGTCGACTTTCTTTATGTTGCAGTCATGTATGAAGAAAGTACTCAAGTGATCGACAAAGTATCAAATTCCATCACTGGTTTCCCCGTGTTGTATCTATAGACAAAGTATATACTTTTACGTGCACATTTCTTTTTCCCTTTTCCAAAATCCCTAGCCCTCATTTCATCTTCTTTATTCCTCAGTTGACTGTGCACACCACCGCCACAATGCCATATCGTGCTAACACCACCGCTAACACATTAGGAGCATTGTTAGATTTGGTTTTGGGTTTGATCTTTGTTGGTTTTATCTTATTAGTTCAACAGTTTAGGTTTATTTTTAGCTGTGTATCAACTTTTGTTTTAGCTATTTTGCTTCATGGTTAAAACATTTATATACTGCTTTCTTTTGTGGCTTTGCAAGTAGATCATGCAGGGGTTTTAAAGAGGTATTTTGTGTAGTTTCGTATGTATAGATTCATGCTCTTTTCTTATAACTCATTTATGGGGCTTTTATAAGACTATCAATATAATTGTTTTCTTCTTTTGTTATTACAAATGTTACACAATCTATATTTCTGATATGCTTGGTAGTAGGATCGGTGGTTCATCACTAAATTCCAGTTGGGAAGTTAAAATCATGCTCTTCATGTATGCATATATGCATTGCAGATACAAGGTTCTAATTAATATTGGGGAAACATATCATATTATATGTGATTTTTTGTCAATTTATACGCGAACACTGAAGATCTATTTTTGCTAGTTTTGATATCTATACATGTAGATACATTCTAAGAAGTTAAATTTAGGTAATATATTATATTTTGATTGATTGCAGACATAAAGGCATATTTGAATTACATTGTTTGGCTGGAAAAATTGGATGCATGGTGAATGGTGCAACATTGACAATTAAAAAAAAAATATTTAAGTTAGATTTCTTATTCACCATGCAATTATAAATATTTCGTGAAATAATAAGTTGAGAAATGATTGGATGATTGTAAAGAAAATTAATCATCTATAATCACAAGTCTTATGTTCAATTGTCAGATGCTCATTGTATTTGTACTTCATGTTTGGGAAAGTCATTGTCTTTCCCTGCAAAATGGTTGAAACTTTTAGTTAGTAATGCTACAGATCCATAAAACCATTTGAATGAAAAAAAAAAAGTTGCGATTCATCAAGTAAATGCGATATAAAAAGATCCTGTTTTTTTTTATTTGTTGGTTAGGATTTGTACTTTGTAGATAACTCATTTGTTTGAATCTGGATCACATGTTCAAATTTTTAATATTTTTGGTTTGAGTTTGTATTTTCAGCAACTATTGTATTAAAAGATATTATTAAGTACTAATGTTATTCACCAATTTTATGCAAGTAATTAATCTATTTCAATAATTCCAGCAACTTCGTTTGTAGATAATTAACATGGTATTTTCTTTTTATTCTCAGTATTTTGTTAGGCAGACGGTAATATTCAGCATGCTTTATTAAGTTTGATAAAAACTCAAGTAGATGCAGTATAAAATGATCCTATTTTTTTATTTGTTAGTTAGTAGTTACAATCTTATCTTGATTTTTTATGAATTTAAATGGCTAGGATTCTGCCATGTCAGAAATGAGCCGAATAAAGTTGTTTTTAATGGATGTGATTGAGCCATGTCAACATAGGACCTATTAAATCTGATTTTCAAGGGTCGAGATGAATTCTAATATGATCTAAAGGCTGAAAAATAAAATAGTGAAAATACTTTTTTTGTAAATAACATGACGTTTTTACCCATCATCAAAGAAAATAACGACGACTTCGTTTTCTTCATGGTTTGCAACATTCTGTAATAAATTAAATGAAAATAAGTAAAAGTAATATTGATGTATCTAAGTTGATATATATAACTTAAATGTGTATAAAATGATTTTTACCTCATCATGTGAAGAAAGAATGATTACTTCAATTGTTTTTTCATTGAACTCTGGTTCGTACTGAAATGATTTAAATTGACAATATTAGAATGATAATTTCTAGAAAATGTTTGTAAAATATATGGTTGATAATAGTTGAAATTTTATTTAATGTTCATGTTTCACGAACTTCAGGAAATAAATATTTTTATATGGAAATGAGTGAAATTGGATAAAAATTTAAACCTATCTTAGATTTGCTTGCTTGCTAGACAGGGGATGAAAGAGGAGTTGGCCCGCTTGCGCCTTGCATTTTCTGCAGACAGGGTGAAATTGTTGGGTACAAATTTATATAGAGTTGTAATCAATTTTATTGTAAAAGTTCAGGGGTTGTTTGTGTAAATCCTCAATACTTTGTATTGTGTATAAATAGGAGTGTATGTGTGCTGTTATAAAAAAAAAAAATCGAAGATTACACAAAATACATGGTTAGAACAGTAGAGAGAGAAGAAGATTGCTGTCCAAGATAGCCAAGAACTCAATGTAATATTTCTCTCTTTAATCATTCAATATAATGTGTTGGATTGTTAATTGTTCATATGGATTGTTTGTATGTGATTGAATTGCTAGAAATTTGAATTCACAATTGGTATCAGAGCCAGGTTTGGCTGAATTTGAGTGAATTTTGAATCTGAAATCGTATTTTTTTAGAACACTGTTATATTCATTTTTTTGAAAATCTGAAAATCAATTGAGGATTTTGATTCTGTGGATGAAATGATCTGAATTTTGGATCGAAGGTGTGAAATTTAAAGGCGAATCTGATGACATAAACATCAAATATTATCTCAAAACACACAGAATTTAATTGAGAAATTTCAGATTTTTTGAAAAAGTGTGTGTTCTTGAGGTTTTTGGTCAATTTTTGGTTTTTAATCGAGAATTAGCCAAAGTGATTTCACAAAAGTTGTTTCTGCTATTAAAACGAACCCTCGAAATCAATTTGAGGTCAAATCATGGATTTTTGTTGAAAAAGTTCGAATCTGATCTTGTTTTTGTTGAAAAATGATAAAACTCGGACATAACTATATTCATAGTGTCATTCGAGTTTTATAAAGAAGGCATTCGAGTTTTATTAAGAAGGCATTCGAGTTTTATAAAGAAGGCATTCGAGTTTTATAAAGAAGGCATTCGAGTTTTATAAAGAAGGCATTCGAGTTTTATGAAAGCTTTATTCGAGTTTGATGAATGCTTCATTCGAGTTTGCTGAATGCTTCATTCGAGTTTGATATATGCTTATTTCGAGTTTGATAATACATTCATCGAGTTTCATGCCTTATGATTCGAGTTTTAAGCCTTAATCATTCGAGTTTCATGTTTAATTGATCGAGTTTCAAGCTTAATTGATCGAGTTTCATTCCATTTCATTCGAGTTTAACATAAATTCATTCGAGTTACATATCATATCATTCGAGTTTGATAATTCATCATTCGAGTTTGATCATTTATAGTTCGAGTTTCAACTTTCTTTGATCGAGTTTCAACCTTAATAATTCGAGTTTCATCTCATATCATTCGAGTTTCATTCTTTTATCATTCGAGTTTGACTATATGACCTATTCTGCTTAAATTGGTCATAACTTTTGACTGGAACATAGTTAGAAGGCCTACCATACGTCAAATCGAAGCTTGAAAAGAGATCTACATTTCTAGGTCCAATTCCACTCCAGAAAAAAGTTATGGGCAATTTTATACAGAAAAGCTGAAATTTTAACGTCAAAAAGTCATTTCAGAGCTGATTTTTCACAAGTAATCTTTAACTGAAATAGTTTTTTCAAAGTTTTATCAGAATTCACTCAGTTTTTCCATAAAAGATCTTGGAAGATTCAATTTCTAGCAATTCATAATGGAATTTGAACAATTGTCAAAGTCTGAGCTGATTTTCAAACTTACTGAATCTGAAAAGATTCGTAAGAACAATTACGACATTCTCATTCAGTTAAATACTGATAAACATTTGGCGTTACGTGACGTACAAATACTGAATGAAGAAATTCAAAGCTTAAAAGAAAAACAAAGCTCTGAGAGTTGTGCTCATCAATTGAAAATATCTGAATTACTTAAAGAACTCGATGAGCTGAAACAAGAATATTTTCAGAAGGCAACTCAACTGAAATATCTTTTGCCTGAAAGATCTGATCTTTACAAGAAAGTTCAGGATCTTGAAGATACACTTTGTAAGACAAAACCAACTGATCAGAATTGTATTTTAAACAAAAATGAAGAAATTTTTGCTCTTCAACAAGAGTTGTCTTTAACTAAAGATTTGATTGAGAAGGAAAGACATGAGTTCTTACTTAAAGAACAAGATTTTAAATCAAAATCTGAATTGTTTGAAGATGAAAGACAAATGTTCTTAATCAAAGAACAATCTTTTAAATCTGATTACCAATCATTTGATCATGACAGAAATTCAAATTTAGTCATTATCAAAAGTTTGGAAGATCAGATACTTCATCTTACAAAACAATTACATGTGTTTACTTCATCAACTGAGTCAAAGGTTAAGACCCCTTCTTCAGTGTGTTTAAAATCCAATGTTAATCACTCTGGTTTGTCTTCTGAAAGTGAAGTGAATCTAACTAACTCTGCTAAGTTTGATTCTTCTTCAGATCTTAAACTTAAGTATCTGTTAAAGATACACAGCGGCAAAGATAAAATTGTTGAACAACTTCCGATCAAGATTTACACCGGTGAATCTTCGAAGTCAAATTTTCTTAAAGTTTCTGAAAATACTGGTCATTCTAATCAGAAAACATTTTCACAGAAAAATACCAAGTATTATCAGAAACAGGCAAGAACCGGACAGTTTTTCAAAAAGAAGAGTTCGCAAAAGTCTGATCATTCAAATTCAAGTTTCTTTAGAAATTCAGATATTCAATTTTCTCATACTCAAAGAAATTTGTTTTCTGCGTTTGAAAGAGAAGCTGATAGTTATAACATGCAATGGGTACCTAAACCCAAGTACAAGTGGGTACCAAAACCTGTTTTGAAATGGGTACCCAAGAGCGCTAACAAGTCTGGATCCAAATCTGTTTGGATACCAAAGACATCTTAAATTTTGCAGGTTATAGGTTTCTTATCATTCCAGATAAGGACCCGTTCTTCATTTCAATAGGCTCTTGATTACATCAGATCAAGACCCGTGTTTCAAATCAAAATGGTTTCTAGTTAATTCAGACTAGAACCCGGACTTCAATGAACCAGAGTCAAAGGCTTTCAGTTACATCAGACTGAAACCCGAGTCTGAGAGACAAATCTTACTGGAATTCTTGCCCTGAATTCAACTCTGATGCTGAATTGACAAATAGGGAGTTTTATTTTTATAATTTTTTGCTCTTTGTTTCATTTCTATGAGTTGACTAACTGTGTCTGCTTATTTCCAGGGGGAGTTTCAGACGCACTTTGACGATGACATTTTTCAAAAACGGTGTGTGATTTTTCACGAAAATATTTGATACACACATAAAAAGAGTTTTTGAGCTGAAAAGAAATTTTTTTTATGAATCTCTGAATCTATCATTGAGATTAATTGATTGATCTAATCTCTTTGATTTTCATAATCTCATTTCTTCTGAGATTCTCTTTGTTACAATGCTTCCAATTTATACTGGATTCTCCCGTTATCTCCCATGTGCTAAATCTTTCAAGAAAATCTGATTTTTCTCATATCATATATCAGAATTTCCATTTCAATCTGATATCTCCCAAATTATATGAATATAATCTCCGATATCACATGATTACCGAAAATCTTTCTGCTGACTCCGATTATTCACCAATCTGAGTGATAGGCATAAATTTCGCTTCTATGGTCTATCCAGAACCGGAAGACCTACCCAAGGAGCAAACCATCTATAGTTTGTGTGGGTGAGGGTTCTTTAGGTTTATTAGTTGAGAAGTGTCAGTTATCACGGGATACTGACAAGGTCGAGCAGAGGTAAAATGTAAATGAGAGGGATATTAAAAGGCGATGGTGGTGCATCAGATCATGCTTTTCGTTTAAAGCTGACTGAATTTAATTCTGAAAAGTGAGCCGGAGGGAGCTAGGTTGAAAAATGCTGAGAGCTGAGAGTTGAGAAAGGATTTGAAGAAAAGATAATCCTATCCTACACTGTGTCTGCTGGGTAAACCAAATAATCTATCAAGCCCTAGGCGACTTGATATTGAAAAAGACGTCATAGACCCAGTGACGCATGCACTTAACCCCACCAACTACTCAGTTATCTCTCAAAAGATTTCTGTTTCAATAATCACGGAGACATAGCACATTTCTATCGATATATCATTTGGATATTATTGATATTGAAACAAGGAAGACAGTTGCTCCGGTCTCCAATTTCATTTGATGCACATTGTGTCTAGAGCTAATTATATACACTTTTAGGACACATCGAGTCTGACAGTCTGCGTGACTATAAACTGCTAGTCCAAAGTGACTAAGCCGGAACAAATATGAGTGATTCTTTCATGATAAAGGATTTCACGATGACTATTTGGAAATCCTACCAATGTTACTATCATGCCAGCGCTGAACGTAGGTCACATAGATTTTGTCTATTGTGTAAACAGGAATCCTATGTGGACCTGGACTTGTTTTCTCACAAAATGAATGTGTTTCATTTTCCCCAAAGTTGTAAAGCTTTGTTTTGTTCTAAAAAGATATAATATCAATTCGAGGGGGAGTGAACTTTTTGAGGGGGTGAGATAAATCTGTTTTGTATAGGGGGAGAGAGGTCAGTTTAAGAGGGAGAAAATCAATTTGTAATAATTTCTGAGTTATAATTGTTGTTGTATTTCTTCTACTGTAATTTCATTGAATTAATGTTTCTGAAGTTTTTGCATGATGTTCATAATTTTTTATGATCATCATGAGGGGGAGAAAAGCTGAATTTCAGAAACAACTGTTGAGTAGTTTGAAATCAACTGAAGGCAATTACTACATCATCTCAAGACAATTGATCAAGGAAGAGATTTAAAAGCTATTCATGATCCAAGGGGGAGTGTGCTTACAAGAAAAGAGAAGATCAGAATAGAAGAGATGTGAAGATCAGAGTGAGACAATAAAGAAGAAGATTCAGAGATCGAAGAGAAGGTGCAAGAAAAGTTTCAAGAAAGAATGTTCAAGTTCCCTGCAATGTACTTTAATTTGAAAATTGATTTCATCTCTAAGGGGGAGATTGTTGGGTACAAATTTATATAGAGTTGTAATCAATTTTATTGTAAAAGTTCAGGGGTTGTTTGTGTAAATCCTCAATACTTTGTATTGTGTATAAATAGGAGTGTATGTGTGCTGTTATAAAAAAAAAATCGAAGATTACACAAAATACACGGTTAGAACAGTAGAGAGAGAAGAAGATTGCTGTCCAAGATAGCCAAGAACTCAATGTAATATTTCTCTCTTTAATCATTCAATATAATGTGTTGGATTGTTAATTGTTCATATGGATTGTTTGTATGTGATTGAATTGCTAGAAATTTGAATTCACAGAAAGAGAGGTCGAGTTCATATTCAATCAGCTGGAGACATTTGAAAAAGAAACAGGTAGCTTAATTTCTGCATTAAATTAATCCATTTATAGGTGATTTATATGAATAAATTCATCAGCTTCTTAACCTCCTTTATTTCAGTTGGTCAATCTTATCCCATTTTTTCTACTTTTTAATTTGACATTAGTTTATATGAATATTATCTGAGTTATAGATTTATTCTATAGGTTTTGGTATTTTCTAACAATATCCTTTAATATTAGAAATTTTAGTTTATGTTTTTTTGCTTTAATATTATCCTTATTTTGATTTTTTTTTCAGCATCAGTTGAAAGACAGACATGTAGGTTTTGTTAATTAAATTTTTTTTAATAGATGTATTATCGTTAGTTTCAGGTTTCTCTGATGTGTTGGTTTAACAACAGGATATTAAGGTTTAATAAAAGTATAAATACATCTATTTACCATTAACTTATACCAAAACTCTTTTAATGTTTTGTATTAAACATTAAAAACAACGTTTTTTTGTTTTTTAGTATATATTTTTTATTTTTTTTAAATCCAAAGAATCACAAAAATTATATACATGTTTACATAATATTTACATATACCATATATTCTTTAGAAAATTTACAACCAGTTCTTTTTATTGAAAATAATGGCACTTTAGGCAATTTCTTTGAGAAGTTGTCAAAAGAGAGATCAACAAAACTTGAAATATGTTAAAATATATATATTTTGATACATTCATACCTTGTATTGATGTAATTCCATCTTTAAGCCTTTAGGCCTTGTAGCATCAGCACCACCTTAGTTTGTTGTTGTGCTTGTTTTCAATTTGCAAACGGGCTCATTCCCTGCAACAATTGAAATTAAAGATTTGGATTCATCAATAATTTGTGAAAGTAACCTTACCGAAATCTTGAGAGTTAGTTATTTATACTAATAGAGCATAATAATTGTTGGTGTTATTGTTCACAAAGTCAATTTAATTAAATATTGTGTTTGTAATTAAAGGGCTATAAACATGAAATGGAAATCTGAATGAAATAATGACTAAATTAATCAATAAAAAGTTAGAAACGTCAATAGATCACTTAAGTTGCTTATAATCAAAACAGTTAACCAAAACATGAACACCATAGATAACTAATCAAAACTGAATCATTTTTACTAAAAAGCACATTGTGTTTTTCTTGGACAGCACCTTTAAATCTGATATGCATGGAATCATGGATGTTGTGGAGACGAAGTGAAATAGAAGTCGAATTCTTCGTTAATGAGAATTATGTCGTTTGAGAAGCTCATGGAGGGACACTCATACTTGCAGGTAGAATTTTTTTTTTTTTTTTGCAGGAATACATAGTTTTTCTGCAATTATATAAATTACTGAAATTTGTTGAAATACAAGTCGCATACTTGTATTCTGTCATTATCTTTTTTTTGTTGCTTTCTTGTAAGGTAGTTATTGATTTAGTCAATGTTATCCCATTTTTTTCTGGAGTTGGGTTTTTCCTGTTTTAATCTACGAATACACTCTTTTTATTGATTAAATTAAATTTGTGTCATATCAGTTGGTCAACCTTATTCCATTTTTTTCTACTTTTTAGTTTACATTAGTTTATACGGATATTATTTGAGATATAGATATAATCTGTAGGTTTTGGTATTATCTAACAATATCTTTTAATACTAAAATTCTTAGTTCATGTTTTTTGCTTTAATATTATCCTTATTTTGAATTTTTTTTTTCAATATCATTTGAAATTCAGTAGATGTTGGTTTTATTAATTTTTAAAAAAAAATTAATACATGTATTATTGTTAGTTTCATGTTTTCTCTGAGGTGTTGGTTAAACAACATGATATTCAGGTTTATCTACAGTATAATAAATAAGATTATTTATTATAGGAATATATTTTCTTGTTTGTTTGATTTAACATTGCTTCGTATTTAATGTAATACATTTTGTTTTGAAATTTAGTAATTATTGATGTAATACCATTTTTTCTGCAGGTATTTTTATATTATAGTCAAAAATTCAGTACCTCAAACATCAATGTTTTTTTTCATTATTATATTTTTTTATTAGTTGTTTTTTCTTATTTTTTAAGGGCTGATATTATACATTTTTCTTCCCAAATTTTTTGTATTGGATGTGATACATTATCCTGCATGTTTTTTTTTTTTTTTGATTCCCATACCCCCAGATGATGGCTTACGTGTTGTTTTTCTTGATTCTTAGCGGCTGATATTCTGTTATGGAAGAGGCAACATATTTCGTGGGGCATCATTATTGTTGCAACCGTTGCGTGGCTTATATTTGAGCGATCAGGATTATCATACTTGAAGATTTCTAATGTATTGCTGTTCTTGATAGTACTGAGGTTTCTACATGCCAATTTTGCTTCTTTAAGGGACAAGTATGCATACTTTGACCTTCATAAATTGTGGCTTTGCCCTTCTTCTAGTATACCATCTTACTATAGCTGTTTAAATTGTTACAGACAAATTCAGACATTACCTGAACCGGTCTTGTCAGAGGACATGGTTAATTATGCAGCCACATCTTTTCGTATCAAAGTAAATTATCCCAATCTGTTGTTGTTTATTTGAAGGTCACATTTTCTTATTTCAGTTGACGTGCATTTTATGTGCTTGTTACTTATCCTGTCCAAATGTGTTTTTGGTGTCAGCATCATGAACCTTTTTGGTGTTCTTAAATATAATATGGGGGAGGACTTTGTTCGTAATTCTCGCCTTTCTTATACGATAAGAAGGTTTGTAGCTTGCAATCTCATTGCTGTTAAATTTATTATTAATTCAAGGTATTTGAGGAGATGATTATTGGTTCCTGTGTAAAATATGCGCTATATACTTACTGGTTGCTATACTTTTGCAGGTTCTTATTTTGCAGGTTTTGTTAATTTATGATGAGAATAATGCTACGTTTTTTATGGTTAAAATAATACATTTCTAGTTTAAATAATTCCAGATAAATAGCAGTGATGTAGCCTTAAAAATATGAATTATAGTCGATCCTGGTTTAAATAATGCTATGTTTTTTTCTGGTTAAAATAATATATTTCTGGTTTAAATTATTCCAGATAAATAGCCTTTAAAATCTGAATTATAGCCAATCCTGGTTTAAATAATGCTACGTATTTTTCTGGATTCCAGATAAATAGCAATGATTTAGGCTTTAAAATCTGAATTATAGCCAATGATATGTTGCCAAATCAGCATTAAAAATAGGAATTTCTACCAATAATTGAATGCCACGTGAGCAGATTTCTCTCTGCTCCGTCGGCAATATATATATATATATATATATATATATATATATATATATATATATATATATATATATATATATATATATATATATTGTGGTATTAATGTATAAATGTATGATTCTTTGGATGAAGTCTTATACTATTGGTATATATATCTATAGTAACATAATTTTATGTGAATGATGGGATGATGGATATTGATAGGTGTGTTATCAAACCCTTATTCATACATACATACATACATACATACATACATACATATATAGGGTTGGGTTCCGGTAAGAACCTTTGTTACCGTGAGAATGTGAGAACCACTCCAAAATGCACAAATTGTAAAATTAAAAGTTTTCTTAAAATCATTATTAGTCTTAAATATTAATAAATATCATAATTTAACACTAAAATTACATTCAAAACTTACATTCATTAAATTATAAACTAAATGCACAAATTTGAACATCAAATGCACAAATTTTCTTAAATGCACAATTCGTACATAAAATGGATAAATTATAGCATGAGATGCGTAAATTTTTACATGAAATGCATAAATATATCGAAAACATTTAATTTTAGTATCAAATGCACAGTTTTATACAGTGGATGCACAATTTTTAGAGTGGTTCTCACGTTCTCACGGTAATGAGGGGTTCTCATGTGAACCCAATCCTATATATATATATATATATATATATATATATATATATATATATATATATATTGTTCAAAGGATAACCATAAATGCATCGAGAAACCAATGAAGAACTACAAATGCATCACGATTCCCGTGTGATGCATCATCTGATCTAATGACTAAAAAGTGGTCTTCTTATTTTCTGATTCATTATGGTTCTCTCTTGAACCCCTGTGTGTATTACATGGTTTAAATATATATATATATATATATATATATATATATATATATATATATATATATATATATATATATATATATATATTCCTAGTTCCCTTTTTGCAAATAAGAAATCAATGGTTTTGATATTTCACAAGGACAGAGTTCTAGTAACTTTTTTGGTCAAAAGATATTCAGTTTATATTTTTGTTAACGTTTTTAAACATCTATATATCTATATCTATATCTATATCTATATATTATAATAAACGAAAACAATTCTTGCCACGTGTCATCCCCTTAATACCCTACTATTTCATTTTCCCGCTCTTTTTCAAAAAATAAAAATTACATTAAATTTAGTAACATGGATATCATTTAATTCATTTAATTTGAACTTTTGAAACTTATAATATTTGTTTCTTAAAGTAATTGAAATTATAATTAATACTTAAATAAAATTTTTCAAATTAACAAGCTAAAATAAAAAATTTTAAAAGTCTATAAGATAATAAACTTAAACTCAACTTTAAATATTCCAAAGAATAAATAATTATAAAACACTTAGTAAAATAAAAAAAAATTTATAAGATCAATAAAATAATACATTTCAAATTTAAATGTCTGAAAGAATAAATAATTTTATGAAATAATAATTAAATACCTTATTATACAATAAATTTGAAAAATATTTTTTTATTAAATCTTTATATGTTAAGTATGAAACATTTAAAAAAATAATCATTCAAATTTCAAATGTATTTTCTTTAACAAAAATTTGTACTAATATTTTCTAAAGCTTCAAAACTAAATGTTGCAAAATTTATCTTTTAAAATATATTAATTTCAAACAATCTTAATTAAGGATTTATATTTTCAGTTGACGCTGGATTGTTATATCATGTTTTAATCACTTTGACAATAAAAATTTATTATTAATTAAAACATCTTCAATAAGAAAACTCATATATGGTTTTATTTTAAGGTCTCTAATAAAGTTATACATTTAAATAAGGGTTAAAGTCATACAAATGTATGTTACTTTACTGAAATTATCGATATGACTAATATACTTTTTCTTTTAACCGGATGGTACTTGTACTCAAAGGTGACCTATCGATATGATACATATGACCGGTAACTATGATGACATGACGGTTTTTTCTTATTCAAACGATGACATGACATATTTTTTATGACAAGACAATTACATTAGTCATACAAATGTATGTTAATTTACCGAAATTATCAATAATTTCAGTCACCAAATGTACCATATCAACAATAAAAACAAAGTACGAGTATCATCCGGGTAAAAAAAGAACTACATTAGTCATATCGATAATTTCAGTAAAGTAGCATACATTTGTATAACTTTATCCCTTTAAATAATATACTTCATAAAAATAAAAAATATAAATAATTATTTTGTTGATTTCTATGAGATTAATGATGGCACAACAACAAATAAAACAGAATGAAGAATCAAAATTTTTGAGGGTTGTCTAAAAAAACACCCCAACTAATAAAAAAGACACCTCTATGCCTAGAGAAGTAGGATAGATGAAGTCATATCAAACAACTACTAACTAACTTCTATTAATCAATGTCTAGAGAATGAAAAGAGCAAAAGTGATGATTACACTCTACTAGGGTGTCCCTTTAGCATCACCCAATTTTTGAATTAATAATAAGAAGATAATAATTGAATTAACTCACATATGTAAGAACCATAAAAACATTATATTTAAATCATAATTCAAATGTTTTGATTCACATATTCACCGTATTTTTTTGAAGTAAACATTGACTTAAAGTCATCATTTTTACCATTGGCTCATGTGTCATCTTTTATTGGTTTTATTGTATTTAATTTAATAAAAAAATTAAAGGGTCTTAAGTGATTACACCTCTTTATAAATTTTAAATGTATAACTAATTTTTTTATTTCAATCCATGTAATACATGGGTATTAACCTAGTTTATAACTATAAATTTACAATAGTAATAGAAGTTGGTTTGACCCTACACTACATAGACAAACAAAAAGTCAGACTAGTTTTTTTCTTTTAATCATGTTTTAGTATTGAAAAAAGAGTATCATCTTTTTAAGGTCAATATCCAACACAGATTTAGGCCTTTTTAATCTAGCTTGATTATATGTCATTTATATCATAGATCGGACTTGACCCTTTTTTTATTTAGGCCAAAAAAATTTAATAATTAAAAGTTATATAATTTGAAATTTTAATGTATGATATTTTGTTTTCTAGTTTTTATATAATATTTTACTATAACATTTAATTATAAAATAAGGGTACAGTATATATTTATTAAATTTATCAAATACATATGTAAAAACAATGATATACGTAAATATCATAAATTTTATAATATTCAATCGTGTGATAAATATTTCAATTTTCAATTGTCAATCATAATATAGTTGTTCTTCCATTCATTAATCTTTCAATGGTGTTCTCTCTTTGATAATTAAATGATATTGTTTTTTTTATTCTTTTAAATTTAACCTTTTCAGTATTCAAAAATTTAAAATTTTAATCATCTATATTGTATCTCTCTATCTTTATGCGTTATAGTTAGGTTGTGTTTGGTAGAGAAAATCGATAAAAATGAAATGAACACAAATTATTACTTAGGTAATTATATTTTCAATTTTCATAGTCTAAAAAACCAAATATTTATATCTTCATTTTGTTTATCTTCGATTCCCTCTACCAGACGCCACATTAAGTTGACGTTGTCAGTATCCAACTCTTAGCTTGGAGTAGCGAACCTACTATATTCGACTCGTGTATATCTTCTAATTCGTTAAGTGCTTCAATTAAACATGCCTATAAGCACCGTACTTTTTTAGACCTAGATCAAGCCAGACCGAGCTCGAATTTTGCTCATTTCGCCCCGCTTTTATTCCACGCCTAGCCAAAACAACTTCAAGATGTGACAAGATGCGTTGACAAAACAAAGTAGTTTGTTCATATTTCAGTGTTTAGAAAAGATTGAAACCCAAGTACTTCGTTAGGGTGCCATTTTTGCCTAACCAAAGTACCGAACTATACTATTATAAATTTTAATGTATATTGATAATCAGTATATTGTAACATGTCGATCTCGATGGTTTGTTTATTAGACACTCCATTTTTTATTTAATTCTTTTACCTTCTTAAAACAATCATGTCATCAATTCATCATGTGCGTCGTTTTTTAGATGTGCTATTATAGGATTACTGAAAACCAAATCAAATCTTACCCAAACCGTCAACTTGATTTGGCCCAACCGAGTATAATAAGCAAATTTGGTTCACAAAGTTGTCAAACCAAGCTTATTGGGTGTGTAACAATCTACAACATACCAGAACCGAAAACTAGACCGCATGATACCTATATAATTATGGGTTTCTCTGACTTTTACAAGATACAACACTAGACTGGACCCGAACCGAAAAATAAAAAGAAAAGAAACCAAAATCATTTAGTAACGATCCCAGTAAAGTTCATCAGTTTTACTGTTCATTCCTAGATTTTGCACATCCCTACTAGTTTGGGCCCTAAACCAGTCAAACCAAACCATATGCGTCACTTCAACCCGTTTGTATATACAAGGTACGTACGAATATGTGAAACTCATTGCAACAAAATGACCATTTGACAAGGGTTCTAAATTACAAAAATGGCTAAAACTAAAAGACCTAGGATTTGAATGTTCGGTCAAGAGCATGGATTCGGAAATCTTGAATGAACCTCATGTATATCTGCAATGATTTCTGGACTAAGCTTGATATCACATGCATTGACCACCTGTTCAATTTGCCATAATTTTGTAGCTCCAAAAATGGCACTGCTCACAAGAGGGTGTCTCAAAACAAAGCCTGCCAACAATTGCCAGAAACAATTAAACAAATAAAATTATCAAGAAAGGTGCATATGGTCAAAATAAGTCTAGTAAGAGGACCTGACTACAGCCAATGTAGGGTCATTCAATTTTCAATTTTGTAATACTAGGGCAAATCTAGATTAAAAAATCTTGTGTTCAAAGCAGTGGTATATAGCCAGGATTCTTCTTTGAAAAGGTCAATTAAGTTGAAAAGATATAAACAAGTATCAACAAACTTGAAAGGTCTAATGCACTTTTGAACATGTGTATATTGCATCTTTGCATGAAATATAATATTTTATCGTAAGAACATGTACATTTAAATCCAGGAATCCACTCTAATATGAGACTTCATGGAACTTGAGTCCATATGTATATTATATTATTATGTATACAGATTTATAAATAAACCAACTCAAAAAGCTATATATCATTAAAAACTTATACACCTTTTCCTAATGTAATCAGTAAAAGATTACAACTACCAATGTGAAAATAGTTCTAAAAGATTACCTATTACACATGTTCCCAAAGTAAAACCTATAGTTCAAGAAATACAATGTTCACTAAATTGGAAACTCACCAAAGCGAATTAGCTGCTTATAACAAGACACAAATCCAAATCTGACAAATCAATTATGAAGATATGGACACAATTCAACAACCCATCAATTTGTAATTCGTAATTCTGCAATACGTAATTCACAATTATAACTTGTGCCTGATGAATGTAAAATTTAAAAAAACTATAACAAAATAACAATTGTGGTCTTGTGTCTTGTTCCTCTACGGCCTAATTACTAAATTAGCAAATAAGATGACCAATTTAATTTCTATGCCGAGAATTGTGTATATCGTCTTACAATTTGGATTATTGTGTATATCGGATGCACCAACATTAATTTGGATGGACCAAATGCCCAATATGTTTTCACCTGGGTTCACTGCTACTGGTACCATGATAAAAGCAAGTCCTTATGAGTTTTAGTTTAAAAAACAAGGTACGGTTTCATTCGTTTATATTATTTTCTTTCTCTAACTTTCTTCTCATTTTATAAATCGCACCTCCAGTTACAATTGCATGCGAATTTTGATAAATGGAAACCAAGCAACAATAAACAGAAGGGAGAAGGTGTAGAGCATACCAATTGCAAGGGATACTGGATGGATACCATATCGTTCTGCAATAGAGACATAAGCCTGCAAAGATTTAGTTGGATAAGAAAATGCAGTAAGAACAGATTAATGATTGTCCGGGGAACAACAAAGATTCTGGGCATGAATGAAGCTAGGAACAATTATCATTCGTAATAATGTTACCACATTGATGGAGCTCATCCAACTAATGAAAAAAATGTTGCCATAACACATTTGTGATGTTTATGAATGATAAAAACTTTTAACGATTTGGTTAGAGTGACTACAAATTAAGGAAGATGCAGGCAAAACACATTTTGTTTCAGAACAATGTTACCTTTCTTGTCAGCGAAAATTCAGATTACTTACAGAAACTTTGACAACAGTATGAAATTTACATAGTGTTGACAAGACTAACTAATGCTGCTTGATAATAACTTGCTTAAGGAGTGTAAGAGATACATAACACTAACTTACTGTCACAAAAGAAACACAAGTTATACATATAGTATATATTTACATTTAATCATAGTTTGTATAATTGATATGATTTTGTTTGCTCCGGAATGCAGAGTGGATGGGAATAAGACACAGGGATCGTATTTTTATAGTTCATTGGCCAAAACATAAAGCTTTTTTTAGGATTCTTTGTATACATGGTAACCAGAACAGGGGTAACCATTTAAAACTCAAAAATGATTTCCACGCCGACATTGGATACATGTGGCATGCCACATCATTTGTCTAGTAACCGTTGTGTAGACTCTAAATCACAAAGCAATTGAGGCAGAAAACGCCCCCCAGAAACAGATCGATACAAACTGAAGAATTACTTGACTTAATATCAAGAAACTCAGCATAGGGGAAGGTGACAAATTTTAGTAAGTTTAAACTAACAGCCCTCCACTTGTCTGCTATTCATACTACAAAAGCAATTAACTAACTACCAACTGTAAAAGACTCTTTTAGCTAAAAGTGAGAAGACCAAAATACCCTCCTAACTCGATTTGGTTTCAAGTCACAAATTAACACCAAAAATAGAAGAAAACAACCTCGTGACATTTAAAAATATCAAAGATTAAATGAAGCACATGCACAGATTGATGTAAAATTCACAAAGCAATTGGATTTACTTTCATAGCTTCTCTTATGGTGGTGTTTGATAGGTTGTATCTGGATTCCCCTTCTGAATACCTGCCTCTGAAAAGATTCAAACGGGCATCATCTGCACCACCATCAGGTAAGAGATACTTTCCAGAAAGGACACCCATAGCCAGAGGGCTATAAGCCAATAAACTAACCCTGAATTTATTGTTAAAGGAAATACCATAAAATCACCATCAGCAACATATTGGGTTTGCATGATATTTTAAGTTGCTTTTCATTAACAATAAGCACTGCAAAATACCTCTCTAAATGGCAGCACTCCGCCAATCCTGAATCAAAATTTCGGCAGAGCAAGTTGTACGAGTTCTACAAGATCGATAAAATTTATGCAAACAATCTCCAGAATCATGCATTGTTGACTGAACCAAAAATGATGATGCTACACCTGAACAGATGTTATCCTTGGATACGATGGATTGTTTTCAGCAGCCTGCAAGAATTTCATGACCCCATATGGTGTTTCGTTGCTGACACCAATGAATCTGATCTACGCGAAGTTTTGCCTCCTCTCATTAGGTGATGTTGATGAGGTGCACAAATGATTACTAATGGTTGACTTGATATAAGTTACCAACCTTTCCAGCATCAACAGCTCTTCCTAGAGTATCAAGTTGTTCATCAAAACTAACAGGACTAAATTGTCTGACAGGATCATAATCAGTTTCTCCAAACATTGGAACATACCTGCAGGAATCAGGATAATCCAGGAAATAATTTGGAGGAGGAAAAAACAATAAGAACTATTTGACACTACACTAAATGCACATTTACAGAATCTTGATGCTGATGGATTTAAAATTGAGGGGAAAATATACAAACCGATCAGGCCAGTGGAGTTGATAAAGGTCAATATAATCAGTCTGTACTCTCAGCAAACTGCACCAGTTCTCCAATACACAAAAAGCACCCATCAATCCGTTACATCAACTGAAATTATCAAGGCATGTGTATGCACTGTCATACTATTAGACCACAAATATTTCACAATAAATGGGTTACATAATCAAGCGGGGATGCAGCATTCAGCAAGTTACTTGCAGAGTCTAAAAGGTGTCACAGATGTGTTTGAATTTACAGCAGCCATGAATCAACTTAAAGTCTGCAACGAAAATTGGTACAAGCAACAACCATGAAACGTTCTCCTTACCAATTGGGAATTATGCAAATATTAAGAAGTTAACAGTTAAACTCTTACCTTGCCCAAGCATACAATCAATTCAAAATGTTCCTTCAACCAAACTAGAATTTAAGTAAATATAAATAAATTGCTGAGAACCATGTATCCTGATCATACTAGTATAAAACTGCAAAATGCCTGGGGCTGTGTTGTTGCAAAACTATCTATTTCATTTTTCCATTTCCAGTTTTCTAGAAAAAGTTAATTGGGAAATTACTGGTGTTTCCTGGGAAAAAAATGCTCAATCCCTTTTGTTTTTTTTTTGTTGGAAAAACAAACTTTTGATTGCATTATAAACCTTGTTGAAGCAAAAATACAGTCACTAAAATGATCTAGTGGATGTATCAAATGTTTACACAATCTTATATATACTCAATCTCTTATAAGTCATCACGAACAGCAGGCAAACCTCATATTTGAATTTTTAATAGCACTGCCACCAAACTAATCTGCCATTAACAGACAAATGCAAGCACTGTACACAAGTATTCTTGTAAAAAGAAAACACAAATGTGATCTAAGTATCTAACCTACTGTCGATTGCCTCCATTATATTCTTGCTATCCAAACTTGTTGGACCACCTCGAATCCAATTCATTTGCCCAGAAGGACCACTAACCTGCAAAAATCAGTATAAAGTATCAAAGCAATTACTTTCAAAAGAGTAATATTACATCCTCTAAACTCTTAAAGGAAACTCTCAACACAAGTAAATGATGTTGACTTTTGTAGTAGCATGAAGTTTGTGTGCTGGATTTTTATGAGAAGGTCTAGGAGGAAATAACACTTCTCTTTTCAAACATAAGTACATTCAAAAAACACCCTCTTCATGCCTACTTAGGCCAAACAAAAAATTTTGTCAATTTATACAAAAAACCAATTCCCTACAAAACTTATTCATAGGAAGACAACATGCATCACAGTTCTTTAGAAGACACGTATTACTAACTTAAGGGAGCGCCTGGTACTTGAACATTGGCTCGAGTCGAATGCGTTTTTATCCAAAATGGTGTTTGAAGGCTAAAAAATGCATAATTATGTTCTGAATACGCAATGTTAAACAAAGCATGCTGAGTTTGCAACACTCATAAACTGATAACCAGCTCCAACACAAAATCCCAAACACCCCCTTACCTAATAACAGCAAACATACATACACAAAATCTTAAAGCAAACAATCACTGTTAGGACACGTTCTATACAAAGAAATAAGAGAAAGGGTCAATGGAATAAGGTTTACATAATAACATATAATATACATATTTAAAGGATTAACATGGAAAATAAGGAAAAAAAACATGTTTTTTATCATCTTTTTAGAATCACGTTTCTTTTCATTCCATTGAAAATTCAAAATTGAGGTATCCTCAACAGACAAAAACATTCAATAAACCCAAGTGATTTCATCATCTCAATTCCTCTATAGGCGTCTATAAACATGGTAATGCAGAAATGAATTGGAGAAAAAAACCTTAGTAGCGAATACAACACGATCACGAGGTATTTTTCTCCCTTTAAGCCAGCGGCCAAAGTATTCTTCGCTGCGTCCTTGAGTTTCTGCACGCTGTGGCACTGGATACCTAAATTTTTTAACAGAAATTACTCAGTAAAACCTAAAAAGTAATGAATCAGACACAAAGAACCATACATAAGAAAACAAAACAAATACATTTCAGCAGAATCGAAGAAGTTGATTCCGAAATCGAATGCTTTGTCCAGGAGTTTGAAGGACTGATTCAACGAATTCTGCTCACCAAACGTCATCGTCCCTGTGAAGGAAATAAGCACAAAGATTTACGTCGATTAATACTTCTACAGAAACAGAAATGGGAAAAACAAGTAAAGAAGGTTCAGAATAACCTAAACAGAGCTTTGAAACAAGAAGATTGGGAGCCAAACTGGAGAGAGGAACCGCCATGATAGTAAGCTAGTAAACTGGCATCAAATGCAGAAAGTTTTGGATGATAATGTTCATAAATAAAAATGAAAATCGGAGACATTGGGGAATCGAACCTGAGTGGCGTTTGGATTTCACTGTTTCTGACAACGGATTGGAGATGATGCCCAGTTGCCCACTGAATCCATTTATTTTAATGACAGAAAAAATACTTTTTATATAATAATAAATATTTTATTTATATTTTTGTAAAGATATGAAAATGGAAAATGACATGTACTTAACAAAAATTTGTCGTACCCAATACTTTCATATAAAAAGACTAATTTACTCTTACTTTTATAAGGTAAAATGTAATGATGATAAAAGTGTTAGTAAACGTAAAATATTCACTATATAAAATTGTTGTATATGTGAAAACTTTGTTGTATACAAATCATTTCCGTATATAAAAATAGAGTAAATTATATAAATCATCCATAGGGTTTAATGTAGCTACTCCCCACTTTCACTATTTGTCTATGTCTTTGGTTCATCACCTATTAACTTTACCAAGGCATTTGTTAAATATAATAAAATTGGCAAATTTTGCCAATATTTTCTGTATAATAATAAATACATTTAAACTTTAAATCTATTTATATTGTTAAAAAAATAACTATACTTAATTCTGGTGAAACCACGTGTCATCACCATGAATCGACACGTGGCATTTATAAAGTTTTAAAAATAATAAAGAAATTAAATTATATTTATCCAAATATAATATAATCTACTTTTAAATTCAAATCAAATCAAATAAAATTTAATACTCTACAAACTTATTAATCTTTATATATTAATAAAGGAGAACATGTAATGACACATGTCATCACCTCAATTAACCAAAATTTTATTTTCCCTCCAAAACTTCCTAATATAACTTTCTCATTAAACCATCTAATTAATTTTAAATAGCAAATCAAACCTTAAATTAATCACAATGTAATTTAAGTTTTATTAATGAAAGCCAATTTAATCTAATCACTTAATTTTACCTAAACGATTTTTTTTTAAAATTATTTTATTAAAATTTTAAACAATTCTTTACCATGTAGATTTACTCCATTAAACATGTTTCTATCTTGTATTTTTATTATAACAATAAGAATGTAACACAAAATTTTCATATTTTAAATTTTTTTAATAATATAGTATCGACACTTTGTTATTTTTTATTTTATAACGATATAATAAATTTGTATCTTATTAAAAAAGTTATTTACTAAATATACCTATTAATATATTGGTTAATCTATCTATTATTCTATTAAAATATTAAATGATGTTACTTGACACCCAACTAAAATGTCAATTATCATAACCTAGAAGTAACACTTGTAATAATCTACAATTTATATGTAATATATTTAGGGAAAGGTCCGCATATTATCTCGGATTTTTGTTTTAAATTTGAGTTTACAGCTCATGTGATTCTTTATCTTCTTATCTAAACTCTTTAAAAATGTTAAATAAATAATTAAACTAATTTAGGAAAAGAAAGTTTGACTATTTACCAAATTTTTATAATATGGTCTTTCTTCGTTATTATTTAAATCTTATTTATTTATTTACTCTTTTTTATTACCTGCTTATATATTTTCAATAATATTTTTAGTAGTATAATATTGTTATTTTATTTTTTGTTTCTATGATTATTTTTTGAATTTATACTAATTTTAAAAAAACAACTATTTAATTATCCCGTGTAATTTTTATCTATATATATATTAATAAAGCAAAATAATTTATGACACGTGTCACTCTCTCAGTGTTTCTAATTTTTGTTTTCCCGTCCATTTTGCCTAATATAGCTCTTTCAATTAATTTATATAATTGATTTTTAAAGGTTCTAAAAAGATAACTAATATAATTTAATGATTTTAAATGTTTTCTAATTTAACATCTAATTTACCTTAAAATTTTTTATCTAAAATAATATAATAGATTTATAAAACAATTTTTTTATTTTTAAACTTTAAATTAAATATTACATGCATGTTTTAATCCTTATTATAATTTATAATTTAAAAATAATAATAAATAAATAATTTTACTTATTACTCGTGAATGCATGTGTCATCACTCATCAATTTACACTCACAAATCATATTCTAGAAAAAACAAGTAACATCTAAATCATATGTTTCTAAATTTACATATAATATAATAAGGTTTAAATATCAATTCAAATCAAATATTCATATTTCAATAATTGATAACTACAATATAATAGAAGATTTAAAAATGATTAAAAAAAACTTGTTATCATTCATATGTATTTTTAGAAGGCTAGAAAAATTATTGTTTATGTCAAATAATAATTATTATATAATTCTTGTATTTTTTTGTAATAAAACTAATATTTTTACATTTTAACTCTTAGGTGCTGTTTGATTGCATAAGAGGTTAATTGTCTGATGTCTGATTCCACTTCTGATTGATGAGAGGTAGTCCTGATAAGATACTAAGATCCGATAAGAGAATTCAATAAGTCTGTTTGTTTTATAAATTATCTGATTCTGTTATTTTTATTAATTTTACATATTAATTCCCAAAACCAAACAGATTTCATTGATTAAAGTCAAATATCAAGTAAGAATAATATCATTGAATCAAGGTGATCTATGTAAACATTTAATATCATTCAAATAACATTAACAAGACTTAAGGAAGAAACCAATTCAAGTTTATAAGTTATAATCAAGTAACATAAATGCATTCAATAAACATATAACCAACATGCTTTCAAGAATCAAATAACAATTAAAGTTTATAACTTATAATCAAGTTTATAAGGTTACGTTTATTAACTTCCAAATAACTTAAGTTTATAAGTTATATAGATATGTTATTGAAAAATAATAAATTTTATCAAAAAGTGTTGGAATATTTCTCGTTATAATAAATATGGTAAGAGGTAGGGTAGGGGTGGGGTAGGTTGAGGGTGGGGTGGGGTAAATAGGGTAGGGTAATGGTGTAGGGGTAGGGTGGGTAGGTTGAGGGGTAAGGTGGGTGGGGATGGGTAGATTTGAGGGGTAGGGTAGGGTGAGGTGGGTAGGTTTGAGGGTAGGGGTGGGTAGAGATAGGGGTAGGGTGGGGTGGGATAAGGAGGGGTGAGGTGGGGTGGGTAGGTTTGATGGGTTAGTGTAGGGGTGGGGTAGAGTGGGATAGGGTAAGTATGGGAGTGGGGTGGGTAGGGTTAAGGGTGGAGATGGGGATGGGGTGGTATAAGTAAGTTAAGGGTAGTTAGGGTAGGGTGAGATTAGGTGGTTGAGGGTAGGGTATGTTTGAGGGTGGGGGTGTGGGTGGGGGTTTAGGGTAGGGGTATGGGGTAGGGGGTAGGGGTTTAGGGTAGGGTAGGGTAGGGTAGGGGTAGGGTGGGTGAGGTAAGGTATGGGGTAAAGGTAAGGGTGGGTGGGTGGGAGAGACGTGTATTTTTTTTTGCTGTTAAGTGGTGATAAGAATCATATCAAAGTCTTATCCTGATAAGACATGATAAGAGAATTTTGACTCTTATGTCTTCTTCATATCAAACGCACTTATCAGTATTTCCTCTTACCGAAGAAAAGGTTACCTCTGATAAGTGGTTATCAAACACCCCCTTAGTCTCTTAGTTTGTAAGTATTTAATAAAAACAACCATATACTAAAACATTCGCGTAATACGCGGGTAATAAACTAGTTATAATATAATATAATAAAAACTTTAAAAAATATATAAGAAAATAATACTATTCATATATATTTAATAACTAGTTATTAACCCACGTATTACGTGGATATTTTATAAATAATATTTACCAAAACTTAACACAAAACGTCAATTACATACAAAATGTTAATTTTTTCTAAAAAAATAAGAAAATAGTATTATCTGTTGTTATTAATGATAACTAAAATTTTTCTATTTTTTTAATATATATGAATAGTATTTATCGGGTCTCATCAATTTATAACTCTTTATTTTTAGGTTTTATGTATAAATAAAAATTTATTTTTTACACTGAATAAATTTTTAAAATGTTTAAAATAAATTATAAAATATTGCATTATTTTTACTTTTTAAACGTATAAAAATAATGCATAATTAGCTAACATTAGAAGTAAATTCTGAATGTTATTTAAATCAATAAAAATATTATTTTTTATTTATAGGAGTTAATATAGAAAGTACTTAATTATATTTTAACTTCAATTTTTTTTTTAAAATAGATAACTATTTAAGAATAGTTGTATATGAAAAATTAGGCGAGAAAACGAAATTCTTATCAAGCGAGGATGCGACACGTAGCGTTAGACATTTTCTTATATATATATATATATATATATATATAGAATCAGGTTCATCAGCGTACCTATAAGATTCCAGTGTACCCAGCGTCCCAGCGTACCCTAATGTGAATGATCATTCACATATATTTTTTTTAATAAACATGTTTAAGACAACATTATACGACTTTTTTTCAAAATAAGAAATATCATAAATATTGTGAATGGTAAAAAAAGATAATGTGAATGGTCATTCACACCATTCACATGATGTGAAATGACCATTCACATGGATGACCATTCACATAAATATGCATTGAGCATTCACATAATTTTTAAGAATACAGAAAGTGTGAATTTATGTGAAATTCATATATCATGCGTATAACATTAAATTAAACATGATTATGAGAAAAAAATTTAAAAAAAAAAAGTTTTTTAAGGTTGGTACCTTCGGGTGCACTTGATTTCGAGAGGTACTTTTTTGAACCTGACTATATATATATATATATATATATATATATATATATATATATATATATATATATATATATATATATATATATATATATATATATATATATATATATATATATATATATAGAGTGGATCAAATGAGGACCCTCCTTAAAATGAAGACAGTAAGAACCAATAAGAGTATGCCACATCATCAATATTAATTAATCAACTTAAGGGTATTTTAGACTTTTTGTAATTTATAATTAAATTTTAAAAAGACAAGAAAATTAATTTTTTCCATCTTAAACTCCAATCACCCATAAATAACTAAAAGAAAATCAAATTAGATATCCATTTTTTCTCACTTACCAAAATCATCTCTCTCTCTCTCTCTCTCTCTCTCTCTCTCTCTCTCTCTCTCTCTCTCTCTCTCTCTCTCTCTCTCTCCCCCCCCTGAAACTCAAATGTTTTTGTTCGTATCGTTTTGTATTTTGAATTTATATATTGTGTCAAATTATGTACATTTGATTTAAGTAAATTATGAATCACATTGTGAATAAATTGTAAATCATTGGTGTCATGAATCACACAAGTGGGTCATAAATCTCATGGTTATATAGATTATAAATCACGAATCATTGTATGACATTCGTGGCGTGAATCACATAAGTGAGTCACATTAATCTCATTCTTGTATTGCTTGTGAATCATGAATCATAGTGTTAATCGTTAGAAAATCCTTGGTGTCGTGAATCTCATGCTTTATACTGATTGTGAATCGTGGATCACATTGATAGTCTTGATAAATTGTTGGTGTCGTGAATCACAAAACTGAACTGTGAACCACAGATTTGCATCAAATGTGAATCGTCGATGGTGTCGTAAAACACCGACGACGTTGTGAACCATCGTTGGTGTCGGGAATCACCGGCGGTGTCGTGAACCACGGTGGTGCCAAGAGACGAATCTAAGTTTATATGAGAAATATATTTGATTCCTCCCTAATTAATGACATAAATTTGCCAAAAATATAATGGTGCACAAATGACGAAATTGCCCTCTAGATGTTTTAAAGGGGTATAAAACTCTAATTAATTACAAATTTGTCACTTTGCATCCTATTGGTTGATTCACAAATTCTAGCAATTTCATTGGTTCTTACCGTCCTCATTTTAAGCATGGTCCTCATTTTATCCTCACCCTATATACATACATACATACATATATATACATACATATATATATATATATATATATATATATATATATATATATATATATATATATAAACTAATTACTTTTTTCAGAATATACACTTAAAACAAATACACAATTATTACATGCATATGATATAAACACATATTTAGTTTATCAAAAGTTCAATTCAACTTAAACATTTATAATGTTTTTCAACTATAACATTTTGTATGCTATCTATGTAAGATGTCAAGAAAAAGATTATCCACAAACTTTTAACTTAAACTTAACTTTATTTTTTATACTCATGTGAGATTAGTTCAATTTAAATAAAATAAAAAATTGTGTGCTCGATTTACATTAAATTCAAAATAATCTTGTTTTATCTAATTATCAATACAATAAGTTCAATTACTTTTTTTCTAAATAAGACAAACCCCAAATATGTATGCTAAATCCATTTTTTTAAAAGTAATATAAACACTAACCTTTAATTAAAATAATTAACGTACACTTACAAATTTTTATTCCTTAATGGTTGTTGGATATCATTATAAATAAATAAACATGAATTCTCAAATTACAAATCATGATTACATTTGATTTTTTTACACCAAGAAAATATCATATTTGTAAAATAAAAAAAATTATATGTTTTGATTAAAAATTAAATATCAAAATATTAACTTTATTTATCTTAAAAATAAATTTAGATTAATATTAAAATATTTAATATATTTCCTTTTTTAATTGTATGCATTAAATATGAAAGTATTTGAATTAGATTTCATATTTTCTTAATAAAGACTTAGTAAAAATTAGAAATCTAATTATGGTATAAAGGCGGGAAATCAAAAATTTTAAGAGATGAAGGAAATGACACTTGGCAAATAGGTTTTCTTTTATTAATAGATATAGATAGATATATAAAATTAATAGTTCATAATTAATTTTTAATATCATTGTTATATACTTTTTGTTTAAAAATAATAATATTTATACGCGGGTAATAAACTAGTTTTATATAAGATTCAGAAAATTTAAATACACCTAAAAATTACAAACCCCTTACCTATTTTAGTCTTCATGGCTACAGATCTCAAATCTTTATCAATCTCTTTCACCGGAAACCACCACCATTTCCACCGTCAATTGCAACCTCCACCGCCATTGCCAGCCACCCCCCTAGGCCATTACTCTTGTTTCGGTGACCCACAATCATCGCAGAAACCATGAATCATTGTTGTCATTGTCGTTTAAACCCTAAACGATGAATCATTGTCGTTGTGAATTTGGAGATATCGATATTTGCTTTGATTTTGGCATCACCCATCATCTCATGTAACTCTTCTTCTCTATCTATCCTGTGCACGAACAATCATTATGATTTTTAGACATTTGTGCATCATGCTTCATGAGCCTAAATTGAATTTGTTACTTTATCGATTATTTCTTGTTGATGATTCTATACTTAGACAAGGGCCAACTTCATTCAAACTAGATTAAACGTTTTGACTCTGTTAAATTAGAATTTTCTTAGCTTTATACAGATTATCAAGTTTTAAAGTTTATGTTTTTAAGTTCTTGTTCATTAGTTTGATAATATATGTAATAAGTTCATGTTGTTTGTAATATCAGTTGCGAGTTTGATAAGAATTACTTGATTTTTTATGTAAATGATTATCAAGGAGTTATATTGTATTTATGCCTTGTTGATAGTTTGTTTTTCTTCTTCCATGCCGAAACTTCAAACCATGTATATTTAAGGAGCGTATGGTACGGTCGAACGGAATAGAATATAATAGAATTGTATGAGATTACAAGTTTTTTTTGTTATGTTACAAGAGTCTTGATTCTCAATAACACGTAGTAGATGATGAAGTTTAGTATACATTTCATTATTCTCCTTTCCTTATCAAAAGAATCACAAAGAGATCGATAGAGAATGAAGGTTTATAGTTTTTCCTGTATTTTCAATGTCATTTGTAACTATTATTAGTTAAAATAGCTTATAAGTTTCATTCTATGCTATTGCATGATACCAAACATCTCCTTAAAATGAAATAATGCATTTGAGGTGGCTTTGTCAAAAATAACAAGTGTTGTGTTGTGACACCCTTGCCACAATAACCACCATTACAATACACCCAGGATTAAACACCACATAAATTATTAAATACATAATGATCTGAATGCTTAAACAAGTGCGGAAGCATTTAAAGTACATAATAAAAATAGTACAAATGTTTTAAAACACCCTACGGTGCTACAAGGTTTCAAGTCTAAGTCTACATACTCAAAAGCATTACATCATCCCAAATTTATTACAACAATATTCTCATAGATCTGTTACCAAAATAAGCAGTAGATATCTTCAAATACTTCAACAGATGACCTAGCTAGAAGGTCCAGCAGCGGATTTCCCTTTTCCTGTAAAAATTAAACAACTGAGGGGTAAGCGAATGCTAAGTGAATACACAGATTTACGCATTTTATAAATCTTTATGAAGCCCACAAGAGTAACACCGACGACGCACGTCGTGCACTCTCCACCTACACAAAGTACGACACATGAGCCGTCGCTCCTACGAGCCCAAAGCTCGGCATTAAACCAACCATCTGAGACAGACATAACATCGGAGATGACTTACTGCCTACCAGAACCTCGAAGGGATCAGCTTCGGGTCATATAACCCAGTAACATCGGAATACAGATGTGACCCGCCGGTCCATCGATAGATGCACAACAAAAGAAAGGACATGCAACAACATCAATGTGCATCTAAGTCTACGCAAGTTAGTAGAATTTCAAACGAAAGTGAAACAACATGTCTCAGCAGGCAATAGCTAACATAAAGCATATATAAACATGCGAAATCATATGTGCTCACAGTGGGTGCGTTAGTTAACTTCTATCAATATTATTTCTCTCCGGGCTTTCAACCGGAACCATAATAGTACCCCACTGTGGGTTAAACAACGCCACAGGGAACCTGTTACAATTCCATATAGAAAACATATTATAAACATGTTCATTAACAAATGAGCATCAATTTGTACAATTTAAAAGTGTTACAACATTCGGAACTGTCATCCGAAACTCACGTTAAAAACCATCATTTAGTGTGCTATTATTCTCAAATAACCCTTCATTGCATGTCTTAATATAATACCAAAATATCCCAAAAGTGTAATTAATTAACCATAAATTCGGGTCCTTAAAACCCCATCCGAATTTCACTTGAACTGCAGCCAACTCGCCGAGTTGGTCCAGGGAACTCGCCGAGTTGAGGTCCAAATTTCGGATCCTCGGCCAGATTTCGGATCCATCCGAATTACTTTTGACCCATCCGAGTCCGGTTCCATTTGGGTTCGGGTCTCATCCGAATTCGGGTCCCAACCGAATTCGGATCCAACACTTAGCAATTTTATATGATTGTTCTTGGCATCTCGCCGAGTTCACACACAGTTCTGCACTCACAACTTACGGGTTGTAACATCCTCGGATTTAAATTATTGTATTTGAAATTATTAAGTTTAAATTTGTAATTTGCATAATTAAGTTGGTTGCTATTTTTGAGAAATTGTGAGGCTTTGAAATTTTGAATTATTATGATGGAGTATTATGATTTATAATTGTTAGTAAGGATAAAATTAAGACAAAATCAGTATTTAGTGGGATCAGATAAGTTGAGGGGCTAAAAGTGTCAAAAGTTGAAATTATGGAATAAAAGGCCCTTAGTCTTTCATTTTGAACTATCTCACTCTCTCTCTATAACCCAAGCTCTCTCTCTCTAAGAAATCTCTCTAAAATTTCTGGAAATCCCTACTAAAATTCGGATTTGAGGAACCAAATTCGTGGATTTGATCTGAATATTAACAAGAAATCAAAGGAATTAAGGTAAGAAACATTATATCTCAACTTGGGGTTTATTTTAAGAATAAATATGCTGAAAATTCGGATTTTAATCTGAGAAATGTTGATGCATGTGTGTTAAATCAGTGGAGAATCGATTGTTGAACATCACTGAAGCATCTGAAACAAGAATCATCGGTTAATTCGTCCTAAAAGGTTAGAAATCTTAATTTTTGTAAGTTTTTAGTGTTCTTGAGGTTTTTCTTCAATTTTGATCCAATCTGGACGAATTTGAGTGTTAATGATGTGAAAAATGATGTAGAAACGTTCAATATATGTTAGTATAGCATTATTTTGGATTGCATGTTGAAAGGAATGAATTTATGGAAATTTTAGTGCAAAACCCGTAGCTGCGAAATAGCAAACCTGCTAGTGAACTCGGCGAGTTCATAAGGAACTCGGCGAGTACTCAAGAACAGATGAATAAATCTTCAAAAAAAAATTCATAAGTGTTGGATCCGAATTCGGTTGGGACCCGAATTCGGATGAGACCCGAAACTTGGATAAGATTGAAATCAATTTAAGAACCGAACTCGGAGGGTCCGAATTCGGATGGGTCAACCCAATCCGGATGTGTCCGAAATTCAGCTAAGGGTCCGAAATTCGGACAGGAACTCGGCGAGTTCCATGAGCCTACTCGGCGAGTTCGTTTATTTTTTTGGGGTAATTCGGATGGGTTTAAAAGGACCCGAATTAATGGACAATTAAACACACTTTTGGGATATCTTGTGTACTATAATAAGGCATATAATGGAGGGTTAATTGGGAATAATAACACCTTGAATAACGGTATATAAAATGAGTTTCGGATGATGTTTCCGAATGTTGTAGCACTTTATTGTATACAAGTTGATGGTAGATTGTTAAAGAACATATAATGATAATGTGTTTACCTTATGGAAATGAAACATGAAACACCCATACAACTAATACGAGTATTTCGATACCATTATACGTTAATTTATACAGAGTACTTGCGGAAATACGATCAAATTAAAACTTTTGCAATTAATAATCATCAACGTGATTCCAAACACTTTGCATAAGACACAACAGAGTGTCGGAAATCACGGAGCAATGTAACTGGGGTTACAAGGTTAAGTTATCAATTTAGTTACAAACGAATTAATAAACAGTAACTAATTCGCGTAAGTCCAAAAATGGAAGTCTGCTACTCCCACCCCAATCATCCACAAAATATTGAGCTCCTATCCGAGCTCCAACCGATGCCTAACAACTTGGGCCAGCCGGGCCTTTGCCCTTAACAGATCCTGAAAAGAAATAACAACTAACGGGTAAACAACAAAGTTGTTTAGTGAGATTCTAGATTAAGGTACCATGCGATATATGAATGATGCCATGCAATGCCATGAATTCAACTGTCAATTATAGGAGGCCAACCAATGGCTAATAAGCTACCACATTGCGGTTACCATACACAAGCTTACCGAACAATGAGTTTACAATCTACTGCTCGATTACCACAGACACAGACTTATCGATAGGCAGTTTACAGTGATGCCATACGATTACCACACACAGGCTTATCGTTTTACAGGCAATAATGGTTACCACACTCAGGCTTACCGTCTCAGCGGAGAGGTCAAATGAATGATCAATGACTATCAACCGAGTGATATTATGATAATAATAATATATGAGATGGCAAAGCATGAAAGTGACAACAATAATACGAAAGCAGTAACATACAATTCATGATATGCATGCAAATACATTAATGCTAGAACTCACAGTGATACAAAATACGCTCTCGGCCTCAAAACCGAGTTATAATCGTCAAGGTAAGAGTGATAGCCTTCACGTGATTTAACCCGTCAAAACTCCTACAAGTAGGTTCATAATATAATATTTATAAGTCTCACCGCTTATAATTTCTCAACTTTGATCCGGACATATTAGTCGTAAGACCTAATTAATTTTTGGCATCGACCTACGTAATTATTTTGGCCTAATTATTCCTCATAATTGGTGACCTAAGTTATTATGACAAAAGATCCTGAGGACTAATTAAAATTACAATTTCAGGCCAACACTGGGTCGAACTCGCCGAGTAAGGGACCGAACTCGCCGAGTTCTCCCATCCGAATTCGGGTCACACCGAATCTCAAGCCATCCGGATTCGGGTCAGGGACCATCCGAATTTCGGATCCCTTCCAACCGAAGCACGGTCCGAACTCGGTTCAAACCACATCCGAATTTCGGACCACCCCAACCGAAGCACGGTCCGAACTCGGTTCAAACCACATCCGAATTTCGGACCACCCCATCCGAATTCGGATCCCAAGTCATCCGGATCCTTTAACTTAGAAATTTTTCTTTCAAAAATCAAGGGGAACTCGCCGAGTTCACCAGGGAACTCGCCGAGTTCAAGTGCAGGTCTGCACTTTTGCCCTTCGGATTTAATGCTCAAAACTACCAACATTCCTTACATTTAATACAAACGGTTTGGAATCATTCCCAAACATATACATACTTTTCTAAACTCATTTTTACATTAAGAACACCATTTCATTCATTTTTAAATCCATGGGAGTTCATAAAACTCCATTTTCGGGTTTTTAAGCTAAAACCCACCAACATTCGTAAAACTTGAATAATATGTTTAAAAATGATGATTCTTACTATGTTTCATTATCATACTTCAAGATCTAACGATTTCTCCATATTGTTCATAAAACCCATTTGGGTTTCTCATCTTCTACATATGAAGATGGAGAGGAGAAGAAAATAAATGACAAGATTTATAATGAGAGTGATACCTCTTGGATCTTTCGAAATCAACAAAAATCTTCAACAAAAGTTTGATTTTGGCTTCTTCTTCTTTTCTTCTATCCTCTTTTCTCTCTATTTTGGAATGTTGGAAAAAGATGAACACACACATATGTGTGTGTTTGTCTGCGTATGTATAAAGCAAAAGAGAAAGAAGGTTTCCTCCTTCTTTTCTTTCTACCCATAACTCTCACATATTAACCAACTTACCCCTAGAATTATTAGCATTTCTTTTAAAGTCCTTTTTATATATTCATGACATATATTCTTAGGATTTGTACACCAACATTCATTCACATGATTATTAATTACTATTCTGAATCGTGTTCTATTACAATAATTATTAATTACCCACTATATTAAATAATCGGGTCGTTACAATTCCTCCCCTCTTAAAAGGATTCCGCCCACGGAATCAGTTTCTTTCAAACAAAGCGGGGTATTTGGACATCATTTTGGCCTTCGTCTCCCAAGTCATCAGAGACCCACGGTGGTGCTTCCAACAAACGAGCACCATCTCGATCTCTTTATTCCTTAGGTTAATTATTTTGTCGCCGATAATCTTTTCCGGTTCTTCTACATAGCGTAACCGCTCATCGATTTGCACATCATCCAAAGGAACGGTCACGGCAGGATTGATCGGACTTCGCTTCAAATAGCTAACGTGAAAGGTGTTATGAATTCCTGCCAATTCAGCGGGCAGATCTAACTTATAAGCTTGAGCACCGACACGCTCGGTGATAGGAAACGGTCCGACATATCGAGGACTTAACTTTCCTCGCTTCCCAAATCTCATAATTCCCTTCCACGGAGATACTTTCAGCATCACGGAATCTCCCACTGCGAACTCTATATCTTTGTGACGTTTGTCGGAGTACGCTTTTTGTCTGTCTTGGGCCGCTTTGATTCGCTCACGAATAATCTGAATTTTATCATGCGTCTCCTGAAGCAATTCGGGACCCGCCAACGGTTTCTCGCCTGCTTCACGCCAACACGTCGGAGTTCGACACTTTCGGCCATACAACGACTCATACGGAGCCATCTTTATCGAAGAATGAAATCTATTGTTGTAGGCAAATTCCACTAGCGGTAGGTGCGTATCCCAATTTCCGCCAAGCTCGATCACGCACGCACGTAACATATCTTCCATCGTCTGGTTAGTGCGCTCAGTCTGGCCGTCGGTCTGGGGACGAAATGCCGTACTCAAATTAACACGCGTCCCCAACTGATCTTGCATACTTTGCCAAAATCTCGAAGTAAACCTCGAGTCACGATCCGAAACAATAGACTTTGGAATCCCATGGCGCACAATAATCTCGTCGATATACATTCGCGCCAATCTTTCCAAAGGAAAGTTTTCTCGTATCGGCAAGAAGTGTGCGGATTTTGTCAGTCGATCCACAATAACCCAGATAGCATCATGTTGTCTTTGGGTCTTCGGCAGCTTCACCACAAAATCCATCGTGATGTGGTCCCACTTCCATTCGGGTATCTCGAGGCGTTGCAAATTTCCAGATGGCTTTTGATGTTCGGCCTTGACTCGCAAGCAAGTCAAACACCTCTCAACATGATTACCAACGTCTCGCTTCATTCCGGGCCACCAATACTCGGATTTCAAATCCTGATACATTTTTTAACTCCCGGGGTGAATTGAGAACTTCGAATTATGACCATCTTCTAAAATTGTTTTGCGCACATCACCAATCTTCGGTACCCAAATGCGATTTCTAAACATTTTCAGACCATTGATACCTTCGGTTAACAGTCCACTCTGACCAACCATTCTCTCAGACTTAATATTTTCCTCTTTAAGACCCTCGGTTTGCCACTTCCGTATGTCGTCAAGGATAGAGGAACTCACAACTACATGCGTTAGCGCATAGCAAGTCGCGTCCGGGTATCTCTTTCGGCTCAAAGCATCAGCCACTACATTGGCTTTTCCAGGGTGATAAAGGATTTCACAGTCATAATCGTTAATCAACTCCACAGCGCGCCTCTGTCGCATATTTAATTCTTTCTGATCAAAGATATGCCTCAGGCTCTTATGATCAGTAAACAACTGGCATTTAGTGCCGTACAGATAATGTCGCCAGATTTTTAACGCAAACGTGACAGCATCTAATTCCAAATCATGTGTCGGACGACTCTTTTCATAATCCTTTAACTGTCTCGATGCATACGCTATCACTTTTCCTCGTTGCATAAGCACGCAACCCAACCCATTTATTGATGCATCGCTATAAACGGCAAAATCTTCGTTTCCTTCCGGCAACGCAATCACAGGAGCGTCAGTCAACCGACTCTTCAAAATTTGAAACGCCTCAATCTGTGGCTTTTCCCACACAAACTTCGCATTCTTACGAGTCAATGAAGTGAGTGGGACGGCTATTTTAGAGAAATCTTGGATGAATCGTCGATAATAGCCGGCCAATCCAAGGAAGCTACGAATTTCAGCAACATTTCTCGGCGCTTCCCAACTTTTAGTGGCCTCGATCTTGGAGGGATCCACAGAAACACCCTCACAAGATATAACATGCCCTAAAAATTGCACTTGTCGTAGCCAAAACTCGCACTTTGAGAATTTGGCATACAAGTGTTCGCCTCGAAGAAGTTCGAGCAATTGTCTCAGATGAACCGCATGATCCTCCTCCGTCTTTGAATACACCAAGATATCGTCGATAAACACTATAACTGATTTGTCAAGCATTGGATGGCACACCCGATTCATTAAGTCCATAAAAGCTGCAGGAGCATTTGTGAGCCCAAAAGGCATCACTAAGAACTCATAGTGTCCATATCGGGTCCGAAAAGCCGTTTTTGGCACATCTTCCTCACGGACCTTAAGTTGATGATAACCTGAACGAAGGTCTATTTTCGAAAAGTAAGCAGCTCCTTGTAGTTGATCGAACAAGTCATCAATACGAGGCAAAGGATACTTATTCTTTATAGTCACCTTGTTCAGTTCTCTATAATCTATACACATCCGCAAAGTTCCATCTTTCTTTCGCACAAATAGAACCGGAGCACCCCACGGCGAGGTACTCGGCTGGATAAACCCTTTCTATAATAATTCTTCCAGTTGTGCCATCATTTCCTTCATTTCTGAAGGTGCTAAACGGTACGGGGCACGCGCAATTGGTGCAGCTCCCGACACCAATTCAATCCGAAACTCTACGGATCGATCCGGTGGTAATCCCGGTAAGTCATCAGGAAACACGTCGGGATATTCATTAACCACTGGTACATCCTTGAGGTTTTTTCCTTCTTTCTTAGTATTTAACACACAAGCCAAGAAGCATTGACAACCCTTACCTAAATTTTTCCGAGCCTTAGCCACCGAAATCACTGCGGCTTCCCTTTTACGTCTATCCCCATACACAAATATTTCTTCGCCTTCCGGCGTGAACAAACGAACGATTCTATTAGCACAAGCAATAGTGGCAAGGTTATTGGCCAACCAATCCATGCCAGCTATTACATCAAATTCTTTGGTGTCTATGGGGACAAGGTCAATATCAAAATTATGTCCGTCTAGGGTCAGCACACAATCATAGTATATTTGGGTGGCACTGACCGATTTTCCGCTTGCCACATCAACAGATAAGGGAAAAGGCATTAAAGAAGGTATAATATCTAACTTTCGTGCAAATGCTTTGGAAATAAAAGACACACTTGCACCCGAATCGAACAATACTACAGCAGGTAAAGAATTTAGGAGAAAAGTACCGGTTACGACATCCGGCACATCCTGCGCCTCAGCAGCTGTAATCTGATAAACCCTGGCTTGAGGCTTGGGCGGATTCCCCTTTGATTGGGAGGAACCACCCACAAAATTAGGCTTTGCGACCGAGCCTTTACTTTCGGACGTCGCCAACCTCTTCTTGGGGCAATTCCGAGCAAGGTGGCCCACCTGGCCACATTCGTAGCACGCATCAGTTCGTTTAGGGCACGTAGGGCGTATGTGTCCCTCTTCTCCACAGCCATGGCACACAATAGGAGACAAACACTCCCCACGATGAAGTTTCCCGCAACGGTTACACGTAGGCACCGAATTGGAAAACTGAGATTTGGACTGAGAGTTGTTGGAGCTAGCAGGCTTCTTTGAGTGCCTTGACGATTGGGAACGTGAACGGGAGTCCACGTTCTTCGAAAATGATTGCTGGGGTTGCTTAAACGTCCCCGACGAAGACTCAACCTTCGCTTTCTTTGATCCAGCCGCCTCTTGTTCCCTACGGAACAATTCATACTCTCGGAGTCGCGCATACTCCACAGCTTTTTCGAACGATTCCACAGCGCGAACAATCACCATTTCGCGAATCTCACTTCGCAGTCCTTCCACAAAGTAGTCAGTCTTTTGTTTCTCGTCAGCAATCACTGACCCCACAAACATTGCCTTCGAGTTAAACTCGATCAGATAATCATCCACTGATAGCTCTCCTTGCTGAAATGTCAGGAAGTCTCTTTTAATCTTCTGCACCGCAACAGCGGGACAGAAATGTTTGTCAAACCTGGTTTTGAATTCTTCCCAGGTCATTTTAGCCACGGCATCCAAGCCCAAAATCTCCGCTTCGGAATCCCACCACGTTAAAGCAGGACCAACAAATTGTGCAGCCGCGTACTGCACCTTTTTCTCATCATTTACATCAGTGACTCTGAATAACTTCTCAATTGCCTTGATCCAGTCCAAGGCCTCCACAGTAGTTGCCCGTCCATTGAACGCTGGAGGACGACAACCAATGAAATTCTTGTACGACATTCCCCTTTTTGACTTAGAGGAGCCGTGCTTCCGTTCTTTATCTTTCTTAGGCCTCTCGGCCCTACTTCCACTCCCAGCGCCTTCCATATTATCGTTACTTGCTTGCTCCCCTTCAACATTATTTTTCTTTCCCTGAACATTCTGGGAAGCAAGTAGTTGGGTCATTAGCTCATTCTGCTGGCGATTTTGCTCCAGCATTTGAGCCATCATCTGCATCATTTGGGCATCATTTGGTCCTCTCTGGACCCTCCACCAGTACGGAAACTGGATTCATTTTCATAATCTGGAGACTGATCCCTGCCTCCCCCATCATTTGAATGTTCTACCTCCTGGTGTAGAACGCGATTCGACTGGTTATCTATATTGTCTGCAACCAACAGTTACAGGTCGGTTCAACACTTCTTTCACCCAAAGTGTGCACATGAAATTCATTTGTATGTATATGTATATAATTATGTTTACGTCAAGTCATAATCTTAAAAGTCTACCCAATATTATCCCATCCTAGGCCAAAGGTCAATTGTTATTGTTATAATATTGCCGCCTAGGTGGGTCAATAACAGCATCTGAAACCGTGCTCACAGTAGAGTATCGTCGACTATACTCTGTCTATGAGCTCCAGCTCTGATACCAAATTGAAACACCCATACAACTAATACGAGTATTTCGATACCATTATACGTTAATTTATACAGAGTACTTGCGGAAATACGATCAAATTAAAACTTTTGCAATTAATAATCATCAACGTCATTCCAAACACTTTGCATAAGACACAACAGAGTGTCGGAAATCACGGAGCAATCTAACTGGGGTTACAAGGTTAAGTTATCAATTTAGTTACAAACGAATTAATAAACAGTAACTAATTCGCGTAAGTCCAAAAATGGAAGTCTGCTACTCCCACCCCAATCATCCACAAAATATTGAGCTCCTATCCGAGCTCCAACCGATGCCTAACAACTTGGGCCAGCCGGGCCTTTGCCCTTAACAGATCTTGAAAAGAAATAACAACTAACGGGTAAACAACAAAGTTGTTTAGTGAGATTCTAGATTAAGGTACCATGCGATATATGAATGATGCCATGCAATGCCATGAATTCAACTGTCAATTATAGGAGGCCAACCAATGGCTAATAAGCTACCACATTGCGGTTACCATACACAAGCTTACCGAACAATGGGTTTACAATCTACTGCTCGATTACCACAGACACAGGCTTATCGATAGGCAGTTTACAGTGATGCCATACGATTACCACACACAGGCTTATCGTTTTACAGGCAATAATGGTTACCACACTCAGGCTTACCATTAAGATTCCGCTAGGTTACCACACTCAGGCTTACCGTCTCAGCGGAGAGGTCAAATGAATGATCAACGACTATCAACCGAGTGATATTATGATAACAATAATATATGAGATGGCAAAGCATGAAAGTGACAACAATAATACGAAAGCAGTAACATACAATTCATGATATGCATGCAAATACATTAATGCTAGAACTCACAGTGATACAAAATACGCTCTCGGCCTCAAAACCGAGTTATAATCGTCAAGGTAAGAGTGATAGCCTTCACGTGATTTAACCCGTCAAAACTCCTACAAGTAGGTTCATAATATAATATTTATAAGTCTCACCGCTTATAATTTCTCAACTTTGATCCGGACATATTAGTCATATTTATTTTGGCCTAATTATTCCTCATAATTGGTGACCTAAGTTATTATGACAAAAGATCCTGAGGACTAATTAAAATTACAATTTCAGGCCAACACTGGGTCGAACTCGCCGAGTTCTCCCATCCGAATTCGGGTCACACCGAATCTCAAGCCATCCGGATTCGGGTCAGGGACCATCCGAATTTCGGATCCCTTCCAACCGAAGCACGGTCCGAACTCGGTTCAAACCACATCCGAATTTCGGACCACCCCAACCGAAGCACGGTCCGAACTCGGTTCAAACCACATCCGAATTTCGGACCACCCCATCAGAATTCGGATCCCAAGTCATCCGGATCCTTTAACTTAGAAATTTTTCTTTCAAAAATCAAGGGGAACTCGCCGAGTTCACCACGGAACTCGCCGAGTTCAAGTGCAGGTCTGCACTTTTGCCCTTCGGATTTAATGCTCAAAACTACCAACATTCCTTACATTTAATACAAACGGTTTGGAATCATTCCCAAACGTACACATACTTTTCTAAACTCATTTTTACATTAAGAACACCATTTCATTCATTTTTAAATCCATGGGAGTTCATAAAACTCCATTTTCGGGTTTTTAAGCTAAAACCCACCAACATTCGTAAAACTTGAATAATATGTTTAAAAATGATGATTCTTACTATGTTTCATTATCATACTTCAAGATCTAACGATTTCTCCATATTGTTCATAAAACCCATTTGGGTTTCTCATCTTCTACATATGAAGATGGAGAGGAGAAGAAAATAAATGACAAGATTTATAATGAGAGTGATACCTCTTGGATCTTTCGAAATCAACAGGAATCTTCAACAAAAGTTTGATTTTGGCTTCTTCTTCTTTTCTTCTATCCTCTTTTCTCTCTATTTTGGAATGTTGGAAAAAGATGAACACACACATATGTGTGTGTTTGTCTGCGTATGTATAAAGCAAAAGAGAAAGAAGGTTTCCTCCTTCTTTTCTTTCTACCCATAACTCTCACATATTAACCAACTTACCCCTAGAATTATTAGCATTTCTTTTAAAGTCCTTTTTATATATTCATGACATATATTCTTAGGATTTGTACACCAACATTCATTCACATGATTATTAATTACTATTCTGAATCGTGTTCTATTACAATAATTATTAATTACCCATTATATTAAATAATCGGGTCGTTACAAAAAAGGTCCCTTGTGGTGTTGTTTAACCCACACTGGGGTACTTTGTGATCCGGTTGAAATTCCGAGGAGAAATAATATTGCTTAAAGAATAATAACGCACCCACTGTGAGTACCTTTGATTTTAACATTGCTGCATCTGCATTATGTTTGCATTGCCTGCTGAGGCATGTTGATTCATATTCGTTTGGCACTCTACTAACTTGCGTATATGTATTGATGCACATTCATACTTGTTGCATGTCCGTTCATTTGTTGTGCATCCTTTCGATGGACCTGCGTGGTCGCATCTGTATTCTGATGTTACTGTGCTATATGACCAAGAGTTTGACACCTCTGTGGTCAGGATAGACAGTAAGTCATCCCCGATGTAATGTCTGCCTCAGATGGTTGGTTTTCTCATGCCGAGTGTCAGCTCGAAGGAGCTGCAGCTCGGGTTTGCGTACTTGGAGTACGTGTGGGGTATACGGTATGTGTTACCGCGGTTACCCTGGGTGGCATCATAATGATTTGTAGAATGTGTAAAATCATATGGTATTCACTAAGCATTCACTTACCTTTTAGTTGTTGAATTTTTACAGGAAAAGGGAAGTCTACAGCTGGACCATCTAGCTAGGAAATCTATTGAAGTATTTGAAGATTTCTACCGTTTACTTTGGTATTTGGTTTATGAAAATTCTGTTGTAATGAATTTGGGATAATGTAATAATTTGAGTTGGTAGACTTAGACGTGTAACCTTTGTAGCACCGTAGGGTGTTAGACTCAGTTGTAATACTTTTATTTATGTATTTTGCTTCCGCACTTTAATTAAGATATCAGATCATTATGCAATTTGTATGTTGGTGAATAATCCTGGGGTTTAATTGTAATTGGTGGTTAATGTGGCAAGGGTGTCACAGCTTATGGTATCAGAGCAGTAGTTTGAGATTCAAGTGTCCGTGAGGTCTTGGTCTCAAACATTAAGTGTTGACATGTAGTGTATCTAAGTAATGATCTGAACTAAGATAGGTTACGATCTAGTAATCATAAGAATATTGACTATCATACGGGACAATTGGGTGGTGTCTATAAATAAATGACATGTTACTAAATAAGTTATATGTTTCGCATTACAGAACATGTCTGGAGGAGGAATGACACCTGAAGAGACGAGAGAAATGATGCTAGCCATGATGGCTGAGCAAAGAGAGATGATACAAGATCAGTTTCGGGCTCGAGATGAGGCCGAAGCTAAGCGAAGGGAAGACAAAAGGAAGAATAAGGAAAAAGAGGGAGGAAACAATGATGAGCAAGATGACAACACTGGGTCATCTAATAAGCCCAGGGGTTGTCGTTTCAAGGACTTTAAGGGAAATGGGGCAGTTAAATTTACTGGATTGGGTGATGCTGTTACTGCACTGGAGTGGATAACAGCTACAGAAAGGACTTTCCGAATCAGCGATTGTGCTGAGAAGGATATGGTCCGATTCGCTACTGCCATGTTCACCAAAGATGCAATAATGTGGTGGAATTCGATGGTGAATGCACTAACAATGGAGAAGGTTGCTGTAATGAAGTGGGCTGAGTTTACTGAAATTTTCACTCAGCAATACTGCCCGGCCGATGAGCGCCGAAGACTTGAGGCAAAATTCATGACACTGATTCAGGGGACTAAGTCTGTGTCCCAGTACGCGGTAGAGTTCACGAGGCTGAGTTTGTTCGCGCCTCATCAGGTGGATACAGAAGAAAGGAAAGTGACCAGGTTTGAGGCTGGTCTCGATCTGGAAATTCGAAGGGTGATGAGCAATGTACGCTACCCCACATTTGCTGGTCTACTGGAAGCCGCCAGAAATGTGGAACAGATTCTAAGTATGTCTGGATACGTGATGGGGTCCGCTGCTGCTTCAGCTAACCCAACTCAACCTTCACCACCGAAACGTCAACGCGAAAGAGGATACTCTGGTTCTTCACGATCATCGCAGTACTCGCCGCAACAGTCTTATCGCCGACAGTCCAGTTCTTCTGCTCGTGCACGTGCATACTCTATCAACACCGAGCCACAATACTGTAACAAGTGTCATCTGGAACACTTCGGCAAGTGTACAAACGGGCGTGCTTGCTTTTGCTGCGGAGAGTTGGGTCACTTTCAGAATGAATGTCCACGGAGATCAGATGCCTGCCATAAGTGTGGGGTATGGGGGCACTATAGTCGGAATTGTCGAAAGAATGCTCCAGCAGCTGCTGCTCCATCGACAACACGATCATCTGGGGGATCTAGCGGTGGTTCAGTTAACCGAGGTCGGGGTCAGTCGCAAAGGGCACCGGCTCGTGCATTCCAGATTACTGCAGAAGAGGCTAGGGAAAACCCGGAGGTGGTCACGGGTATGTTTATTGTCAACTCTTTACCTGCAAGAGTATTATTTGACTCGGGTGCCAATAGATCGTTTGTATCTACTATGTTTGCACAACAACTTGCTATGCCTTTGTCTAAGCTATCTGCTGTACTAGATATTGAAACTGCTAGTAATACTCTAGTAAAAGTAGATCATGTATACCGAAACTGCACCTTAGTGATTGAAGATGTAGTCTTCAATTTGGACTTGATTCCGATCAAGTTTAGTGAATTTGATGTAATTGTCGGGATGGATTGGTTGATAGAGAACGAAGCCCATATAGTATGTAAGAAACGGATGATAAAGATAACTACTCCGGAGGGGCGTGAGATCTGTATCTACGGGGATAGGAGAAGTGGGGATCTGTGTCTGATGACCATTGCAAAAGCCCGAAAGCTTGTTGCAAAGGGATGTGACGCCTACTTAGCATATGCTATTGATGCTAAGGCTGAGAAGAAGACATTGGCCGATGTGCCTGTTGTATCACAATTCCCGGATGTGTTTCCGGAAGACTTGTCTGGCGTGCCGCCTGAGAGACAAGTGGAATTTCGCATTGACTTGATCCCTGGAGCTGCACCGGTAGCTCGTTCCCCTTATCGCCTTGCTCCTACTGAAATGAAAGAGATGATGACACAACTCCAGGAGTTGTTGGACAAGGGTTTCATTCGACCAAGTTCATCGCCGTGGGGAGCTCCGGTGTTATTTGTTAAGAAGAAAGATGGCACCATGAGGATGTGCATCGATTACCGGGAGCTGAATAAGTTGACAATAAAGAACAAGTATCCATTACCGCGGATAGATGACTTGTTTGACCAGTTACATGGAGCTTGTGTGTTCTCTAAGATTGATCTGAGATCGGGGTATCATCAGTTAAAAGTTCGAGAGGAAGATGTGCCTAAGACAGCTTTTAGGACACGTTACGGGCATTACGAGTTCTTGGTTATGCCTTTTGGGTTAACCAACGCCCCAGCTGTCTTTATGGATCTTATGAACCGAGTTTGCAGACCGATGTTGGACAAGTCGGTGATTGTTTTTATAGATGACATTCTGGTATACTCAAAGTCTGAAGCCGAGCATGCTGATCATCTAAAAGAGTTATTGGAATTGTTAAGAAAGGAAAGGTTGTATGCCAAGTTCTCAAAATGTGAGTTTTGGCTGCAACAGATTCAATTTTTGGGGCATGTGGTATCTGGGGCCGGAATTTCTGTAGATCCGGCTAAGGTAGAAGCAGTAAGGAATTGGGAGCCGCCTCGTTCAGCTACAGAAGTCAGAAGTTTTCTGGGGTTGGCGGGCTACTATAGGAGATTTATAAAGGACTTTTCGAAAATTGCCGTTCCTTTGACGGTATTGACGAAGAAGAATGCACCGTTTGTATGGGAAACTGTGCAGCAAGAAGCGTTTGATGTTTTAAAGAGGACACTAAGTGAAGCACCGATACTTGCCCTACCAGAGGGTAATGAGGACTTTGTTGTATACACAGATGCTTCGAGGTTGGGACTTGGTGCGGTACTGATGCAACGTGGGAAGGTTATTGCTTATGCTTCGAGACAGCTTAAGCAACATGAAAAGAACTACTCAACTCATGATCTTGAGTTGACAGCTGTCACGTTTGCATTGAAATTGTGGAGACATTATCTCTATGGAACTAAGTGTCAGTTATACACGGATCATAAGAGCCTGAAGTACATATTCAGCCAGAAAGAACTTAATATGAGACAGCGTAGGTCGATGGAACTAATAAAGGATTACGACTGTGAGATCCTTTACCATCCTGGAAAGGCTAATGTAGTAGCCGATGCTTTGAGTCGCAAAGCATATGCTAAGGATTGTTGTTACATGCTGACGTCTACTATGCTGACCTCCACTATTATTGATGATGTCAAGGCCGCTCAAGAGGAAGCCTTGAAAGATGAAAACGTTGGTAATGAAGACATAAGGGTGCAAATGAAGAATATGGAAACAAGTGAAACGGGTTTGAAAGGTATATGTGGGAGGATCTGGGTGCCGAAGTTTGGTGGGATGCGAAAAGTGATTATCGAAGAAGCACATCAATCAAAGTTTTCTGTACATCCCGGGAGCACAAAGATGTACAACAAGCTGAAAGCAGACTTCTGGTGGCCCGGATTAAAGAAAGACATAGGTCAGTATGTGGAGAGATGCAGAACTTGTCGGTTAGTGAAAGCCGAACACCAACAACCTTACGGTAGTTTGCAACCGCTTCCCATTTCTGAATGGAAGTGGGAACACATAACCATGGACTTTGTCACAAAGTTACCGAAAACTAGGCGTCAACACGATGCAATTTGGGTGATAGTCGATTGGTTAACTAAGTCAGCACACTTTATACCGATTCGGGAAAGCTATTCTCTGGAAAAGTTAGCACAGATTTATGTGGCTGAAATAGTTTCTAGACACGGGGCGCCAAAGTCTATTGTATCGGACCGGGACAACCGATTTACTTCCAACTTCTGGTCGACATTACAAGAAGGGTTAGGAACGAGGATTGCTATGAGTACGGCTTACCGTCCGCAAACCGATGGTCAAAGTGAAAGGACTATCCTGACACTTGAAGATATGATGCGGTCGTGTGTATTGGATCTCGGTGGCAATTGGGATGATCATTTGCCACTGATAGAATTCTCATATAATAACAGTTATCATGCGACAATAAAGAAGGCGCCGTTTGAAGCATTGTATGTGAGAAGGTGTAGGACTCCTACGTGTTGGAGGGAAACCGGTGAAACGCCGATTGCTGGGCCGGCATTATTGCAGGAAACGAATGAGAAGATTCAGTTGGTAAGACAGAATATGAAAGCGGCCCAAGATCGACAGAAGAGTTATTACGACAGGAGGCACAAGCCAATCAGTTTCGATGTAAATGATTGGGTTTATTTGAAGGTGTCACCTATGAGAGGTGTTACACGTTTTGTAAAGAGAGGAAAGCTGGCTCCGAGATTTGTTGGGCCATTTAAGATAATAGAAAAAGTTGGAAACCAGTCATATCGTTTAGAGTTGCCGGAAGAAATGTAGGGCATACACCCGATGTTCCATGTGGGAAATCTCAGGAAGTCATTCACTGCCGAAAACGAAGATTGGGCAGATCACACTGAATTGCAAATTGATGAAAGGCTCCGGTATGTTGAAGAGCCGGAGTGTGTGTTAGACACGAAAGTGAAGAAATTGAGAAGTAAAGAGATAGAAATGGTGCTTGTGCGTTGGAAGCATCACAAAGGAGCAAATCATACGTGGGAGCCTAAGTCTGAGATGTTAAAGAAATATCCGCAACTTTTCATATCCGAGTAACTTCGAGGACGAAGTTGAGCGTGGTGGAGCCCATGCTGTAACATCCTCGGATTTAAATTATTGTATTTGAAATTATTAAGTTTAAATTTGTAATTTGCATAATTAAGTTGGTTGCTATTTTTGAGAAATTGTGAAACTTTGAAATTTTGAATTATTATGATGGAGTATTATGATTTATAATTGTTAGTAAGGATAAAATTAAGACAAAATCAGTATTTAGTGGGATCAGATAAGTTGAGGGGCTAAAAGTGTCAAAAGTTGAAATTATGGAATAAAAGGCCCTTAGTCTTTCATTTTGAACTATCTCACTCTCTCTCTATAACCCAAGCTCTCTCTCTCTCTAAGAAATCTCTCTAAAATTTCTGGAAATCCCTACTGAAATTCGGATTTGAGGAACCAAATTCGTGGATTTGATATGAATATTAACAAGAAATCAAAGGAATTAAGGTAAGAAACATTATATCTCAACTTGGGGTTTATTTTAAGAATAAATATGCTGAAAATTCGGATTTTAATCGGAGAAATGTTGATGCATGTGTGTTAAATCAGTGGAGAATCGATTGTTGAACATCACTGAAGCATCTGAAACAAGAATCATCGGTTAATTCGTCCTAAAAGGTTAGAAATCTTAATTTTTGTAAGTTTTTAGTGTTCTTGAGGTTTTTCTTCAATTTTGATCCAATCTGGACGAATTTGAGTGTTAATGATGTGAAAAATGATGTAGAAACGTTCAATATATGTTAGTATAGCATTATTTTGGATTGCATGTTGATAGGAATGAATTTATGGAAATTTTAGTGCAAAACCCGTAGCTGCGAAATAGCAAACCTGCTAGTGAACTCGGCGAGTTCATAAGGAACTCGGCGAGTACTCAAGAACAGATGAATAAATCTTCAAAAAAAAATTCATAAGTGTTGGATCCGAATTCGGATGAGACCCGAAACTTGGAAAAGATTGAAATCAATTTAAGAACCGAACTCGGAGGGTCCGAATTCGGATGGGTCAACCCGAACTCGGATGGGTCAACCCAATCCGGATGTGTCCGAAATTCAGCTAAGGGTCCGAAATTCGGACAGGAACTCGGCGAGTTCCATGAGCCTACTCGGCGAGTTCGTTTATTTTTTGGGGTAATTCGGATGGGTTTAAAAGGACCCGAATTAATGGACAATTAAACACACTTTTGGGATATCTTGTGTACTATAATAAGGCATATAATGGAGGGTTAATTGGGAATAATAACACCTTGAATAACGGTATATAAAATGAGTTTCGGATGATGTTTCCGAATGTTGTAGCACTTTATTGTATACAAGTTGATGGTAGATTGTTAAAGAACATATAATGATAATGTGTTTACCTTATGGAAATGAAACAGGTCCCTTGTGGTGTTGTTTAACCCACAGTGGGGTACTTTGTGATCCGGTTGAAATTCCGAGGAGAAATAATATTGCTTAAAGAATAATAACGCACCCACTGTGAGTACCTTTGATTTTAACATTGCTGCATCTGCATTATGTTTGCATTGCCTGCTGAGGCATGTTGATTCATATTCGTTTGGCACTCTACTAACTTGCGTATATGTATTGATGCACATTCATACTTGTTGCATGTCCGTTCATTTGTTGTGCATCCTTTCGATGGACCTGCGTGGTCGCATCTGTATTCTGATGTTACTGTGCTATATGACCAAGAGTTTGACACCTCTGTGGTCAGGATAGACATTAAGTCATCCCCGATGTAATGTCTGCCTCAGATGGTTGGTTTTCTCATGCCGAGTGTCAGCTCGAAGGAGCTGCGGCTCGGGTTTGCGTACTTGGAGTACGTGTGGGGTATACGGTATGTGTTACCGCGGTTACCCTGGGTGGCATCATAATGATTTGTAGAATGTGTAAAATCATATGGTATTCACTAAGCATTCGCTTACCTTTTAGTTGTTGAATTTTTACAGGAAAAGGGAAGTCTACAGCTGGACCATCTAGCTAGGAAATCTATTGAAGTATTTGAAGATTTCTACCGTTTACTTTGGTATTTGGTTTATGAAAATTCTGTTGTAATGAATTTGGGATAATGTAATAATTTGAGTTGGTAGACTTAGACGTGTAACCTTTGTAGCACCGTAGGGTGTTAGACTCAGTTGTAATACTTTTATTTATGTATTTTGCTTCCGCACTTTAACTAAGATATCAGATCATTATGTAATTTGTATGTTGGTGAATAATCCTGGGGTTTAATTGTAATTGGTGGTTAATGTGGCAAGGGTGTCACACGGGTTTTATACTAAAATTGCCAAACTCAAATCTAACAACATGCAATCCAGAGGAGTGTTATATTAACTTAATTTGAGTGTTTCTACATCATTTTCCTTATCATTAACACTCTAATTTGTCCAAAAATGAAGATTTTTTCTCAAGAACACTAAACTCCAACAAAAATTCAGATTTCTAACCTTTTTGGACGAATTAAGTGACGATTCTTGTTTCTGAACCTTCAAGGAACTTCAATTGATGATTCTCAACTGTTATAACAAACATGCAACAAAATTTCTCAGATTTTTAAATCCGATTTTATGCATTTTTATCCTCAAAATAAAACCCCAAGTTGATAAATCATGTTCTTACCTTAATTCCATCTGATTCTTGTTAATATTCAGCTTGATTCATGAATTTTTCTTCCAAAAACTCAAATTTCAGCAAATAATTTTTAGAGAGAGAGAGTGAGAGAGTGTTCTTGAAATCCAAAAAGGTGAGATGAAGAAATGAAAGACAACTAGTCTTTTAATTCATCACTTTCGGCTATTTGCATAATTAGCCCCTCTACTTTTCTGATTCCATTAAATATTGCTTTCCATCTTAGTTTTATTATCACTAACATTTATAAATCATCATACTCATTAACTAAAAGTTGAAATTCTCAAATTTCTTAATTTCTTAAAATAGCAAACAACTTTTAAATATCCGGATACATAATCATTTTTCATAATCCAACTTAATTATATAAATTACAAAATTTCCAACTAATTCATCTAAATTACAATAATTTAGATTTAAGGATGTTACATGTGTGACATTGCAATCATTAGATCGTAGAAAACTCAAGCAGAGCTTTGGTAAAACTTAAAAGTGTCGTTTTGTGTTTTATGGTTTCTGCTAGAAGCAAAACGACACTTTTGGTGAATGGTATAAATGTCATTGTGAGTTTTTTTTTTCTATATAAATAGTTGGTGTTAGATGTAACTACATAAGTCATATATTTATGTTTATAATCTAATCATTTGAACAAAAGTGGTAAAATGAGGTAACATGCATTAAAAAATACACTTGAGAGACTTAGGACCACCCATTAGAGATGAATATGACTCATCCTAATAAAATGAGTTGATATGGCTACTTCAAATTTGTTTTGGTCATATACATTAGTTGATGGTTTGAAGCATAATTATATATATATATATATATATATATATATATATATATATATATATATATATATATATATATATATATATATATATATATATATATATATATATATATATATATATATAGAGGGGGGTTCAATGGAAAACCAACATGCATCGGAAAACCTTGGAAAACCTCCATTCACCACCACAAATGCATCACAATTCCCGCGTGATGCAAGGAATTCCCGCGTGATGCATCGTCTTTCTGCATAATGCACCTGAAAATTTGTGAAAACCGCACTGCACCACCACAAATGCATCAAATTTCCAGCATGATGCATCAAAATCCCGCGTGATCCATCAAATTTCCCGCGTGATGCAGCAAAATCCCAACGTGATGCATCACTTTATTTACGATCATGCCACCGCGTTTTTCATGAAATGCATCAAATCGGACGGTATGCGTAGGTTTCCACAGTTTTCCGGTGCATAGTGGTTTTCCATTGAACCCACCCCTATATATATATATATGTATATATGTATATATATATATATATATATATATATATATATATATATATATATATATATATATATATATATATATATATATATATATATATATATATATTGGGGTTCGCTTGAGAACTTTTGTGCATCGGACTATCTACCAATGGTGCACAAAGGGCATTTAGGGGATATAAAATGTATGGAAATTATTTTTGAATTTAATTGTATTTAAGATAATTAATTGCTAAATTTGGTATGAAAATCACCATTAACTTATTTCCTAAAACCACTCAGTCTTTCTCTCTCTCTCTCTCTCTCTCCCCCCTCTTTCTTAGCCCCCTCTTGCTTCCTTCCATCCTCAGCCACACACCACCATAGCACCGCCGCCGCCACCGGCAATCGTCAACCACCAACCACCACCACCATCGTGCACCTTTTCTCCACCGTCATCAATATTAACGCGGGCACCATTGTCATCTTTATTATTTTCCGATGCACCACCATCGCACCACCCGCCACCTCCCTTTCCCTATCTCGGTTCATGGCCGCTGCACCACCGTCCTCCTCCCCACCGGCCATATATATATATATATATATATATATATATATATATATATATATATATATATATATATATATATATACACGGCCATAAATCATCGCATTTTTTGAATGCATGATAAATTTTTGAATAATGAACACCTTCAATGAAAAACGCGATAAAAGAAGGCATTTTTGAATGATGAACACCTTCAAAGATAAAAGGATGTATTTTGATGATTCTGGAAGAGATGAACGATATGCATGTATTTGATTTTGGAAGATATGAACGATATGCATGTATTTGATTTTGAAAGAGACGAACGATATGCATGAAGAGATGAACGATATGCATGTATTTTGATGATGAACGATGAACGATATGCATGAAGAGATGAACGATTCATGCTTGTATTTTGATGTATTTTGATTTTGGAAGAGATGAATGATATGCATGATTTATTTTTGGAAGAGATGAACGATATGCATGTATTTTGATGATGAACGATATGCATGAAGAGATGAACGATTCATGCTAGTATTTTGATGTATTTTGATTTTGGTATAGATGAACGATATGCATGATTTATTTTTGGAATAGATGAACGATATGCATGTAACACCCCGACTCCCAAGCAGGTACGTGTAATTATCGCATTGACTAATTATAATAGTGATTATTGCGTTGGTCCAATTGCGTCCCGTATAGTGGATTATACGTGTCGGGACGGGGATTACGTGGATTCGAGGTAAAATTTTAGTGGATTGACTATAATTATGGCTTCATAGATTTAAATGGGAATTATTGATATACATAGTGGAATTTTAATATTGGGGTTGGGTATCGGTGTCGAACCCGCGTTATAACCGGATCCGTAAATGAGCGTATATGTGTGTAGCGTGTGTTTCTTCTCCCCTTTTTTGTGCAAACCTAAGAAAAGTGTTGTGTGTGTGTGAATTTCTTGTGCTAGAGAAGAATCAAAACCATAGTTGAGTGAATTGGTTGCTGAAATCAAATTGAAGTTCAAGTTGTGTTCTTGAAGAGAGCAAGGTAAGAAATCCTCTAAATTGAATCTGATCTTTGTGTGTAAACATTGTGGTATGTTGGGAATTGGTTTAATTATGTTTTGGGGGTTTATTGGTGTTAGTTACATGTATATTTCTGCTGGAAATCGGACCTTGGGGAGGATTATACCTCCTGGACAGAACCAAAAAATGAACAGAGGGACTGACTGTTCTTCGTGAGCGCGGGCCGCGATGGAGTCAATGCGGCCGCGATCCGCCTGTTTGGGCCAGATTCGGGTTTTGGGCTTCGGTGGCCAATTGGGCTGCTTTTTGGGATTCAATCAATTATAGCAATGATTATGGGGTATTGAGGTTAATCTAGGGAGAATTATTTTGTGTACATGGATTATCAGAGATCGTTTCGGGCCGGGTTCGGATAAGAGAATTAGGGAGATTGTGCAGGGTGATCCAGGTGAGTACATGAGTTCTTTTCAAAGGGCATACTTTTATCGAGTCATAATATGTGCATATATAATTGTTGTGATTGTTTTGGGCACTGCGAGCTGCCCCTCAGGTATGGTCCTTTTTTCTTTATATGTGATATATGTATGAGATCCATTATAGTGTATCGCGATGAGTTATCGCGGGAGCTGTGTAGCTCTGTTTAACCCTGTGTAGGGTTCCCATATATATACATATACATATATATATATATACATATACATATATATATATATATATATATATATATATATATATATATATATATATATATATATAGGGTCGGGATCAATGGGGTACCATGTTAGACTGGAGAACCGGAGTCCATCCATGTTTGGTTATAAGTTTAAAAATTAAATATAGTCAATTAGATTTATATTAAATAATAGATGACAACTAATAATATAATAGTTTCCTTAATTATAAAGATTTACTTCCATAACATATCTATAATAAATTTCAAAATGAGTTTTAATGAACATGTTCAATGAGATTCGACAATGGGTATTAGTAAACATGTTCAATTGGATTCGACAATAGGTTTTAGTGCACATGTTCAATTGGATTCGACAATGGGTTTTAGTGAACATGTTCAACCGGATGTGTCAAATAAAAATATTTATTATTTTCTTCAAACCGTTCGTGAAGGTTCAATTTCATTTACACGTTATTGAACATGTGCAGTTGGAGTTTTTTTTTTTGTCGATGTTAAACGTTTTGGTGATAAACCAATATTGATGGTATTGAACATGTTCAATCGTGGTTTATAGAGTGTCATTATTGCACATGTTCAGTATGAGTGTAATAAATGATATTAACTAAAATAGAGATTTTCATGGGATACACAGAATCTTTGGTATCAATTTAAATTTTTTTAATACCATTTTTACCCCCAACATTAATTAATGTGGGAAAGAATTTTAAGTAAAATTTATATTATATTTTAATGATTTTAATGATAAATGATTGGCTATAAATGGTTCCCCAGTACCCCAGTCTAACATGGTACCCCATTGATCTTAAATATATATATATATATATATATATATATATATATATATATATATATATATATATATATATATATATATATATATATATGCAGTCGTCATTCCTGTTAGCCCCCATTGGCGTGGCTTGGCTCCAGGGGGGATTCCCCAATTGAGATAAGAATCTCTTCCTGTACTGGATCTCTAGTGTCTCTGATTAGAGGCTTGTTGGCGTGTGATATGCCGCGTAGTGTAGAGTTACCATGTGACATGCGTTATGTGCTTATGTGATTAGTGTAGTGTCTAACCCTTGTGTACTCACGAGCTGCGAAGCTTACGTATTCGAGTCTGATATGTCGTCAGGGGAACCGAAGAGGCCGAGTGTTCCAGGCCACAGCTGAGGAGGCCAGAGATGCTCCAGATGTTGTTACGGGTACGTATATTCTGAATGGCTTGCGTGCGCGAGTCTTATTTGATTCTGTAGCCGATCGCTTATATGTGTCAGTACCTTTTAGTGCTTATTTTACTGTCCCTCCTTTCTGTGCTTATTTTACTGTCGCTCCTACTATGTTATCTGTGCCATTGATTGTCGAGAGGGTAGACAGAGTACCACGCTAGTGAGCCGTGTTTATCGAGAGTGTGTACTCGAGATCGATACTCACCGATTCCTGATCGATTTACTGCCTATTGAGATCAGCAGCTTCGATGTGATCATCGGTATGGACTGGATGACAGCCCGTCAGGCAGATATTCTTTGTGCTAAAAAGATGATCAGGATACCGATTTCTGAGACTGAGACCGTGACAGTTTACGGGGAGAGGCGAAAGGGCGAGATTGTGATTATCTCGATGGTTAGAGCTCAGAGATATGTGACTAAGGGTTGCGAGACCTTCCTGGCTTATGTGATTGACGCCCAGAAGGAGAGGACGAAGGTAGGGGATGTAGCTGTAGTGCGAGACTACCCCGAGGTATTCCCAGATGAGTTACCTGGGCTATCGCCAGATAGCCAAGTAGAGTTCCGGATTGACCTTATCCCTGGAGCGGTGTCGATTGCCAAGACGCCTTATAGGCTGGCACCCACTGAGATGCGAGAGATGATGACTCAGCTTCAGGAATTGCTGGATAGGGGATTTATCCGTCCGAGCTCATCACCGTGGGGAGCGCCGGTGTTATTTGTGAAGAAGAAAGACGGTACCATGCGAATGTGTATCGATTTATCGAGAGCTAAATAAAGTGACGGTAAAGAATAGATATCCACTTCCGCGAATCGATGACTTATTCGATCAGCTACAGGGATCTAGCTTCTTCTCGTAGATTGATTTACGATATGGATATCACCAGCTGAAGGTCAGGGAAGAGGATGTGCCCAAGACAGCCTTCAGGACGCGCTATGGACACTATGAGTTTCTAGTCATGCCATTCGGACTGACTAATGCACCCGCAGCCTTCATGGATTAAATGAACAGGGTGTGTAGAGCCATGTTGGATCGATTTGTGATTGTGTACATAGACGACATATTGATCTACTCGAGGGGCGCTGATGATCATGAGCAGCACTTGAGGGAGGTCCTGAGCGTGTTGCAGAAAGAGAGACTCTATGCGAAGTTTATGAAGTGCGAGTTCTGGCTCCGAGAAGTGCAGTTCTTGGGCCATGTTGTGAGCAGTGAGGGCATCAAAGTGGATCCCGCGAATATTGAGGCTGTGATGAGTTGGGAGCAGCCTAAGACCGTGCCAGAGATTCGTAGTTTCCTGGGGTTGGCAGGCTACTACAGATAGTTCATTCAGAACTTTTCGCGGATAGCCATGCCGTTGACGAGATTGACACGGCAGTGCGTACCATTCGAGTGGAATGATGAGCAGGAAACTGCCTTTGCCGAATTGAGAGCTCGATTATGTCAGGCGCAGGTGCTGGCTTTGCCCGAGGGTACGGATGACTTCACTGTGTATTGTGATGCGTCGGGTGCAGGGCTGGGCTGTGTACTGATGCAGCGAGGTAAGGTGATTGCCTACGCTTCGAGGCAACTGAAGACGTATGAAGATAATTATACAGTTCACGATCTTGAGTTGGATGCCATAGTCTTTGCGTTAAAGATATGGCGACATTATCTATATGGATCCCAGTTTGTGGTATATACTGATCACAAGAGCCTTCAGTATCTATTTAGTCAGAAGGATTTGAACATGCGACAGAAACGCAGTTTAGAGCTCCTGAAAGATTATGACTGTGAGATACAGTATCATCCTGGGAAGGCGAACATAGTAGCTGATGCCTTGAGCCGTAAGGCGTGTGTTCAGACAGTTACTTCCCGAGCTGTGAGACTCGAGATCACCTCTACCCTGATTGACAGTCTGAGATTGGCACAGATAGAGGGTTTGCGGGAGCAGAATGTGAAGAGAGAGAGGTTGGTGGGGCAGACAGAGTCGTTGGTCAGGGATGGCCGAGGAATATATACGTTGAGAGACAGAGTTTGGGTTCCTAGAGTTGGGAACTTGCGGCAGTTGATCCTTGATGAGTCGCATAAATTGAGGTTGTCCATTCATCTTGGGAGCACCAAGATGTACCGAGACCTCAGAGAGTTCTACTGGTGGCCGGGTATGAAAAGGGATTTAGGCTGTTATGTCGAGCAGTCTATGACATGTTTGCGGGTTAAAAGTGAGCACCAGAAACCGAACGGCCGTCTACAGCCACTGGAGATTCCCGAGTGGAAATGGTACCACATCACAATGGATTTCATCGTCCGACTTCCTCGTACTGTGCGTAGGAACGACATGATCTGGGTCATAGTGGACTGGTTGACTAAAAGTGCGCACTTTCTTGCTGTTCGGGGTACAATCACGATGGATTAGCTAGCGTGACTGTATACTGATGTGATAGTGTCGCGGCATGGGGTTCCGAAGTCGATTACTTCCGATCGCGATACTCGTTTCACCTCGCGGTTCTGGCAGAGCTTCCAGAGAGAGCTAGGTACGCGGGTTCAGCTGAGTACAGCTTACAGGCCTCAAACAGATGGGCAGACTAAGCGCACAAATCAGACACTCGAGGATATGTTGAGAGCATGTGCCATAGACTTCAAAGGTAGCTGGGATGTGCATCTCTCGTGAGTTGAGTTCGCGTATAGCAATAGCTACCACGCCTCGATTAAGATGGCACCGTTTGAAGCATTATATGGCCGTAAGTGTCTAACCCCAGTGTGTTGGGGCGAGGTCGGTGAGCGATCGATCAGTAGGCCCGAGCTACTTCAGGAGACGAGTGATAAAGAAGCCACTATCCGGGAGCATATGCGTGTTGCACAGAGCCGTCAGAAGAGTTATGCTGACCGTCGTACCTCCGAGCTGGAGTTCCGTGTTGGGGATCAGGTGTTGTTGAAAGTGTCTCCGTGGAAGGGTGTGATCCGACTCAGGCACCGGGGCAAGCTGAGTCCGAGGTATATAGGTCCGTTTGAGATAATTGCCAGGGTCAGATATCAAGCCTACCGATTGAGGCTACCGCCAGAGTTAGCCGGTATACATGATACCTTCCACGTGAGCCATTTGAGAAAGTGTTTAGCGAAAGAGGATCAGTATGTGCCATTTTCTAAAATATCAGTGGATGACCAGTTGAGGTATGCTGAGCAGCCAAAGATGATTACTAAGCGTAAGGTGAAGAAGTTGCGCAATAAAGAGATATCATTGGTACTCGTTCAATGGAGACATCATAAAGGTACCAGCGCGACTTGGGAGCCTAAGTATGATATGCGGAGTCACTATCCTTTACTGTTCCAGAATCAGAGTTATATTCCGGGACAGAATCTTTGTAAGGGGGAGGATTTGTAACACCCCGACTCCCGAGCAGGTACGTGTAATTATCCCATTGACTAATTATAATAGTGATTATTGTGTTGGTCCAATTGCGTCCCGTATGGTGGATTATACGTGTCGGGATGGGGATTACGTGGATTCGGGGTACAATTTTAGTGGATTAACTATAATTATGGATTCACGAATTTAAATGGGAATTATTGACGTACATAGTGGAATTTTAATATTGGAGTCGGGTATCGGTGTCGAACCCGCGTTATAACCGGATCCGTAAATGTGCGTATATGTGTGTAGCGTGTGTTTCTTCTCCCCCTGTTTGTGCAAACCTAAGAAAAGTTTTGTGTGTGTGTGTGTGAATTTCTTGTGCTGGAGCAGAATCAAAACCATAGTTGAGTGAATTGGTTGCTGATATCAAATTGAAGTTCAAGTTGTGTTCTTGAAGAGAGCAAGGTAAGAAGTCCTCTAAATTGATCTGATTTTTGTGTGTAAACATTGTGGTATGTTGGGAATTGGTTTGAGTATGTTTTGGGGGTTTATTGGTGTTAGTTACATGTATATTTCTGCTGGAAATCGGACCTTGGGGAGGATTATACCTCCTGGATAGAACCAAAAAACAAACAGAGGGACTAACTGCTCTTCTTGAGCGCGGCCGCGATGACCAGCACGAGCGCGGGCAGCGATGGAGTCAGTGCGGCCGCGATCCGCCTGTTTGGGCCAGATTCGGGTTTTGGGCTTCGGGGGCCAATTGGGTTGCTTTTTGGGATTCAATCAATTATAGCAATGATTATAGGGTATTGAGGTTAATTTGGGGAGAATTATTTTGTGTACAGGGATTATCAGAGATCGTTTCGGGCCGGGTTCGGATCAGAGAATTAGGGAGATTGTGCAGGGTGATCCATGTGAGTACACGAGTTCTTTTCAAAGGGCCTACTTTATCGAGTCATAATATGTGCATATATTATTTTTGTGATTATGTTGGGCACTGCGAACTGCCCCTCAGGTATGGTCCTTCTTTCTTTATATGTGATATATGTATGAGATCCGTTATATTGTATCGCGATGAGTTATCGCGGGAGCTGTGTAGCTCTGTTTAACCATGTGTAGGGTTCACACACACACACAGACATATATATATATATACATATATATATATATATATATATATATATATATATATATATATATATATATATATATATATATATATATATATATATATATATATATATATGCGGTCGTCATTCCTGTTAGCCCCCACGGGTGTGGCTTGGCTCCAGGGGGGAGAGATTCCCCAATTGAGATGAGAATCTCTTTTTGTACTGGATCTCTAGTGTCTCTGATTAGAGGCTTGTTGGCGTGTGATATGTCGTGTAGTGTAGAGTTACCATGTGACATGCGTTATGTGCTTATGTGATTAGTGCAGTGTCTAACCCTTGTGTACTCACGAGCTGCGAAGCTTACGTATTTGAATCTAATGTGTGTATCAGGGGAACCGAAGATAGGACCGCCAGCTCCTGAGCTGAAGTAGGAGCTTTATCTTGCTATTGCTGAGGGTTCTACATTTTGTTGACTGTATATGATTACTGTTCTGTTGGGAACATTGGGGTGAACTATGTCGGGTCGGTATGTGAATATTTGGGTCCGGGTCGGTTCTGTATGTTGGGTTAAAAATTAAACGGAGTTGTTTATGTTATATGAAATGTTTTAATTAATTAGTGTTTGTGTAAACCCTTCACATGTGTGATGGATTTTAATTGCGTTTATACCACCTGTGTATTGTAAATGACGTGGCTTTTAGCTAGGTTTAGAGGGTGTTACTTGCATGAATAGATGAACGATATGCATGTATTTTAATGTATTTTGAATTTGTATTATTTTTGTTAATTTTGGAAGTGTAATAATTAAATAAGGATTGCATAATTCCTGTTTTACCCCTCCGCGAATTTCATTATGTGCACTTGATGCATAAAACTTTTTATTTAATTACCCATTTGCCATTTGATCTAACCCATACATTCTTTTCATCCAAGGGATAGTGGAAGTTCTTTCGTGCCTCGATGCACATAAGTTCTCAATGGAACCTCCCTATATATATATATATATATATATATATATATATATATATATATATATATATATATATATATATATATATATATGTGTGTGTGTGTGTGTGTGTGTGTGTGTGTGTGTGTGTGTGTGTGTTATTGTTGTAATAGAATTATAACCTTAAGATACATATATTATGTAAGTAGAAATAATGTATATTCCTTTTCTTTTTGTATATGTATATATATCAATTCATAAACCAACGCATCCCTTTTATACTACACATTGAGAGACAACAAATACCATACACGTCATTTCATAACTACTATTTGTTTTGCTTCTTACCTTAGTATGAAATTTTCATCCATCAACTATAACACTTCCCCTTGGATGATAATTTCTAAATGAAAATTCAACCATAAATTGTTGTCTCATTAAAAACCTTGCTAAAGAAAAACCCAGTGGAAAAAAACTATAGCCAAGGGAAAAAGAGTACAATGATTAGTTGACTCCCCCTTATATTGTCATCTGAAAGTCATCACATGTTTTGTACATGTCGCATTCCAATGTTGAGAACATGTTTTCTAAAAATCGCTTTGGGAAGAGCCTTCCTGAAAATATCAGCTGAGTTATTGCTGGATTGAATGTATTTTATTTCAATTTCATTGTCCTTTATAAGATCTTGCGTATAGAAGAAAAATCTTGGAGGGATATGTTTGGTCCTGTCACTTTTGATATACCCTTCTTTCATTTGTGACACGCAAGCTGCATTGTCTTCATAAATCAGTATAGGACTTTTACCTTTCTCAAGTCCACAAGAAGACAAGATGAGTTGTGTCATTGATCTCAACCATACACACTCTCTGCCTAGCTTCATGTAGTGCAATAACTTCAGCATGATTTGAGGATGTTGCAACAAGTGTTTGCTTCTGAGAACGCCAGGATATTGCAGTGCCTCCATTGTAAAATACGTATCCTGTTTGTGATCTTGCTTTGTGAGGATCAGACAAATAACCTGCATCTACATAACCAATCAAACCTTCTTTTGTATTGTTTGAATAAAATAATCCCAAATCAACAGTTCCTCGAAGGTATCGGAAAATGTGTTTGATTCTCATCCAATGTCGTTTGGTGGGTGCTGAACTAAATCTAGCCGACAAATTTACTGCAAAAGAAATGTCAGGCCTTGTACAGTTAGTAAGATACATTAGGGCTCCAATTGCACTAAGATATGACACTTCTGGACCGAGTCAATCTTCATCTTCTTCCTGAGGACGAAATTGGTCTTTGTCAATATTAAGTGATCTAACTACTATTGGCGTGCTTAAAGGTCTCGCTTTATCCATATTGAAACGTTTTAAGATCTTTTCTGTATAATTTGATTGATGCACAAGTATGTCATTATGCATGTGCTCTATTTGTAAACCAAGACAATATTTGGTTTTACCAAGGTCTTTCATTTCAAATTCCTTTTTTAGTAGCATAATGACTTCATTTATCTCATTTATTGTGCCAATAATATATAGATCATCAACATAGACGTCTATAATAACATATCCAACCTTTCTCTTTTTTATAAACACGCATGAACAAATTTGATTATTTGTATATCCTTTACATATCAAATAACCACTCAACCGCTTATACCGCATGCGTCCAGATTGTTTCAACCCATATAAAGATCTTTGTAATTTGATTGAATACATTTCTTTGGGTTTATTGCTTAATGCTTTAGGCATTTTAAATCCTTCAGGGAATTTCATATAAATATCACTATTTAGTGATCCATATAAATAAGCTGTAACAACATCCATTAGACGCATTTCTAAATTTTTAGAAATTGCAAGACTGATTAAATATATAAATGTTATTGTATCCATAACAAGAGATTACGTTTGATCATAATCAATTCCAGGCAATTGATAAAAACCTTGAGCCACAAGTCTAGCTTTGTATCTTATAATTTCGTTTTTCTCATTTCTATTTCGTATGAATACACATTTGTATCCTACAGGTTTCACGGCTTCAGGCATGAGAATAATGGATCCAAAAACTTTTCGTTTGTTTAAAGAATCTAATTCAGCTTGCATAGCTTCTTTCCATTTATCCCAATCATGTCTATTTTGACATTCGATAACAAACTTTGGTTTTGGATCATCACTTCCATTAATAATATCATATGCAACAACATAAGTAAACCTTTCATCAATATCTTTCATTTCAGATCTGTTCCATATAATATTTGTATGAAGATAATTAATTGCAATATCTGTATTATTATCATCCATTTCTCATTCTTTGAAAATATTATTATTTTGTGTTTCTCCAGTAACACCTTTCTCATTATCAATCGTATTTTCAGAGCTCTTTCTTTCTCTAGGATTTTTATCTTTGGAACCAAACGGTCTTCCATGCTTCAGGCGTGCCTTTGATTCTTGAGTGATTTTGTCATCAATCTTCTCGCTTGGAATTTCAATTCGAGCAGGTGCATTAGCTGCTGGCACATATGATTTATCACCCTTTTAGAATCAGTAAATGCATCAGGCAATTGATTTGCAATTTCTTGCAAATGCATTATTTTCTGAACTTCTAGGAAGTTAGGAACGTATACTGCGCACCCAAAAATTAGGAACGTATACTGCGCACCCAAAAATTCAAAGATGGGAAATGTTTGGCTCTTGACCAAAAGCAAGTTGTAGAGGAGAAAATTTATGATATGCACTTGGTCTTAGACGAATCAGTGATGAAGCATGTAAAATTGCATGTCCCCAAACAGAGATAGAGAGTATTTTTTTTCATTATTAATGGTCTAGCTATTAGTTAAAGAAATTTAATTAATGATTCAGCTAATTTATTTTGTGTATGAACATGAGCAACTGGATGTTCAACACTAATTTCATTAGACATGCAATAGTCATTAAAATCTTGAGGCGTAAATTCACCAACATTATCAAGTCTCACCCTTTTAATGGTATAATCAGGAAAATGTGTCCTTAATTTAATGATCTGAGCCAGAAATTTTACAAATGCCACATTACGAGTTGATAATAAACAAACATGAAACCATCGACTTGATGCATGTATTAAGACCATGAAGTATCTGAAGGGTCCACATGGTGGATGAATTGGTCCACATATATCACCTTGAATTCTTTCAAGAAACATAGGATTTACATTTTCAATTTTAGTTGGTAAATGTTTCACAATAAGTTTTCCAAGAGAACAAGATGTGCATGGAGCCAAGTTACCTGTTTGGGAAATATTCACACCTTTCAGTGGATGTCCATTGGTACCTTCAATTATCCTTTGCATCATGGTTGTTCTTGGATGGCCTAATTTGTCATGCCACAAACTCAACACTCCATGATCACAATATTTTTCTTTTACTACCATGTTGGATTCAACCATACTTATATATGTATAATGCAAACTAGAATTGAGTGTTGGCAGTTTTTCCAGTACGTGGTTTTTATAAGTTATATGCATAACTTTCTTATTCTCTATTGTCACTGTCCGAGTATTGTATCCATTACGATATATGTCATTGAAACTCAACAAATTTCTTTTAGACTTTGGTGAATATAGAGCATTATCTATTAAAAACTTTGTACCATTTCGTAATATAAAATGAGCTTTTCCAATTCCTTCAATTAGATCTGCAAGACTCGAAATGGTATGTATGGTTGCTTTAGTTGGTTTTAACTCAGAAAAATATTTATTCGTTTTAAGAATTGTGTGTGTAGCACCACTGTCTGGTATACAGATTTCTCCAAAGTTTGCTTCATACAGTTCTTCGATGAAATTCATTTTAAACTTCTAAAGATAAATAAGAAAAAATAAATTAATGATTATGTAAGATAAAAATTGTTAAGTAGAAATATGTTATATTATTATAAGATTAGGAAGTGCATTACATGATAAGAAGAAATAAAACATATCTAGAAAAATGAAACATAATCACACTATTATATATCTATATCATCAAAGAAATCTGAAGCATTTAGTTCAGGTACCGAATCATTAGGGAGACCATTAAAATTTACTTCTTTCTCTTTTCCTTTAAGAGAATCTTGATACAGCTGACAGAGTTGTGGTGCTGTTCGACAAGTTCTTGACCAGTGGCCTATCATTCCGCATCTGAAGCAAAGATCTTCAGGACCCTGAGAAGTATTAGCTTTTGCTTAATTGTTCTTGGGCTTTCCATGTGAGTGAGATTTATTATCTCGTGGAGCATTGTTATAACCATGTCCACGACCACGTCTACGACCCCGGGATTGACTTTTTCCATATTTATAGTTGTAACCATAGCCATGATTATTCCTATAATTATGGTTTTTATTATAGCCACGACCACGGCCTCGTCCACGGCTAAATCCTCGCCCTCGTCCTTGTCCACGTGTATTATCTTTAGGATCACTTTTATTTGTAGCTTTTGCTTTAGGTTACGCTACTGATCCTGTGGGATGAGACTGATAATTTTTCATCAGAAGCTCATTATTTTGTTCAGCTACAAGGATGACTGAGTTGAGTTTAGAATATCTTGTAAATTTCTACATGCGATATTGTTGTTGTAGAGTAATGTTTGACGCATGAAATGTGGAGTAAGTTTTCTCCAACATGTCTGCATCAGTAACAACTTGTCCTCAAAATCTTAACTGTGAACATATCCTGAACAAAGCTGACATATACTCATTAACCTTTTTAAAGTCTTGAAACCTCAAATTTCTCCACTCATCTCTGGCAGCTGGAAGTAAAACTTCCCTTTGATGATCAAACCTTTCTTTCAAATATTTCCAGAGAATGCTTGGATCATTCGTGTTCAAATATTCGAATTTTAGCATATCATCAATATGTTTGCGTAGAAACACATTTGATTTTGCCTTTTCTTGTGAAGAACAAATATTGTTTTCACTTATAGTATCAAAATTTCTCATCGATTCAAGATGCATTTTCACATCTATTGTCCATGACATGTAGTTATTCCCGTTAATGTCTAGTGCAACAAATTCAAGCTTAACAAAGTTTGCCATTTTATAACTATTAAAAAAATATTTAACAACATAAATTAGCATTACTTTATTTCAACCAATACCGTAACACTTAACAATGGAAGAACCGTAAATGAAAACATAATTAGAAAAGGGTACATTTCATCGAATGAAAGTTGTAGCAAAGAGTATAAAAGTATTGAGAGTATTACAATAAGGAAAATTAAAAACGAGAGAGGCATCTTCATTCTTCAACCAGTTAAGAAAAAAACTTCAAACAAGAAGAAGAACGATTTTGTGAAATAATGATGTTTAGTGTTGTTGTATTTATAGGGAAAAACCGAGCCATCGAAACGGTCGGATTTTTTTACCGTTGCAATGGTTATGTAGCCGTTGTAAAGAAAAATTATAAAATAAATTGATTAAAAGACAAATTTAATGTAAAATAATTATTAGAGTATAAATTATTAATATTGTTTGTGCATAAAACAATTTATAAAATGTGAACCAGATCAAAAAAAAAAAAAGAAGAAGATTAATAAACATAAATAGATGTTAGTACACATTAATAAATCAACGTATAAATAAATGTTAGTAACAGAATTAATGTTAATAAGCATAAATAAATGTTAGAATGTTAGATTGCATAAATAAAAGTTAGTATACAAAAATAAATGTTAGGGGCTGTTTGATTACATTTTCCATTAAGTGTTGTCTGGATTCAGAGAGCTGTCTGGATTAAGTAATGTTGACTAGAGAAATTTTATTGGAAAAGATAAAAGGGGTTAATAGTGGAAAATAAATGGTCTGAATGGGGAACACATAGAGTCTCTTGGCTTATTAATTGGGCTGACTGAATTTGAGTTCTGATTTTAATAAGTCATTATCAAACAAAGCTTATTTCAAATGGACTGACCATATTTTTCAGATTAAGCCTAATAAGTCGTTATCAAACAGCCCCTTAGTATATAAGTAAATTGTTAGAATGTTGGTAACATTAATTAAATGTTAGTATAAGTAGGAGAATAGTAAACAACTAAACATAATTAAAATGTTAGTAACAATAAATAAATGTTAGTAAACATAAGTAAATGCTAGTAGTCCATAATTGTCTAGAAGATTTTTTTTTTCATCGTGTCGATTATTATAGTAATTATCTTTTGGTTATATTTTATAATTTTAGTAACCATACCTCGCTCGATTCTTGATTTAATTGCAGAGCTCTTCGTGCTGATAACGTGTTGTAATAGAATTATAACCTTAAGCTACAAATATTTTGAAAGTAGAAATAAGTATCTTCCTTTTCTTTTTGTATATATATATATATATATATATATATATATATATATATATATATATATATATATATATATATATATATATATATATATCAATTCATAAACCAACGCATCCCTTTATGCTACAAATTGAGAGACAACAAATAGTTCCATGGCAGTCCTAGGTAGCTCAATCCCTCTCGTACGATCTCTTGGTCTCTGTGAGTCACTCACCTCCATCCCAAAAACAAACTTCTAAATGTATGTGAAACTGATTTTATTCAAATCAAACCAGAAACCAAATGTATATATTTGATTGTACGGATTAATTTTTGGTATTATTTGGTATATATTTTGGTTTCTTTTGGATAAGTACCGATCATTTTATGGTTTACTATTGTATAACATACGTACGTAATTGTCATATAAAAACTTGACCCTTTAAATCAATTCAAATGGCCTGATATAATTCCTTTGTTGTGCGTTTGAAACTATATTTGTCTAAATACTTGAAATAAGTTTGTGTATGCTAATTTTTTCTTTACTTGCATGCTCATGGTAATATTTTATGTTAGTTCATGCACGATGGAATAAAACTATTTGTGTGGATTTCGTTTGTCAGATTAACCAAGTATGTTTTGACTGAATCATACATTAATATCTTATAAATAATAAAAAGCTTAAATTTTAGTAAACATCTTAAAATATATAGTTTTTATTGAAGAAAAAGTATTAAATTTAAAGCAGTAATAAATTTGAAGCAGTATGTAAATTACATAATGAAATGATTATTTATGGATGAAATAATAAAAATACATCAATTAATAGTGTTTTTGGATGCAATGTTATTTTTAAAATGAATGAAATATTATATTTTTCTTTTATTGGATCAACTACGTGTAATATATATTTCTAAATCAGCGCTTATTTTACAACACACGATTAGCAAAACATGTATATAAGTATAATTTATTTATGCATGAATCTTATGAAAATTGACTTGGTTAGAATTTTGTATAACTTTGTCTATTATGTTGTCAATGTTTAGATGTTCTAATTATGTACCATGATTTTCTTAGACCTACAGAAACCATCAACAATATTGATTGTCATATCAAAGAGCCATAGTATTAAAATTTTGAAAATTTTATGTTTAATCTTTAAAGTGGTAAAATGTTTGGAAAATAATACGAAGAGCTTTGTTTGTTTTTTACATTAAGCTCTTTTAGAGCACTTATATCTTTACGTGGAATGACATTTTATTTTAACTGCAGACTTGAAATGATTTCAAACATTTAATTTTTTTTTTAAAAAACAAACAACACCTAACACAATTGAGCTGCAAAGATTGGAAGTAGGTTGGATCAAATATCTAATTTCAATTTGGATATGATTTGGTTGATATGTTAATATTTTTTATTGGCTTCTTTCTTATATGTATATGAGTATTGAATTAAAATATTGAAATTATTATTTAACATAGGTAGCCACTTATATGACATGAATTGAACTTGCTTTGTTTGGATTACAAAATGCAAAATGCATTGAAAAACACTTCAAATATACAAAGATTACAAGGGAGCTTTGGATTTTGATTCTTTAAGCAAATAATTACATAAAAAACTATGAAAACCAGTAAGTATGTCTTTAGTAAATATGTCTTGAAACAATTGCTTAGCATCCTAATGGTGATCGTAAAAGTTACTTTTTTCTCAAAGTCTTATCTCATCAAATTCACTTGCTGTGTAATTCACCTTTTATAGGACTCAGAGGGTGTTTGGTTTTGCGTTATGAACGAGAATATTAGTTTATTACGTTACAATAACGCAAATAATTAGTTTAAAGTGTTTTGGATTGCATACATTTATAAGTGATTATTTGCGTTTAGAATTAATCCTACCACATTTTTTCATAAGTTAAAAAACTAGTTTTATTTGCTTAATAATTTATTATTTGGTCATTTTATAAGTTAAAACGCAAATCCAAACATTTTAAAAACTGATTATTTGATAATTATGATAGCAAACAACAAAAGTTAAACCAAACACTACATTTCCAGCAGCACTTTTTTTGCAGCTATTATCTGATTATTAGTTTCTGAAACGTTACAACATTTTTCTAACGCAAATCTATACACCATCTTACTGTAGTTGATTATGTATATATAACTATTTAGCGGTAAAAATTGTTACGGGGTTGGTCAATCCAAAGTTTATATAGCGTTCGTAATAAACACACATTTAATAAAAATCAATTAGCCGGATGAATCGCACGGGCCAACGTAACTAGTGTGTATATAAAAGCTGAGTTGCTTGCTATTTGTAAGGTGGGTGATACGAATGCTCACCTGTTGAGGTCTAATGATAAAAGACCCAGAATTGTACATGTTTATTCTAGAAGGAAGAAAGGGGAAATCAGGAAAGTGGCTAATATAGTCAGTTAGAAGAGAGAGAAGAATAAAAGGGGGAGAGGAGGTGATGATGTTAGGCATGTTATCATTTTCTCAGAAATTGTATTGGCTCTTAGCTTGTGCTTAGAGAGAGAGGGAGATTCCACAGTAAATGATTTTTGCATATTTCCTTCTATTTCTCCATTGTTCTTATAATTGAGTTGTCAATTCCCATCACTGGTCCGACTTGCCATTGACCTGCCGTGATTCCTCGATTTTTTTTTCTTTCTCTGCTGGTTTCATTCTTGCTGATGGAGACCCGTTTAACCTCTGTTCAAAATCGCCTGGAGCAACATGAGGAACATCTCGAGCGTCTACAAGCTGATGTGACTGAGATTAAATCAACTCTTCAGAAATTGGAAGCTGAGAGAGTGGAGGCTGGAGAGTTTCTTAATGCTAGGATGGGGTGGCTGAAACAACAGGGCAAACAACACGATTCTGGTGGAGGACGGAGTTCTGGTGATCAATTCTCCGGTGCGTTTTTTCGAGTGGTGGTAGCGGCGATCAAACTCCACTCCATGAATCTGGTGGGTTACCTTGGGCAGTGAAGAAAGTTAAGTTACCAGAATTTTATGGGTTTGATCCACAGGGGTGGATTCAAAAAGCTTCACTGTATTTTGACATTAATGGTACTCCTTTTCACCTTCGTATTCGTTTAGCTCAGTGAAGTATGACGGGTGTAGCACAACACTCGTTTACAATTGTTCAACAAATTCATGAATCCATAACTTGGGAACAATTTCAAATTGAATTGTTGCAGAGGTTTAGGGGTCTTCAAATTCAGAATCCATACGAACAATTAGCCACCATCAAACAATCTTCTTCTATTCATGATTATATTGATGATTTTGAGTATTTGTTGTCTCTGGTTCCTCGATTACCAGAATCCCAAGCGCTGGGTTATTTTGTAGCAGGTTTACGCGATGAAGTTAAGCATTGGGTTCGCCTGCATAGACCTCAAACACGTTTGGATGTCATGTATTTGGCGAAAGATGTAGAAGGAATGCTACATCCATCGTCGGAGGCTCTGCCTCGTTCCCGGTTCGTTATCAACAGCAGAGTGGGCTTGGAGACGTTAATCCACTGGATCGTTTGTTGGTCCGTGAGGAGCCTCGTGGGCCGGTTCATTCTAAAACGGGGAGTGACCCAATTTGAAGTGACGTTTCAAGACTACATAACCCTAATCGTTTTGGGGGTTCTAATTCAGCGGCATCATCTAATATCAACAATCGGGTTAGAGGGGTGCGCTCACTCACACGTACGGAGTGGGAGGAGCGTCGTAAAAAAAGGATTGTGTTTTCGATGTGGGCAACAGTTTGGGCCGGCACACAAATGTCCAGAACGTAAGTTGCAGGTGCTGTTATTAGGCGATGATGAGTAGGAAGAGGGAGAAGGTGCTCATTTTAGTTTGGAGGACCTTTCTCTTGGTGAATAATGTTCCTCAGGGGTCTTGTGCGGTGTTAGGTGGCGTTTGGTTTGTAGGATTTTAACAACTCATTTAGGATTTGGATTTTGAAATCCTCTTATGTCATGTTTGGATAAAAACTAAAATGAAAAGATTTAGCTTCATTTAGGATTTCACATTCCACACTTCTCCTCATTTCATAATGCACTCACCCCCCCTAATAATTTTAAAATCCTATCATTTTAAAATCCATCATTTTAAAATCATGCAATCCAAACGGCACCTTAGAGTTTTTTGGGGCAGTGTTACGGGGGGAAACGTTAAAACTTGAAGGTGTTATTGTTGATATTCCAGTTGTTATTTTGGTCGATAGCGGTACTACCCATAATTTTGTTTCTCGTAAATTGGTTCATTCTTTGGGGCTTTCTGTCATTTCGTTTGATGGAATACGAATACAGTTAAGGATGATTACAAGGTCTTAATTTTTCAGCAATGTTGCAACATTCCTGTGTCTTTTGGTGCATGTTCGTTTGTTATTAATGCTTTAGTTTTTGATACTGGGGATTTGGACATGGTGTTGGGAATGGAGTGGCTGCAGTCTTTGGGAGAGGTCACCCATAATTGGGAAGCATCACAGAGGAGTTTGGGTGCAACTTCAAGGAGTAAGGGCTCAACATCAGCATCAAGTTGCTTTACAGTAGTGGTTGTCTTGTCAAGACTCTGTGCGTACAGGTAGTTTTTCTCGGTCTTTATCTATGCCTATGTCGGTTGGTTTGTCTCCTTTACAAAGGCTGATGTACAACATGTTTTGGAGAGTTGTGGAGAATTTTTTAAGGCATTATTGGGGTTACCTCCCCATCATTCTCATGATCATGGAAATTTGCTTGTAAATCCCTTTGAGTCAATTTGTGTGCGCCCATACCGATATCCCCATATTCAAAAGGCTGAGTGAGAAACAGTTTCAGGAATTATTATCTTTAGAAAATGATTCGTCCCAGTAGAAGTGCTTTTTCAAGCCCTGTTATTTTAGTATGAAAGAAAGATAATTCATGGTGAATGTGTGTGGATTATCGAGCTCTTAATAAAGCTACAGTACCGGACAAGTTCCCTATTCCAATGGTCGAAGAGTTGTTAAGATGAATTACATGGAGCTCAGTTTTCTTCCAAATTGGATTTGAAATCTGGCTATAACCAGATTCGGATGCAGGATGATAGCATTGAGAAGATTGTGTTTCTTACTCGTGATGGCCACTATGAATATTTGGTCATGCCTTTTGGCCTTATGAATGATATTTGAGACCGTTATTACGACGATCAGTAGTCATTTTTTATGATATACTCATTTATAGTTCGAGTTGGGAAGCACGCCTTGCTGATTTACAAGTGGCTTTGGAAGTTTTACGGCAGCATCACTTTGTAGTGAACCAAAAGAAATGTTACTTCGGTCAAACTTCAGTGGAGTATGGGTCATATAATTTCTGGACAGGGGGTGTCCATGGATCCAAAAAAGGTTTCAGCAGTTATGGATTGGCGTGTTCCAACACAAGTTAAGGAGTTACTAGGATTCTTTGGCCTTACTGGATATTATCGGAAATTTGTCAAAAATTACGGTAGCATTGCTCATCCTCTTACAGACTTAACAAAAAAGAATGCTTTTCAGTGGAATGCGGAGGCACAACAAGAATTTGAAGCATTAAAGACAGCTTTGATTTCTGCTCCGGTTTTGGTTTTACCAGATTTCAAATTCCCTTTGCGGTTAAATGTGATGCTTCTGGATATGGAATTGGTGCGGTGTTAATGCAGCGAGTCAACCAATAGCTTATTACAACAAGTCTTTAAGTGACCGAAATCTGGCAAAGTCTACTTATGAACGCGAAATCATGGCATTGGTGTTAGCAGTGCAACATTGGCGTTCATATCTTCTGGGAACCACCTTTGTAGTGTACACGGATCAGAAAAGTTTAAAGTTTTTATTACAACAACGAATCACAACTCCAGACCAGCAAAATTGGGTGGCTAAGTTGCTCGGTTACAACTTTGAAATTTGTTATAAGCCCGGGCGGGAGAATCGGGCAGCTGATGCTTTATCTCGACGGGCGGATCCCGAGACCTTGTTGACTTTTCTTTCGGAACCATTATGGCTTCAGGTGCTCAGTTGTTGGAAGAAGCCAGAACAGATGTGGAAATTCAAAACTCATGCAAGATTGTCTGGATGGATCTAAGGCTCCTCTGGGTTATTCAGTACGTCAAGGAGTTTTATACTACAAGAATCGATTCGTTATAGCTCGTACTTCAAGGTTCATCCCAGATTTATTAAGCGAATTTCACAAATCTGCATCTGGAGGCCATTCAGGGTATTATCGAACTTCCCATCGGTTAGCAACAAATCTTTATTGGCCAGGAATGATAAATGATGTCAAAAAATTTGTATGGGAATGTGACATTTGTCGGCGCTGTAAGGCTAGTGCTACAATTCGTGGTGGTCTTCTACAACCTTTGGATATTCCAGATTTGATTTGGGAGCATCTTTCTATGGACTTTATTATGGGTCTTCCAAAGTCTAAAGGGTATGATGTCATTTTAGTGGTGGTGGATAGACTTTCAAAGTACAGTCACTTTGTGTTACTTAAACATCCTTATACGGCTAAAACTATTGCTGAACTCTTTGTTAAGGAAGTTATCCGTCATCATGGAATTCCTAAATCAATTATGAGTGATCGTGATCCCTTATTTATAAGTCAATTCTAGCAAGAAATCTTTCGGGCTCAGGTTACTGAGTTACATATGAGTTCAGCCTATCATCCTGAAACCGATGGTCAGACGGAGGTGATCAATAGATGTTTGGAAACTTATCTGCGATGTTTTGCAACGGATGAGCCTCGTACGTGGTCTAGTTGGATTCCTTGGGCTGAGTGTTGGTACAATTCTACTTTTCATGGTTCCACGGGTGTATCTCCTTTTGAAATAGTGTATGGTTGGAAACCACCATCTGTTATTCAGTTTATTCCTGGAGAAATTCGGGTACATGCGGTTGCTCAAGAATTGCAAGAGAGGGATGAGGCATTAAAGCAACTTAAATGTCAACTGTTGCGAGCTCAGACAGCTATGAAAGAGCAAGCTGATAAGAAACGACGGGATGTTAGTTTTTCAATTGGAGAATGGGTTATGTCAAGCTTAAACCTTATCGTCAAACTTATGTTGCTAATCGTATTCATCAGAAGTAATCAGCCAAGTTTTTTGGACCTTTTCTAATTTTGGATAAGTTAGGTCCAGTAGCATACAAATTGGATCTTCCTCCTACTTCAAAAGTTCACCCGGTTTTTCATGTGTCTCTTCTTAAAAAAGCAGTTTCTCCTCCTATGGAGCAGAGTTTACCTCCGGAATTGGAATTGGATCCAAAGGATTTGTTGACTCGGAAAGCTATTCTAGCGCGTCGTTTTCTTAATGATTCTCACTAGCAAGTGGAACAGTGCCTGATTCACTGGAATAGTCAGGCAGCGGAGGAAGCAACTTGGGAAGATGCTCTGACTATCCGTAGTCAATTTCTTAATGAAAGTCTAGAGGACAAGACTTTTTTGGAAGGAGGAGGTAGTGATACGAATGCTGACATGTAGAATTGAACATGTTTATTCTAGAAGGAAGAAAGGGGTAAATCATGAAAGCGGCTAATATAGTCAGTTAGAGGAGAGAGAAGAATAAAAGGGGGGAGAGGAGGTGACGTTAGGCATGTTATCATTTTCTCAGAAATTGTATGGGCTCTTAGCTTGTGCTTAGAGAGTAGGAGATTCCCTGGGATCATTATGTGATTACGTTTACAGTAATTGATTTCTTTCTGCACATTTCCTTCTATTTCTCCATTGTTCTTGTAATTGAGGTGTCAATTCCCATCAGTGGGTGATCCGTTACACTTCAAAATTATCACGAGTTAAATACGTAAATTAGTACAATATAAAGATAACATTACCAAAATAACCTTAACTTATTATATATATATATATATATTTTTTTTTTTTCTTTTTAATTTTGGCCAGTGGGAACAAGTGCCCACACTACCCCTAGGTTAGAAGTAAAATTAAATGGCATCGGACCCAAAAGCCAGCCCTTGGCATATGGACTTGTTTCTATTGTCTCAGGTGCTGGTGCTTCAAAACATATTCAAGAGAATCTTTCTGATATTCACGAAAAGCTGCTTTCGTTGTCACCTACTCGTAGAACGGGTATAGCAGGAAACTAATCGTATCCTCCCAGTGTCGATGGATGCACCAACAGTTGGTAACCTATCCGTAAAACGGTTACAGCAGAAAACTAGCTTTGTTTTTGAAGGCCCAAAAGACTAAAAAAAACGTTTTTCGAACCCCTGCTACCGCGCATTGCATGGGTATAAAAACTAGTACTATATATAAAACATAAACTAGTTTTAGAATGAAATTGTTGTCCATATTAATAATAGGTAGAATAAGTTTTTACCAAAGTCATCTGGTTTCTCAATTGCAAAATTACCAAACTAGAACAGTAAATGAAGTGCAATAAAATGATGAAAGACAGTGTGCATTCGTCGAAATTGATGGCAAACACTTGATCGAGTAAAGTCTAAACTCTAAAGTATTGTCATGACATGACTGGAAAATAAAAAGTGTGCATTCATTGAAATATAACAATGATTGACAAATACTTGTTCATACTTCTTAGTTTCATATCAAGCAACCCATAGAGAAACCAAGATTTGAACACAAAACCATAAAGTTTTCGTCATCTGGAAACTTATTGATATAGAACACCAGATTTCAGACTACTCGACCGTATCAAAAATTCAAAACTGAAACACATTACATAAACAGAACCCAGTCCAATAACCCACATGTCCTTTAGACCCAAGAGGTCATATCCTATTTCATAAGTCTCATTGGGGTCATACTCGAGACCAAATACTACTGACAGAAAAACCAGGGAAAAAAGTTAAGAAAACCAACACTCTAACAGACGCAATACATTTGAAAACAATTCTGAATCGAACATGCAAAACACTCTTAATCCTTAGGTTTCCATAATCGTAGAGGACTTACTGGCTTTTACCGTTCTGCTGTGAAGCTGCGAAATTACGGATTACCTCCATCGCGAGTTGATGGGCACTCTTATTCTCGATTCTGGCAAGTGCATCCACAGCTTCGTAGGTTTCCTTGTCGGTAAAAAGCTTCAAGTAGTATCGTGATGAAGTTTTCGGTACCCCCTTCCACTTGTCAACAATTTCTTGAAGCTTCTCGAATCCCTGGAAAGAAAATGGAAGAAAATTAGTGACGGATATCAGCCAACGTGACCAACAAAATTTTTTTGAAGTGAATTATGTTTAATTCCTATTTGGATATGGATCTGACCACGCGATTTGTAAAGTCGCCAAATGATTCTTTGGATTTCCTCTTCAATCTCCAGCTGTAGAACAAAGGTTCGAAAACTTTCTCGAGGTCCTGGATCTTAACCTTGTCCAAGAAAGTTCTAGCTAATGAAGTTTGAGCTGGTGTACCTCCAAGCCAGATCTAGAAAAAGACAATGTTATTTTTCTATTTGATGTCTAACAATTTAGGAATGAGTCAAACTTGAAAGGAATTTAATTACATAAAAGGCAATCGACTTTAGGTTTTTTCCGTTTAATTTTAGATTTTTTCTATTTCTGGCATAATGATAATGTAGACATGTGTTAGTAGTAAATTTAACGTAGAGGTATCAAGCCACCAACTAAAATAAGAGAAATAGAAAATTGGTTACCTACATAAGCAAAACTTTGAAAGCTTATCACCTTAAATAAACAAAAATTAAAGTCCATTACATATTTACATTGAATAGAATTGGGTACTTTTTACTAGGATAAAAAAGTTAGTTACCTTTTTATGAAAAGAAAATAATCCAATTGAAAACACTAACAAGGATTGAAGTACCTGATAGCTATTAGGACCATCACCGACTAATCCAAGTTCAGCCATGTAGGGTCGAGCGCAGCCGTTAGGGCAACCAGTAACTCTTACTACTATGGATTCATTATACTGGAGACCAACCTGATATCACAATAATTCACACCTATTAACAAAGCTACACACAAAAATCTAAGAGATGGACCAGCCGCATCTTTAGGAAAGTCACATGAAATATCAAAATTCATTCTCGGGGGAGATACCTTCTCAAATACACCTCGAACCCGCTTCAAGAGGTCAGGAATTCCTCGCTCAGCTTCAGTTATTGCAAGCGGGCAGAGAGGCAGGGCAGGGCATGCCATTGCAGTTATGTTAAGGGGATCCACATAAGTCGGGGGCTGCCAAAATAATAATTCCCAAGGAGATAATATTTTAGTTCACCATTGCCAGTTGCATAATGAAACGAAACTACCTAATTGGCCAAGCCGAGCATAAAGGGAGAATGGAAATTAGAGACAACATATTTTCACAATAAGCATAAACATCAAAATTGCACTTCATTGCAACCAAGAAAAACCTATCACAGAGATCTTGTAGCAAAAAGTGATTCACTTGAAGTATACGAGCAAGCAATTTATGATAAAAAAGGATTCGTGTTGATTGTATTTCGGAGGTTAAATGTCTAAAGCCTAATTTCACTTCTTAATTAGAAGAGGTGGCTATAGAGATCTTAAATGTCCAAACCTATTTGTAAAAAACCTCTTGTTCTTTTTAGAAAATGAGTTTTTTTAACAGATAAAAGGGTAAAATAAACACCTCCATAGTAATTGTACCAACTGTCAGTTATCGAAAGACAGACAAGCAGAATTGCCAGGCTAAATACAAATTGACAGGACAAGGATGTGGCCTATTAAAATAGTAACTTACAACTAGATTACTAAGCAATTCAAAAACAAAAACAAAAAAAAAATACTTGTACTCTTTATAATTACAAAGCTCCAACATGCAAAAGAGGATATATTGGTCTCTTTGTTTCCAAGCACTAAGACATTGAAACTATATTCGATTATACACCGACACACATACACATATACATATAAAGCTATCAAGAGAAATTACGACTTGAATTGAAAACATGCATAATTTCATATAAAGCTATGTGAACATAGACGTCTTACCAACAGACCGCCTTGTGCTAGAGTTACAGTTATAGGACGTTTCCAGGAGGGTCGAATGTCACAAAGGACAATGTTTTGGTTTGGGGTGATTCGTACGTTCAAGTTATACTTCTCAATTATTTCCCGTAAAGTCTTCTTCATAGTTCCCTTAACCCGACCATTATCGACATGGAGCCCACAAAATAGACGACCATCACCCTGACACAATAAAAGAAATGCAAAATTAGAAGAATGAACTCTGAAAAGTATTTAGAACTTAAAACCTTTCATACAGAGATAACAATAAACTCCTCAATGCATACTAAATCTTGCGAAGAGGATTTGAGACCAAAGTAGAGCTTTATTTAAACGTCAAAGCATTTGTATGGAACTAACCTGCTCATGCCATCCCAGATGGCTTTTAAACTCCCACTCAGGTAACTCCCGGGAAGGTTCAAACTTCTTTCCATAGTACTCTTCAACAACAGACCTAAACTTTTCAATCCCCCATGAATCTATCAAGTACTTCATTCTACTATACCTGCGGTCATCTCTTCTGCCATTTTCACGTTGTGTTACAACAATAGCCTTCACTGCATACAAAATATCCTCTTTAGGGACATAGCCTAATGGCTCTGCTAGGCGAGGAAAAGTGGTCTCCATTCTGTGTGTTCTCCCCATGCCACCACCAACCTAAAAAAGAAATTCATATGAGGTTAGTTTTCTTATGTCAAGCCCAGAAAATAGCTAGAAAATAAGTGTGTTTAGAAGGCTGCATACATATATGTTGAAACCCTGAGGTTCCCCATTGTCATCAGTAACAACCACAACACCAATGTCATTTGTCAAAAGATCTACTGAGTTATCTGTAGGCACAGTAACTGCAATTTTGAACTTCCTTGGCAAGAACTGAGTTCCATATATAGGCTCAGCTGAATCTGGAAAATTTGTCCCATGAGAATTATCATTGCGAGCTTTCACAACTTCGGGAGGTTCTGCAGTCATATACTGTTCCCCATCCACCCACATGTCATAATAAAATCCAGACTGGGGAGTTAAGAGCGCAGCAATGTTGTCAGCAGTTTGCTGAGCAAAAAGGTAATCTTTTCTCACAAATGGGGCAGCAGGAGCAAGAACATTTCTGTTGAGATCACCACATGCACCAAGAGTAGATCCCATGTTTCTGATGATGGTGCTCATCACTGTCTTAAGATCTTTCTTCACAACTCCATGGAGCTGAAATGTCTGTCTCGTTGTCAACCGAAGAGTTCCAATTCCGAACTGATCAGCAAGATCATCCATTGCAAGGTACAGTTGGTTGGAAACTTTTCCACAAGGATTCTTTGTACGAAGCATAAACGAATATGATCTGGTACCTCGCTCATCTCTGTTATATTGTTGATAGCTTCCATGAAACTTGATCAATTGGGTAGCAGCCTCGTTTATATTAGGTGCATCAGTCAACAACTCCTCATTAAGAGGGTATCGTATGTAGTTGCTTTGTTCCTTGAATATCTCAACCTTACTTCGCTTAGTCTCAACAGATGTTTCCGGCTTTAGTGGCTGAAAACAATTAATAGAATATTAGAGGCAAATATCTTAATAAGACATAACAATTAGAGTTAATAATGAAAAAAAAACATGTTTTCATGGTTTTTTTGCGTTTTCGTCCCTCCATGTTATATTTTTCCAGAAAAGTCCTCAAGTTAACTTTTTCTTTCTGGTTTTGTGAAATCTGACTATAAAAGCCCGGTTTTTCAGTTTGTATAAAACCCGGTTTACCAATATAATCGGGTTCTAATAGCCAAATTTCACAAAAATCAGCAAAAAAAAAATTTGACTTGGGAATTTTTTTAGGATAAAATAACATGGAGGGACGAATGCGAAAAAAAACGTGAAAACATGTTGGTTTTTTTCGTAATTAACCCTAATAATAATATTAAAATTATACGTGTTTTCATACGTGAATACTTCAATAAGCAACAATATGAGTCTTTAAAGATTTGAATAGATGGTCCCAGATGGGTTTACCCAAAAAATTAACTAGATATAGACTCGAATCTACTCTCACGTTTATAAATTTCTGTTAGGTGAAATAAAAAGAAGGCATAAACTTTCTAAAATCATTAACTATAAAGCAACCACATTGCATATTCATGCAACACTTTTTCCACATAAATTATGCAAATTGTTACCAGTTGATGCAATGGAGTGGTTTATCAAAACATGGGAAAATATTGCACAAATTAGTAAAAAGATCAAGAAAAATGACATTTAAATGTAACGTACTAGGGTCTAATTTCAATTTGGGGCATTTAATTCCAATATGTGCATGTAATGGAGCATACTAAAATAATATGAACATTTAAAGATTACTCCCTCCATTCCAATTTATATATCTACCATTCTTTTTTTAAATTGTCCCAAAATAAGTGTCCACTTACTAGATGACTATAATTTATTAAGTTTCAATAATAACCCTATATTTGTAAAGTAGTCTTTTTCAAGAAAGTGATTAGGTAATGTTGACATTTAAGTATATAATAATGTAATAATCACACTTCCTAAAACTGTGTGTTTTTATCCTGTGGACATTTATTTTGGAACGGATGGAGTATAATTTACAAACACACATTATGGGGATCATAATTGGTTGAGATCAATCTCTTTATATGTACATTTTTCAAAATTTTGAATCCTAAAACTGTGCATTCATGTCACTCACCCAAAATATTAATTGTTGACCATATTGAATAGCAATAGCATAATTTGTCTCAAAATCACTTCTATATAAATGTAAAGGATTGTTGCATTAATATGCAGTTAGCGCTTTACTAAATCCATATTGTATCCAACACCATCATATAAAAAACACACATTTCTCCCTTTTTCACGAACAATATAATTTCTTGTTCACACTGTTTAATCTCTTACACATAACAACTAAATAATTCTTTGATACAGTCATACAGATCGTTTTAGCTAGAATTACATAAATATTTTCTAATTTTCAATTGTGTTTTTGTAAGGTAAGTACATTATACATATGAACTTGTAGTCATGTGTCAATAGGGTATATGTAACCTTTCTTGATCCGTAAGAAACCCTATCTTTACCATTTTGAATGAAATACGAAACTAGAGAGCTGCTCTCTGAGCTTGTTTGAGTTTCACATAGCTGTCTTTTGTGTAATTGTGTGATTTCCATCTATTTAATAAATTAGTCTTTATCAGTGGTATCAGAGCTATCATCCTTAGCAATAGAGAATGGATAGAGAGACGAGTGCAATATAATTGGAAAGCAGGAAGGTAAAAGAGGCATTACCAGCTAGTATGACAGAGCTCAAGTCATTGAGGTTATGTATCCAAAAATGGGGTGGATTCTTCGTTGGTGTTCAAAGAAGAAGAGGATAAGGGAGACGGTTCTAAAACAGTTATACCCATTGATTTGAGAAATTAATCTCTATAACTATTTGCATTTCACACTAAAAATCGAATGCTATAAATCTAAAAAGATCAAATCAAATCAAACACAAGAAACTGCATCGACGATCAACTTAAATCATACAAAGAATAGAATACGAAAATTACCGTTGAAACAGCCCTGATGAAGGCAGGAGAAGCGGAAGAAGAGACAGATACGCGTTTGTCCAACAGAAGTGAATACGTAGATGAGTAGCATGAGTTGTTGTTCCTCAATCCATTAAAACTTTTCAATTGAAGCTTAGGATCGTTTACCAGCACTGTGTTTGCAGCTCCGATCGATGACACCGCGCCCGTCGTCATCGGAAAAGAAGCAGAAAACCTATAGAATGAAGGGGAAAAAAGCTAGGGTTTACAGAAAGCTAGAGAATTTAATGGACAAAAAGTGATATCCGAGTGGTTGGTGAATGGGCGACGGCGGCCACTCTGTGGCTGTTTCAGTGGCTCAGTGCCTTACGTGTCACGTGCCTGTCACGAGCACACTTTGAATCAAATCTTCATGTGGGAATGTGTACACATACATCTATCCTGTAGACGGGTAAAATGTAAAGATGATAAAAACTCATACGAAAAAATAATAAATTGTTTTGGTTTTGAGGTTAACCAAACCGAAAATAATCTTTCGGTTTGGGGTTTCGGTTACGGTTAACGTTTTTAGTTACGGACGGTTAACCGAAAAACCAAAAATAAAATTAATTTGATATAATTTAGTTTTTAGGCATATCAATATTAACATCTATACCAATAATAATACAATTTTATTACTCACTAATTAATCTATATTAATTTTGTAAGTCATGTAATTAATATTATGCGTTTATATTTCTATTTATTATTAAATAAAGCAATATATTTTCACGTTTTTTGTGTTTTCGTCCATTCATGTATTTTTTTCCATAAAATTCCTCAATTTAATTTATTTTTTTTTGGTTTAGTGAAAAATGAATATTAGAACCGGGTTTTCAGTCTCTAAAACCCCGGTTTAATAATTAAAATCGGGTCTAATAGTCAAATTTCACAAAACTAAAAAAATAACATTTAGGGACGAAAACGTAAAACTATGAAAACATGTTGGTTTTTTCGTAATAAACCATTTATATTTCAATTGCTATAAAAATACGATGTAATTCTTACATTCTTACTAGATTTTATTAATAATATTCAATCTTTTAGCGATAATCTTATCAATTCATTTGTAATTTAAATCATTACTTTGGTATTGTAAACTTTTAAAAATCTTTAAATATTAATTGTTATAGTTTTTAAATTAAAAACGGTTAATTGGTTAACTGAATAACCGAACCAAAATTTAACCGAATATTTCGGTTTATGTTTAGGTTCACAAATACTCAAACCAACATATCTGGTTAACCATCTGAAATCATTTTCGATTCCATTAACCATCCATGAACAGCCCTAAAGATTATTAGTACACAACAATTTTTTCTTCATATACAACAACTTCATATAATAAATTAAATTTATACTATAAATAAGATAAAATATAAAATTGATAAAAAATATATTAATAATAAACTAGCCAATTTGTATATAAATATAAATTTGTTTTGTGAAAGAAAAAAAAAAAAAAAAAAAAAAAAAAAAAGTGGGCTACGAATCACCTCATTTCCATGTGCATAAGCTCGCTCTTATTATTGTTTTTTTATTTAATATTTTTTTATAGCAAAATGCATGAAACCCAAAATCAGGATACATACATTTCAAACTTTTACAACTAAAGCGTAAATTACAAAAATATCCCTGCGTTTTCAATAAATTATATATTTTTATATTCAATTTAAAAAGTTATAAGAAATAAAAAATGTTGTTTCAACAACTGTCTACCTGTGATTTCCGTTCTTTAACTATTTATTTTTCTACAATAATAATTTGACATTTTCTGTAATTACATTATTGTCCTTCATATTTTAAATAATTTCAATATTAGTCATGAAAATTAAATTTTGTTTTATTATCTTTTTTAATATATTTAATAACTTTTATATAATGAAAAACATAAATATTTATTTTGTTTAACAATATAAAATTTTATTATTAATTTTGATTTGTCTTCTCTTTAAATTAGTGTTTATTTTTACAAATAGGTTAATATCAAAAAACTATAAGAATTTCTTTATTTCTTTCTAGTTTAACCACTAAATTGATTTTTTAATTGTAAATCATTGACCTTTTAATTTTTTTTATTAATTAAACCCTTGAATATTTGTTTTTATCTGTGTAATTATCAAATAATTATTATCGTAATAAATGTCCATAAAAACGGTTATGAAATAAATTGAAAAATACTATAAATATTAATAAATGGGCAATGTACTTTTAAAATAAAATTAAAAGAGGATGTATAGGTGAGAGGTGTGCTATACAATTGTAGTATTGTGTGAGAGTGGATGAGTGCATTGTGTAAAAAGGGAATTCTTCTTCTCCAACCCTCTAGTAATGCTCACCAAAAACATTCTTGTGTGTGTTTTGCAAGACAAAAGAAGATTTAGAGAAAGAAAGCTAAAGGTTTATTTGTTTTTTGGTAGAAGACCTTTTTGAGCCCAAATGTCTGCAATCGGGAAGCAAAAAACATTGTAGACTGTTTGTTTACGAAAAGACAAAATGCGTTTTAAGATCTTTTATTTGCTTATTTGCTACTGACAAAAACATTGTCTTTTTGAGAGAAACGCTTTCAACCCTAGCCCCTTCAAGAGAGAAGAGAGAAGCTATTGCATTATAACTAAAAAGACAATTTTTCTAATTTAAAAAACAAACGGTCTTCTTTATTTAGCTTGAAGACCTTTGTATCGTCTTTTCTTTTGAAGACCTTCACAAACATGAAAAAAGATCTTATAGCTATAATATCTTTAAAATAAGAGAACTTGAGTAAGAATCTTGATCATTGTTTATGTAACAACCCAACTTTTAGCCCAATTTATTATCTGATTATCGAACCAATAATGTAATTTTATTACATTATTTGAATTATAATTTAATTAAGTTTTGAAATATTTAATTCAATTATATAATATTACAAATTATGAATTAATAAATTATTAAGATAATTAAATAAAAGATATATAAGATACGAGAGTAATAGTGGGTTAAGTAGCAAACGTAACTAGTTAAAGTATATAAACGGGATTTAGACTCATAAAATCAGATTCACTCTCTCTCTAGACTCTCTCTCTAGATTTTCTCTCTCTACTCTCTCTCTCTACTCTCTCTAAGATTTCTTCTAAACCGACCGTCGGATCATCAAGATTTATACGTCATCGGGAAGATCTCGAAGAATACTACAAGAATATACAGTTGCATGTTCAATTACACACGAATTGGAGGTGAGAATTTATGTTTTAAAGTTATATCTTTCGGTTTTGAAGTTATAAACTCGAATTTAGCATTTTTATAAGTTTAAAGCTAGAATAACTTGAGATTTAACTAGAATGAGTATAATATAAGCGAATCTAGGAGTAATACTTAACATATTTTTGTGATTTTAGACCTAAAACGCATGTTTTAAAGCTTTAGATGATGAACAAATTCGAGAAACCAAGAACAAATTCGAGATTAGTTAAAATCAAACACTAGTTTCGAAATTGACCATAAATTCGAGTAAACGACTTCGAATTTAGTACTAGAATCGAACATGATGTTCGAATTTGTCCTATGATTCGACTTTAACCATAGATTCGAAAGAGAAGTTCAATTTTAGCCCATTATCCGACTTTAGCTTCAAGAGAAATGGAGACATTCGAATTTAATCCCACATGCTTCGAATTTGGTCTCTAAACTCGAATATAGATTCGAATTTGAGGTTTGTATTCGAATTTGATGATTAACTCAAATAAGGATTCGAATTTAATGATATTTGGTTCGAATTTGCTTATTAAAATTGAACCTCATACCCTAACTTGAATATCTTGAATACATAATGTGATCAATACATAAAATGACAAAATAATTAACTTATGGATTAATATATAAATGATAAAATATATACAAAGATCTTTAGAGAATATAATAAACAAAGAATAACAAATGAAAGAATGAGATTGATGATCATGTAATCAAATTATAGATTTTGAGATTAAAAGATCAACTAGCAAACATTGAGCTTATGAATTGAATGAACACTGAATATATATTATTCAGACGATATAAAGACTAATAAATATCAGAACTGATATTAATAACAGATCGAGCAACAAGATGGCGAGCATCTGAAAGTCTGACATAAGTCAGATAGTGGTTCTAATCCACTACAGATTGTGAGCAACAGAGCCAGAGCCAGAAAGTAAAAGAGCACAAATAACCAATAACTGTGAGTTGTAGATTTCACTTTAACTGCATATTATGTGAATTGAGACTTTTGTTGCTTTATTCCGATTTATTTGATATTCTGATCTTGAGCTTATTGATATATTGTCATAGTATATTTGCTATGATTTGTTGAGCTGAGTATTTCTTTCTCTAGATTCGATTCTTTGACGAGTCATTTGATTGTTAAGCTTAACTCCATCACTATTGCTCAGTGTTGGGTTAATGTTAGGCTTATGATGTGCTGATTTACGTGATGAAAGCACAGAGGGTAGCTAGAGCTGAGCATTCCGATGATATCCATATAGAGCTTTTACTGGTAGCTAGCCCAGTACGTGGCTGATCCCCACTAATGATGCGTGTGTATGGATTTATCATCATCCGAGCATTCCTTATGAATTTGTATAAAAGTCTCAAGAGCAACAACAATTTTATAACTGGGAGCTGAGCAAAGTCGCGCATCAAAAGAGCATAAATTGGCCAATGTCCCTTTGAGATTGAGCTGTCCATGAGCCTAGTGCAGTGCATATAGAGCTGAGCCGTGCATGAGCCGAGTGTAGTGCATGTGCTTTCGTGTTCATAATTGCATGTTAAATGTGAAATTCTACATTCTCACTAAGCAAATAAGCTTACCCGTTGTTGCATTATTTTTCAGGTAAAGGCAAAGGATTGGCTGGACCTAGTTCATAGGTCAGGACTTGAAAGAGTTTGAAGTGCATTAGAACCTGTTCCAATACCTTGGTATTTGATTAAAGATAGAGCTTTGGGGTTTGGGGCTAGTTTACATTTTGTGCTTTGTTGTAATAGTCTAGAAGTCTGCCCCTATTACTTAAAAATTATCTCTGATTGTAATTAACTTTTATTCCGCAACTGTTAATTTTATCTTAGTTTCCTGATTGATATTGCATTGCTACTGGGCCTTGACTTGAGACCTTTGAGAAATCTTGGGTCTCACAGTTTATCAAGTTAAGGTATAAGATCTTCCATCTTTCTATTCAGTCTGTTCTTCTTCTTGAGTTTCATTTTCAAGACAAAACCCAAAAGGGTTTGTGTTGGATAGTTGGTACTTGTCTCAAATCTCAAATAAAGATTGTTGTATGTTATTTATGGGTCCTTTCGAGCCGCAAATGTATTGATTTAGTTGATTCTGTTGATGGAGGTGAAAGTATGATGTTAAACCCAATTCAAGGCTCAAATGAGCTTTGGGTTGAATGTAGTTGTTTTAGTGTGTTTCAGAATCTCTATATGAGCTTAAAAATGGATTGGTGTTAAGTTTTGGAAATTTGGGTGTAAAACCCATATATAACTTAGAAGTGCAAGTCTGTTAGTGACTTGTTGAGTCAACTGCCACACTCGTCGAGTCGGTATCTGACGAGCTGTCGTTGTGACCCGTAGAAATAATCCAAACTACCTACTAGTGTAGGGACGTAAAGGTCGAATCCGCAGGGAGCGTGTAGGTTTATTAGGGTTAGTTTGCTAGCTTCTTTATGAATTAGGAAAGTGGTTAAAATTGCGAATTGGATTGTTTGAAATGGTGATTAAAACTAAATTAATACTAAACAATGGCAAATCAAACTACGATTGAATAACAAATCAAATTAAAGATAACTATTTACGAATTCACTACGGCATAAGTTATTACCAATTGAACCTTGCACAACGGTCACATAAACATAACCATTTTCATAGGCATATTAAACATGAATTCTTAACCAATAAATCTCGGCATAACACATTTATTACTTGTCTTAATCCCTAAACTATTGGACTCATCACAAATAATAATATCACTATGAACTATCTTGATTTTACCAATTAACACATTCAATCATAACAAAACCAAAAGTACATCATTTGCATTCATAAAATATTCAATAATCATAACACATCAATACAAATATGAATGTTCAAAATAGTAAAACTTAGTCGTACATCCTCCGCAAATGGTTATTGAGAGCTTAGCCTTCCATCGCGTGTTCTTGACCGACAATGATTGTAGAAATCATCTTCGGGCTTGTAGACGGTGAAAGATCAACACTCCGGGACTTTGTACTTTGATCCGTGAATCGACCGCAGCAGGGCTCCGCCAGCGTTTTTAATAAAATGAGAATTAGAAAACGAATAGCAGCTGCTCCCTATTTATAGAGGATGAGAATTTTAGGGTTTTGGACACAAAAAAGCGGCCTGAGGGTTTTTACGCCGCAGGAGCGTAGCCCTGCGCCCGGGGGTACGCCAGCCTGCGCTGGAACTGATTTTGAACTTATAATCTTACTGTTTTAGGGCGTAGGGGGCGTAGCCCTACTACCCGACCTGCGCCTTTTGAGCTGAATTTTCTCATGGTGCTTTGAAATGACTTCCTGACCCTGAAACACAAATATGACGCAAAAGTACGACAGTTACGAAGTAAACGTGCATATATGAGCCTTTAAAACTACTGAAAACACGCAATAATACAGTCTCATCAGTATCATCATTAGGCCAATTGATTAACAATAGACATCGACTCGGCGAGTGCCGAGTCGAATTATTCTACCCAATATTTTGATTTTGAGCATGAAGACATTATTCAATGGTTTGATACTAGTTTCCCACTTCTTGTGGAAGGGTTTAAAGGATTCCAAATTCAGGTTTTGAAGGATGTTGGAATGGCCAGAAAGTATTGTTTTATCTTCTGAATACATGTTTGAAGAACATTATGAGTTAAATAGGTAACAGGGACTTATATATTTATATGTAAACTTTATGCAGATAATTTGAGGCGCTGTTCTTTTGCATAAGTGATAAGTGACTAAAAACTGATTGCAGCGCTGATTGATAAGTGATTAACACTGATTACTGATTACTGAATTAATAAATTTGTTTGTTTTGTATGCTGAATCTGTATTATATATATAAATCTATGAACAAAACTTGAACACAAGAATAATGCGTTTATATCAACTTTATTTAACGTATAAACACAAATAAATTTGAATAATCAAGTTTGTAAATAAATATAAAATGTATTTCAACATTCTGTAACATATAAACAAGAAAAAAAATCAAAAAAAATCAAGAATCTTTAACATATAAACATGCATTTCAACTTTCTTTAATATATAAACAAAAAATACCTAAAACATCAAGAGTTTTTAGCGTATAAACATGGATTTCAATTTTTTCTTTATCATGGTCGAAGAGTAGGTGGGGTGTAGTTGGATTGGAATTTTTTCCCCTAAATCTCTAAATTATACATCCAACTTGTTCAGAAATAGTCAAATATAAATATTTGAATCACACAAACATAATTTCAATGTATTTTTTCAATTTACTTAATTTATTTTTTAGCAAAAAAAATTATTTTGTATATTAACGTAATAAAATAGTTAGATGAAAACATATAAAAGATAAAAATGTAAATATATTTTATCAAATGAAACATATAATAAATAATTTTTTAATAATTAAACTACATATATAAAAGAAACGTAAAATAAATAAACTAAATATTCTAATGGGGAAAATTTATAAAAAATAAGGAACAAATATATCTTGAAAAATGAAAATGTAAATAATTCTGTTAATTAAGGAGAGAGGAATGAGAGTTGTTTTTTAGATTTAGAATAAGTGACAATAAATGGGTAAAATATTCTGATTGAATATGTGATTATTAGTGAAACGGCTAAATAAGTACTTATTGTAGGAAAAAGAACAATTCCTAAATCATTTCAACCTATTCGAAGTGACTCAACCTTGTCTAGACATTTGCAGGTCAACTTGAGAAGTCGATGCTATATTGAGCCAATCACTGTAAGTTATAGGGTTAATGTAGAATAATAATTGCATGTTAAATTGTTGTCTACACCTTGATACTGACATTCAATTTGATCACGCATATTGTCATGCTAGATTGTTTAGGCACATTGTTCTCATTTCTTGGACATATTAACATGTATTGTAAATTAAACAAGTACTTGTCATGCTCAATTCTGTTAAATTGAATCACATCTTAATAATTGGAAAATATGGTCATATATGCTCACTTATGTGAATGTTAGAAGTTTTTATAACATTATATATTTGATAACCTTATTTGAAAGTGGTTAAACTCTTTACAAGGCGTCCCTAGTTGGAATTGGTGTCATTTATCGCCACAACATAATTGATTAGTAATTGTCAATTAGAGACCGTTTAATCGGTAAACCTAATTGTGGTACCAAGCGGTGTCCGTTGAGAAGTTTAGAACTGATGATGGTCATGGGTTAGTTGAGCCAACTACTTGGCCACCTTAAATGATCGTTGTATGTTTTTTATCGTTCTTGAGGTACATTGGACCTCACGATATCTGTAGTTTATTGTTTGGACTCACCTGGATGTCCAGGGTTTATTCCTAGCACAATTGGTTTGTAGCGATGATGACTTAACTGGTTTAGGGACTTATCAGGAAAACAAAATGAAAGGGGGACTTAATCGAAATTCTTTTATACTTTGATGATTTTTTGCATAATTTTTCCTATTTTTGGCAAAAGCAACTAAAATTCTTTTAATACTTTTTTGAAAAGAGATACATACATATAGGGATGACAATTTCAGTCCATTCAAGCAAACATGTCAAACGAGTCGATAACCAAAAGTCATAAATTTTACATAATTTTGAAATTTTTCTCAAAGAACAATTGTTTTTATACACCATTTTACATTTTCATATTAAAAAAAAATTATGTTCTATCTTAGTTTTACAATGGGTCCATTTAACTGTTCGGTCCGTTGGGTCAAAATTGTCACCCATACATACTTACATGTGCATACATACATACATACATACATACATACACACACACATAGGATCAGTGGCGTAGCCACACTAGGAGTAGGGTGGGCCATGGCCATCCCCACCCACTCAACCTCATTCATATATATATATATATATATGATATATATATATATATATATATATATATATATATATATATATAATACATTAGTTATTTTATGAAATATACATAAATAAAATTTAATACATATAGATATAAATTTGTAATAAAAATATAGAAATAGTATTATTGTTTGTCATAAATTATTATTTTTCATGCTTTCTAAATATAGATAAACAATAATTAATTTTTATCATCACTTTACATTTTTATTATAATATATATACCTAGTAATTACTTTTATTTATTAAGAATTTAAAAAGATGTAGCCTTTGATTTACCAATCCCAAAACTAGATACTGTCTTTGATCGGACCCATTTATATATATATTATATATATATATATATATATATATATATATATATATATATATATATATATATATATATATATATATATATATGCATACATGCATGTATATATTCAGAATTATCAATGCATACTGATTCTTAATAACAACTAACTTGGCCCACCCAAGAATGAAATCCTGGCTACGCAACTGCATAGGATTCGACAAGGTTGATAAAATTCAACAAATTCATAGGATTCAACAAAATACATAGGATACAACAAGATTCATACGTTAATATATGAGTTTAGTAGTATTTACAACAAGATTCATATGATTTAAAGCCATATTTTGATTGTTCACAATGTTCACAGCGAATAAACTGTTCATAAAATATCATTTGTCTATATATATATATATATATATATATATATATATATATATATATATATATATATATATATATATATATATATATATATATATATATATATATATATATATAGGTGGGTTCAATGGAAAACCATCATGCACCTGAAAACTTGTGAAACCGCATCGCACCACCACAAATGCATCAAATTCCTCGTGTGATGCATCAAAATCCCGCGTGATGCATCAAATTTCCCGCGTGATGCATCAAAATTCCGCTTGATGCATTACCTTATTTACGATCATGCCACCGTGTTTTTCATGAAATGCACCAAATCGGACGATATACGTAGGTTTCCATAGTTTTCAGGTGCATAGTGGTTTTCCATTGAACCCACCCATATATATATATATATATATATATATATATATATATATATATATATATATATATATATATATATATATATATATATATATATAGAGAGAGAGAGAGAGAGAGAGAGAGAGAGTGAGTGAAAGAGAGAGAGAGAGAGAGAGAGAGAGAGAGAGAGAAAATATGGTTCGAGAGAGTGTCACTCATTATGCAGCGCACCAGAAGGTACCACTTTTAATAAAACTTTTTAAAATTTTTTTCATAAACATGAGTTAATCAAGATTATGAAGATAATTTGTAATTACATTCATTCACATCTCCTTGCTCCTAAAAAGTGATGTAAACGTACACTTACATATTTTTGAATATATGTGAACGTGCATTTATGTGATGTGTGATTTCATGCACTTAGAGTATTCGAATTTGCGTGAATTATATATCATTTGTGTAATGTTAATTAAAACATATTCATGATATTTTTTTAAAAATAAAATACTTTTAAGAGTGGTTACTTCTCGTGCGCTGCATAATGAGTGGTACTCACTTGAACACACACACACACACACACACACACACACACACACACACACACACACACATATATATATATATGGGTTCAAATGAGTACCTTTAGTTTTGCGGAGTACCGGAGGTAACTCGCTTAAAACCATTTTTTTGAAATTTTTTTCATGATCATGTTTAAATCAATAATATAAGACTACTTGCAAAAAATCATACATAAACACACACTAGAACTATATGAAACGTGTGTGTTCACATGAACTGCACAGTTGTGAACGTATGTTCACACTAAGCATGTTCACATAAATTTTTTCATGTTCACATGACTTTTAAGATGCTAGAAAGTGTGAATGTATGTAATTTTTTTTACAAATAGCATTATATTATTTGTAAATAAAAACTTTTTTTCAGTGCATGTTCACATCCGAAACCTGTGTGTTCACGGGTACTCACGGTACTCTTCATTTTTTAGGTACTCACACGAACCATATCCTGCACACACACACATACATACATACATACCTATATATATATATATATATAGAGGTTGAAGTGAGTACCATCTCTTACACAACGCACCTGAAGGTACCACTCTAAAAATTATATTTTTTTAATTTTTTTTTCATAAACATGTTTTAATTAACATTACACACATGATATATAACTTTCACGTAAATTTGAAGACTCTAAGTGCATTAAATCACGCATCACATAAATGCACATTCACATATATTCTAATTTATGTAAGTGTACGTTCACATCATTTTTTAATAGCTAGGAGATGTAAATTTATATGAAATTTACATATTATCTTCAAAATGTTAGTTAAGACATGTGTATGAAAAAAAAAAATTAAAAAGAGTTTTCATTTAAAGGTGGTACCTTCTGGTGCGCTGCATAATGAGTGGTACTCTCTCGAACCGTTATATATATAAAATAAGGTTCGACAGAAAACCTATCAATATCCAACTCACCCAACGTGCCATCATTTATCATCAAATTTAGTTTTGGTTCGAGAGAGTGTCACTCATTATGCAGCGCACCAGAAGGTACCACTTTTAATAAAACTTTTTAAAATTTTTTTCATAAACATGAGTTAATCAAGATTATGAAGATAATTTGTAATTACATTCATTCACATCTCCTTGCTCCTAAAAAGTGATGTAAACGTACACTTACATATTTTTGAATATATGTGAACGTGCATTTATGTGATGTGTGATTTCATGCACTTAGAGTATTCGAATTTGCGTGAATTATATATCATTTGTGTAATGTTAATTAAAACATATTCATGATATTTTTTTAAAAATAAAATACTTTTAAGAGTGGTTACTTCTCGTGCGCTGCATAATGAGTGGTACTCACTTGAACACACACACACACACACACACACACACACACACACACACACACACACACATATATATATATATGGGTTCAAATGAGTACCTTTAGTTTTGCGGAGTACCGGAGGTAACTCGCTTAAAACCATTTTTTTGAAATTTTTTTCATGATCATGTTTAAATCAATAATATAAGACTACTTGCAAAAAATCATACATAAACACACACTAGAACTATATGAAACGTGTGTGTTCACATGAACTGCACAGTTGTGAACGTATGTTCACACTAAGCATGTTCACATAAATTTTTTCATGTTCACATGACTTTTAAGATGCTAGAAAGTGTGAATGTATGTAATTTTTTTTACAAATAGCATTATATTATTTGTAAATAAAAACTTTTTTTCAGTGCATGTTCACATCCGAAACCTGTGTGTTCACGGGTACTCACGGTACTCTTCATTTTTTAGGTACTCACACGAACCATATCCTGCACACACACACATACATACATACATACCTATATATATATATATATATAGAGGTTGAAGTGAGTACCATCTCTTACACAACGCACCTGAAGGTACCACTCTAAAAATTATATTTTTTTAATTTTTTTTTCATAAACATGTTTTAATTAACATTACACACATGATATATAACTTTCACGTAAATTTGAAGACTCTAAGTGCATTAAATCACGCATCACATAAATGCACATTCACATATATTCTAATTTATGTAAGTGTACGTTCACATCATTTTTTAATAGCTAGGAGATGTAAATTTATATGAAATTTACATATTATCTTCAAAATGTTAGTTAAGACATGTGTATGAAAAAAAAAATTAAAAAGAGTTTTCATTTAAAGGTGGTACCTTCTGGTGCGCTGCATAATGAGTGGTACTCTCTCGAACCGTTATATATATAAAATAAGGTTCGACAGAAAACCTATCAATATCCAACTCACCCAACGTGCCATCATTTATCATCAAATTTAGTTTGTTTAAAATTTTTGCTAACAAAGATGAAGAGTTAAATTTTATTTATTTGACATCAGAATTATTTAATAGGAATAAAACATTTTTTTGGAACTAAAATATGGATTAAATTTCAACATATATCATTAACCAATGTAGACGTCTTTTATCATCACCATCAAACACACTAACAATTAATATTTAAATTTAAATTCATTCGAATTTCATTCCGTAAACTAAACATCATCTTAGTATTCAAACATTTCTCAGCAACAAAGGAGAAATGTGGCCTTTGGAAATTGCGTTTTAACTTTTGAGCATCCCAAATGCAATCCTAAATCTTGTTATCACAGATTATATGTGTAATGGCCTAAAATTAAACTGGACTCAAAATGCAAGTGAACACAAAGATCGCGAATGAGTTAAGTCGGCATAATGATCTAAAATCAAATTGAACTGTTAAAGACTTCAAGAAAATGAGAATTAAGAACCGAACAAACTAATACGAATTTCAATTTGGTTTGATTCAGTTTTTAGGGACCTACTTTTTGGACCCATTAATTGTCTCAATGGACCCTCTACTATTTCCTTTTTAAATATAATCATTACATAATGATTATATGTTTTTTTAAATAATGTATATTTTTTTAAACATAATTATTACACAATATTATATAAACTAGGGTTATACTTCATACACCACCTTTATATATAATCATTGCATAATCATGGCTACTAAATTATTTATTCAATGAAAAAGAGGAACATGCAACCAATCATAAACTCTAATTTAGTTAAATTATTGGTCAAAATTATAGGATGTGGTGTATGAGAAAATAGAGTATGGTGTATGAAGAATTTACCTATAAAATATTTTTATTTATTTTATATAATTATTAGGTAATGATGTATACTTTATATTTTATTTAGGGAAAATAACATCAAATAGCTCTGAACTTTCGACATTGTACACATTTATGTAGTGAACTTTTTTTGTGGACATTTGGTAGTCAAAGTTTCAAATTATTCCAATTTGGTAGTTGGCGTACCTGTTAACCGGTTGCTTCCTGTTTCAATGCCTACGTGGACAATTTTTAATGACGTGACTACTCGTTTTTATATTATACCCGATTTTATCTATGTGGCAACCCGTTTTTTAAAATCACCCAGTTATAAACCCGAATCATTTTTCATACGATCGATCCAACTTGTAAGAACCGAGTTTATAACCGGGTAATAAAACCGGGTGATTTTATAAAAAGGGTTGCCACATAGATAAAACCAGGTATAGTATAATAAAACAAGTGCCCATGTTATTAAAAATTGTCCACGTAAGCATCGAAACCGGAAGCAACCGGTTAACAGACACGCCAACTATCAAATTGGAACAATTTTAAAACTTTGATTACTAAATGTGCACAAAAAAAAGTTCACTACATAAATTTGTACAAAGTAGAAAGTTCAGAGCTATTTGATGCCACTTTCCCTTTTATTTATTATTTCTTTAATGTTTCATTTAAAGAAAAACTACTAAAATATAATACAATGAATCTAATAATTTGCATTATCAATCATTAATATTTTTTTATAAAGTCATCTAACAAAGACGAGACAAATATAATTAAGAAACGACAAACATTTTTTTTATTCCATCAAACTCACAAATATTGTTCCATTCTAGTGGTACAACATTAAGATCAATGTTTCTGTGGGCTTCTTTATAAGCGAGTAACCGATTTCTATACATTTCTTCCCACTCACTTGATTTTTCCCCTTTTCTTTTTGGAAACCCAAAAACTTCCGGCATCGAATGCCCCTCCTCTAAATCAACCTTCACAAAATGATTGTCATGTATGAATGCAATTGTGATTGATTGTTTAAGTTTGGGATGCAATTAATTTAATATATAAGACATAATTTTGAATAATAAAATATTAACCGATCAATGGCAATTGCATTTGTACATGACAACCATTTTGTGAAGGTTGATTTAGAGGAGGGGCATTAGATGCCGGAAGTTTCTAGGTTTTCTAATATTCCATAAACACCAAAATAAACCAAAATTTTATTCCGAATATTTACGGATAGATAATATTCGATTACTTAATATGAATAAAAAAAATACTATGAATAATTTCAATTTTGACTTTTCCAACAAAAAAACTACAACCATCATTTTCTTAGTTTTTCCGAATAATATAATACAAATCGTTTCATTTTTTAGTTTTTTCCAATCTAAATGTGTCATAACTTTTTTTTTTTCAAAAATCAAAATGAGTCTCAATCATGTTTTATATTTTTTTTTACAAAAAACTATAAATCATTTTGATTTTTAGTAGGGGTGTTCAAACAAAACCGGAAAACCGAGCCGAAGTGCTTAAACCGATTGATCCGAAACCTAAAAAAACCGAAACCGAAACATCACGGGGCGGTTTAGGTTTTCATTTTTAGAAAAACCGTAGATAACCGAACTGAACTGATTATATATATATACAATCATTGGTGCTGATTTGTGAAGTATCTGCTCCAAACCATCTCCGATCGAATACAGAATTAGAGATTTGATGAGACCAAAAATCAAATGAATATAAAATCAGAAATACAAACCGACCAGAAATCGAAACCCTTGTTTTGTTCTCCTCCTGAAAACTCTTGTTCTCTTAGATTCGCAGCAAACTCGAGATAGAGAGACTCAGAGACCCATCTTTACAACAGATCTACAAAAGGAGGCGATGGTCCAGAATTTGGTTGGGAACCCCACATTCGTGATGGGTTTGGTCTCGATCGACAGAAGGAGACAACGATATCGTTCTTGAGACTTGGAGAGAATGAGAAGATCGCCAGAGAATAAATTGGGGAGGCACTGCTGCAGGACGGCCGTAATGATCCTAGCGGCAGCCGATAGAAAGAGAGGGAGTGAAGAGAGCGATGATATCAAGGGTTATCTTCTTGCAGAAGAAAAGGAAGAGCTGCAAGAAAAGGAAGCGTCTGCCTTAGCTTCCCAATGCTTCACGCTCCTCAACGTTTCAAAAGCTGTGTTTAAATTTTGTATGCAGTAATGTTTGTATATGATGCATTAAAGACTTGTAAGTCTTAATTTTCAAGAATGTGCATTATCTGGTTGTACCTTGTGCCTTATATCTTGTAAAAAGCTAAATGCTTTATTAGTAGTATAGATATAGATATAGATAATCAAATAGTTTACCATGACTTTGAATTTAAAAAAAATTTGTGCTTAAAAAAGATATATTTCTATAAGTTTATTTGTTTTTAAGCATATAACGGATAACCGTGGACCGAACCGCGGGTAACCGGCTTCGAATGGGTAACCGAAACCGAAAACACGGTTCACATGTTAACTACTAACCGAACTGAACCGTGAACACCTCTAATTTTTTGTACAAAATAATTGCAACTCATTTATTTTTTTATGTTTTTAACAACGAAAAAACTATGAATTATTCCAATTTATAGTTTTGTTGAATAAAAAATATTGTAATACATAAAAACGATACATAACCACTTGTACGAAACTATAAACTAGAATATTTCATAGTTTTTTCGTTGTTAAAAACACAAAAATTAATGAGTTGCAATTATTTTGTACGAAATATCAAAATGATTTATGATTTTTTGTTAAAAAAAATCTAAAACATGATTGGGTCGTAGTTTTTCATTCGGGAAAACTAAAAGTTGTATGGTTTGTAATCAATTTCGTTTGGAATGACTAAAAAACAAATCAATTTGTAATTTTTTTTATTCCAAATGAAAAGTACTACGAATGAAAAAGTATTGTAACCTATTCATTTTTTAGTTTTTTAATGAAATGAAAAAACCATGACTCATTGTGTTATATAGTTTTATAAATGAAAAATATTGTGACTCATTTTGATTTTTTGTTTTTTAAATAAAAAAACTATGACCCATTTAGATTGGAAAAAACTAAAAAATAGAACGATTTGTATTATTTTATTCGGAAAAACTAAGAAAATGATGGTTCGTATTTTTTTTTGTTGGAAAAAGTGAAAATTGAAACGATTCACAGTATTTTTTCATTCATATCATATATAATTATGAATAAATAATCGAATATTATCTATCCGTAAATATTCGGAATAAAAATTTGGTTTATTTTGGTGTTTATGGAATATTAGAAAACTTAATAAAATAAAAAAAATTATGTTTTTAGTTTGATATGTTACTATTCTTGATAAAAATCTGAAAAAATGTTACTATTTTTTATAACTGAAAAGTTGGTGATCTGTATTGCTATTATTGATTGAAAAAATAAAAAGTTGTTACTAATATTGATAAAAAATAAATAATGTTACGATTAATGATATAAATGTCAAAACTTGTTATTATTTTTTGTCATTTGCCAAAAAAAAAAATAAATAAAATAGAAAGTATGCATCATTACCTAATAATTATATAAAACAAATAAAATCATTTTATATAATTATTGTGTAATAATTATGGTTAAAAAGTATGCATCATTGTATAATGATTATTTTAAAAATGAAAATAGGGGGTCCATTGAAATATTAAAGAGTCCATTTAGACTCCCCCAGTTTTTAATGACTTTTATAAAGCAAAATTGTAAGACCATACCGAAACAATACCAGAAAACATAAGAAAAAAAAAAAGCAGAATCGAGAACCGGATTTATTGATAGACATTTCAGTTTTCAACAAAGTCTGTTGGTTTCATGGTTCCAACCCGATCTATAGATCAACTTTTCAATAAAAAGTTACTTGAAAAGTCAAGAAATTCCATGTTTTTCCAATTTTTTTTTATCTATTTTACCAAGATTACCAAGAAAGATAATATAAATACAAATTTGATGATAAAAAGTATTGTAAAATATTTTTGGCCGAGAAAAGTAATGTAAAATTTTACTTTGACCGAGAAAAAATACGGAATTCAAATTTTAGACCAAGAAAGATAATTAAATATTATTTTTTATCAAAAAAGAGAACATAAATTAAAATTTTACCTTCTTAATTAGTCATCAATACCTTTTTCGTCAAATTTAAATTTTATGTTAATTTTCTTGGTCTAAAAACTTTTACATTAACTTTACTATCAATTTTTGTATTTATATTACCTTTCTTAACAATTTACCTTTTCACTGATCGTTCAAAACTATATAAATACACAATTAAACAAAAATCTGTATTTCATGAGTTTAAGCTCTTTCTAACTTATGGCAAAGAGAAGCTGCAACAGGAGTACACTTCTTAATCGAATCGAAATCGAAATGGAAATCGAAAGGTACCGAAAGAGACTTCGTGTTAGCTTTCGCTCCGTGGGCTATTAACAACATCGCGACTCGAGCGTGCCCTGCTTCGACTGCTCGATGAAGAGGCGTGTTTCCCGTACAATCTGCTAAATCGACCCGAGCACCGTGATTTAGCAACAACTTTACGCATTCGATATGACCCTTAAATGCCGTTTTATGTAACGGTGTCCAGCCGTTCTGGTCCCTCCCGTCTACCTTCGCACCCTTCGATAAACAACTCTTCATTCCATCCACGTCGCCTTTTCGTGCGGCTCGATGCAAAACGTCGCCTAGATGTAACGCGTCGTAGAGGCTTGCGTGACCTTTTTCGAGTGCTAGAGCGAATGCGGTCTTTCCTTCTTTTGTTATTGCGTTCTTCACGTACGTGCACGAGTTTAGTAAAAACTCGACGGATTCTACGTGCCCTTCAACGGAAGCGTAGTGAAGAGGCGTCCACCCGTTGTAATCGGCTATATCGGGGTTGGTTCCTAACGAAATTAAGAACCGAAGTACTTCAATGTAACCGTGACTCGCACCAACATGAAGAGCGGTTCGACCATCGGAATCAACCGAATTCAAATCTATATCGAAATAACCCATACACAAAACTTCAATTATATCCACCCGATTCGCGGAAGCAGCGATATGCAAGAACCGATCGTTTTCACAATCAATCTCGTACCCAGACTCGATAAAAACCCGAACCGTTTCAATATCTCCGGACTTAACAGCCAACGACATCACAGATTCACCGTCCGATTCTCGAGTATTTACATCCGCACCAGCGTCAACGATCGAGGAAACAACGTATTGGTTCCCAGTCATCGCAGCAATTCGTAACAACGATCCAAGCTGCGACTCATCACAACACGAGATCGCTTTAGATAAAATAAACGCGATCTCGAGCGTTTTCGGGACGGAAGACGATAACAGGAACTCAATCACATGAGGTCCAACAAACGAGATCGGAACCGTGACGTCCTTGAAAATATGCCGTCCGGGTTTCGAAAACAGACGACGGAGATCATCCTGGCTAGCTTTTCCCGTCGGCAACATGGATGATCGAACAAGAACGTTGTCCGGCGGGGTCGAGAGAGGCGGATGATCGGACGGTTTGGATAGCATGAGCGTAAACGAAGCCGTAGCGAGAGGAGGAACGATGGCGAACGGAGTGGCGAACGAGAGGATCGATGGGTTCGTCGTGCCGAGCGAAACCGCAACGGACATGGTGTGCATCAGGTTGGTTAGGCTGAAATTAGTGGAGCATTTTTGGCCTTTGGTGAAGAACAAATTCACCTCTTTCACATCTGATTTAACCAATCTATCCATTGAGAAATTAAGTTGTGAAATTTGTTGTAACCTCTGATCTGAAGTCTGATCTGAATAAGAAATAAGAAGATGGTAAAGTTGAAGTAATAATATATCATAAGTTTTAATTAAATATCATAAATTATTAAATTAAGCAATATACTTTTGACATTTAGGAAGATGGTTGGAAGAGAGACAATGATGGAATCATGGAATGGAGTTATATAATAATCATTTATGACTAAGAATTTATATATATATATATATATATATATATATATAATATGGTTCGAGAGAATCACTCATTATGCAGCGCACCAGAAATTTTCACATTTAAAAAAAATTTTTAATTTTTTTTTTCACAAACATGTTTTAATTAATATTATGAAGAATATATGTAAATTTCACATATATTCAAATATCCTAACTCCTAGAAAATGATGTGAACGTACACCTACATAAATTTGCATATATAGGGGTGGGTTCAATGGAGAACCTCTATGCATCGAAGAATCTTGGAAAACCACAATGCATCACGCGAGAGTTTGATGCATCACGTGGAAATAATGATGCATCACACGAGAATTGTGATGCATTTATGGTAGTGCATGGAGGTTCTTTGATGTTTTTCGATGCATGGAGGTTTTTCATTGAACCTTATATATATATATATATATATATATATATATATATATATATATATATATATATATATATATATATATATATATAGATTTAGGTTCAAGTGAGTACCACCCATTATGCAGCGCACCAGAAGGTACCTGTCTTAAAAGTATTTTTTATGAAATTTTTTTTCATGAACATGTTTTAATTAACATGATGAAGATCATATGTGAATTTCACGCAAATCCGAAAACTCTAAGGGCATGAAAACACGCATCACATAAATGTGAGTTCACATGTATTCAAAATCATGTAAGTGTGTGTTCACATCACTTTTTAGGAGCTAGGAGATGTGAATGTATGTGAAATTTACATACGATCTTCATAATGCTAATTAAAACATGTTTATGAAAAAAAAATTTATAAAAAGTTTTTTTAAAGATGGTACCTTCAGGTGCGCTGCATAATGGAGGTACTCTCTCGAACCATATTCTATATATATATATATATATATATATATATATATATATATATATATATATATATATATATATATATATATATATATATATATATATATATATATATATATATATATATGTATGTATGTATGTATGTATGTATGTATGTATGTATGTATGTATGTATGTATGTATGTATGTATGTATGAAGAAAAGACTTCATATATTAATATTGAAAAGTTTGCATAATTCCATAGATCGATAATTGACATGCCTCCATATGTTTTCTTTTACTTGGTCTGTGAATGAAGAAATTGCAGAATCAGGTAATTGATTGTAGTAACTAGAGACGTATACAACTCGAGACTGGATAAAAAACTGACAAACCTTACCGGAACAAGAAAACCATTAACATTTTGTTTCGTTCTTATCAGTTTTGATTTTTTCACTTTTTAATTTTGGTTAATCTGGTATGGCTTTGGATCGTTGCATACACTTTTGACTCTGCGGATGACATCAGAAGAATTATCAACGTAGTGAGTGTCCAGGTGCAGTGCTGAGGTTTTTATTTTAAGATTGAGATTTCAATTATTTTACATAGTATGTTTATTGGTCGAGGTATAGAAATTAAATTTATATTTAAAGTCGGTAAAGGAATGAAATCTAATTTTCACCCATCGAATCATCGAGTTTTACAGCTAGGAATGATAAATTCTTTTAATATTAAGGGCTGTTTGGTAGAGAGATTTAAGGCGAGAGAATTGTGATTTCTCTTGTTTGGGAGAAATGCTCTTAATTTTTGGGCGGAGAATTGAATTCTCTGGGAATTGTTTGAAGGCTAAATATGGAGAAATGTAATTCTCTCCATTTAGTAGAGAAATGATGAGAATTGACCGTCTTGTGTCTCTACTCCACCTGAGCCACCATTTCTCCTCTTTATTTCTCTGTTGATGCCAAACAAGATACACAATTTCAATTCTCCACACATTTTCATTTCTCCCCAATTCCATTTCTCCCCCATTTCCATTTCCATTTCTCCTCATTTCTTTCTCTGTACCAAACACGTCCTTAGATTTTATTGAAATATAAAAGAATTTAATTCATTGTTTTTAAATTCAAAAAAAAAAACACACTAAAAGTAAATATGAATTTCTTTAAATGTCATTAGCTGAGCCAAATGAGGTCTTTTTTTTTTTTTTTTTTTTTTGACAAAAAGTTTTTGAAAGTGAATTCATATGAAAAAATTCTAAAGAGCAAAAAAAAAAAAAAGAAAAAAAAAGAACACCACTATTAATGTGACGCAATGTATATTAAACCAATTAATCTGAATTTTAAGAAGACTGATAGTGAACCCTCAAACGTAAAGTTTGAGAACAAAGGGGCAAAGCTCGTTTGTCTGCAAATGTGAAGACCTTTTCAAAGCCTTGTTGTGAATGTATATCGTGTAACTCCTTTCATGTCAAAAGTTACGTATTTGTCATTTTCACCAATCTATAAAACTCGACGATTCAAACATTCATATGCATAACGACTACTGAAAGATTACTTTTAGCCTTTTTGGGTTTAGATGGTGACAACGATATATTGGGACCATTAGTATAAAGAAATTAGCCCACCAAGTAACTGGGGTTAGAAAATTTGTAAGTAAAAAGACAAATTATTTGGTTTACATACAACAAATATAAAATGGTATGCCATGATCACCAAAATAATCATCTTTAATGTTTGTATTTATTAAATAGCCCAACCCAATGAACAATTTCAAATTTAAAAACTTGCAAGAAGCTGTTTAGTTGTTGAAAATATTCAGTTTGAGTTTTTAATAAAACTGAAAACATCTTGAAAACATATAAAAGCAAAACGTGTTTAGAAGAGTTAAAATGAGTTTTTTTTTCTTTTTTCTTTTTCATTCAATCATCACAAACACATTCTCTACAAAACCCTCCCTCTTTTATTTAAAAACGAAACGCAGTCTAAAAACATAAAAATGAAATTTTCAATAGGTAGTTATAAAATTAAACTATAAATTAAAAACTAGAAACATCAAAAAACAGTGGATCTAAACGTGTTTTCGACAAAATTTTTTGCCGAAAATAAATTAACCAAACATGTCGTTAATGATTTTAACTCCTTGGATTAGCGTTGAAACTTAAGGATTCTTCATAAATTGGTTTAAGTTTTATTATTTGGGGTTATTACTATCTGAGCCATTAGTCTTAAAAAAATTTGTGAAACTCTTTAAATCACAAAAAACCAAACGATTATTACTTCTCAAACGATTTAAAATATGAGATAACTACAATAGGCACGTATCTAAAAACAGTGGATCTAAACGTGTTTTTGACAAAAAATTTCGCCGAAAATAGATTACAGGGAAGATCTTCGAACCTGTTATGTCTGAGAATTCGAAGACGCGCGAAAAGGTTTTATATGAAAGTGCGTTTATTTTTTTTCGTCTGCCCGCGTTGTCTGCCTGCATCTGCAAAGGTCTTCCCGGGTCTGCGAAAACTGCAGACTTTAGGTCATCATCTCTTCTGACCGCAGATTTTAACAGCTAAATCCGCAAATCGCAGACATCAACCTTTTAAAAAAACAAACAACACGTAACTAAACATGTCGTTAATGATTTTAACTCCCTGGATTAGGGTTGAAACTTAAGGATTCTTCATAAATTGTTTTAAGTTTTATTATTTGGGGTTATAACTATATGAGCCATTAGTCATAAAAAAATTTGCAAAACTCTTTAAATACACTAACCAAACGATTATTACTTCTCAAATGATTTAAAATATGAGATAATGAGATACAATAGGCACATATTTAACTATTGTTTTTATTTATGCACTATATTTTTTTTTTATTTTCATTCGGTGGTTACACTTTCTCTTTATAACTATTTGACGATTATATTCTTTTATATTTTCATTAGCTATTATATTTTTTTTCGTCCAATAAATGCTTTTTAACTTACAAAAGCTATACAACTTTAAAATCTCTTCGCGAATACTTTATATTGATATTATGAAAGTTAGAGATGTACATATATTGAGACTGGATAAAAAAAACGAAGAATTGTATCGAACTGGAACAAGTATCATCCAGTCTGGTTCTTGGTAATTCGTCAGTTTTTCGAGTCAGTCCCAAATTCTGTACATTCCTAATTTTCATTATATCAATATAAAATAGATGCATAAAATTTTTTACCAGTTGTATATAATTTACAAGTTAAAAGCATTTATTGGACACAAAAGAAAAAAGTTAATTACCATATAGAAACAAAAATAAATTCAGTATAACTACCAAATGAAAACAAAATGAAAAGTGTAACCACCAAATGAAATAAAAAAAATACAACACATAAATAGAAATACACATGTATTATATATCATTATCCCTTAAATTTTCTTTAAACCATAAATTTGTACAAAATAAAAAATCATATTAAAATTTTATAATGACATTGCTACATGTACACCCCCTCTTCTTAATTTTTACTAATCACACACACTCTTATTCACATTATTTTTGTTAGTGACGTGAGACCTAATGATTAAAATTTTCAATTTTGGTTAATCTGGTATGGCTTTGGACCGTTGCATACACTTTTGACTGTGCGGATGACATCAGAAGAATTATCGACGTTGATAAGTGAGTGTCCAGGTGCGGTGCTGAGGTTTTTATTTTAAGATTGGAATTTCAATTATTTTACATAGTATGTTTACTGGTCGAGGTATAGAAATTAGAATGATATTTAAAGTTGGCTAAAGGAATGAATTTTGATTTTCACCCATCGAATCATCGATTTTTAATGCTAGGAATGATAATTCCTTTAATATTAGATTTTATTGAAATATAAAAGAATTTAATTCATTGTTTTTTAATTCAAAATTTAGTGTAAATATGAATTTCCTGAAATGTCATTAGGTGAGCCAAATGAGGTCTAAATTTTATTTTTTTACAAAAAACTTTGAAAGTGAATTCATTTGAAGAATTCTAAAGAGTAAAAAAAGAACACCACTATTAATGTGACGCAATTTATATTAAACCAATTAATCTGAATTTTAAAGTGTTTTGATTTTAAAAGAAAACTGATATTGAGAACAAAGGGGCAATGCTCGTTTGTCTGCAAATGTCAAGACCTTTTCAAAGGCTAGTTGTGAATGTGTATCGTGTAACTCCTTTCATGTCAAAAGTTACTTATTTGTTATTTTCACTGATCTATAAAACCCGACGATTCAAACATTTACATGCATCACAACTAAATAACTAATGAAAGATTACTTTTAGCCTTTTTGGGTTTAGACGGTGACAATGATATATTGGGACCATTTGTAAAGAAATTAGCCAACTAAGTAACTGGGGTTAGAAAATTTGCAAGTAAAAAGACAAATTATTTGGTATTACATACAACAAATATAAATTGGTATGCCATGATCACCAATATAATAATCTTCAATATTTGTATTTAATTAAATAGTCCAGCCCAATGAACACTTTCGAACTTTTAGTTGATGAAGATATTCGGTTTGAGTTTTTAATAAAACAAAATACATCTTGAAAACATATAAAAGTAATACGTGTTTAGAAGGGTTAAAAGAAGTTTTTTTGGTTTTCATTCAACCATCACACACACATTCTCTACAAAACTCTTCCTCTTTCATTTAAAAACGAAAACGCAGTCTGAAAACATAAAAAGAAATTTTTAATAGGTAGTTATAAAATTGAAAATTGAAAACTAAAAACTAACATCTAAAAACAGTAGATCAATACGTGTTTTCGACAAAATTTTTTGCCGAAAATAGATTAACTAAACTGGTCGTTAATTATTTTAACTCCCTAGAATAGGGTTGAAACTTAAGGATTGTTCATAAATTGTTTTAAGTTTTATTATTTGGAGTTATAACTATCTTAACAGTTAGTCTTAAAATTTTTTTTGTGAAACTCTTTAAATCACAAAAAACCAAACGATTATTACTTCTTAAATGATTTAAAATATGCGATAACATACAATAGGCACATATTTAATTTTTGGTTTTATTTATGCACTGTATTTTTTTTATTTTCATTTGGTACTTACACTTTTTCTGTATAACTATTTGACAATTATATTCCTTTTTATTTTCATTAGCTATTATATTTTTTTCGTCCAATAAATGCCTTTTAAGTTACAAAAGCTATACAACTTAAAAATCTCTTCGTGAATACTTTATATTGATATTATGAAAGTTAGAGATTTGCAAGACTTGAGACTGGATCAGAAAAACGACGAATTGTATCGAACTGGAACAAGTATCATCCCGTCCGGTTCTTGGTAATTCGTCAGTTTTTCGAGTTAGTCCCAAGTTCTGCACATTCCTAATTTTTATAATATCAATATAAATTAGACGCATAAAGATTTAAAGCATTTATTGGACACAAAAGAAAAAAATTAAGTACTATATAGAAACAAAAATAAAGTATAACTACCAAATGAAAACAAAATGAAAAGTATAACTACCAAATTAAATAAAAAAATGTAACACAAAAATAAAAATACACATCTATTATATAACATTATCCCTTAAATTTTCTTTAAACCATAAATTTGTACAAAATTCAAAATCTAATTAAACTCTTTAAAATCTAACAAATAAATCAAACGTAAGCCAATGATTCCAAGTCAATATAGCCATCAAGCTCCATTATTGTATCAAAGGAAAAGTCAAACTTCAATTAAAAAAAAAAGGTTGAAAACGTCTAGCCAACCCAATTATTATTATAATTACAAATTTACAATAATAATAATAATAATAATAATAATAATAATAATAATAATTATTATAATAATAATAATAATAATAATAATAATAATAATAATAATAATAATAATAATAATAATAATAATATTATTATTATTATTATTATTATTATTTTATGAACTTGTCTGCTAACTACCAGAAATGAAAAAAAATAATTAAAAAACTTACTTCTTGATGTATAAAAGAAAGAAAATCCAGAACGCAATGTTCATATTGTATGATTGTCTTTTACCTTGAAGTTGAAGAAGATACACATAATATGATGAAATTAAAGCCAGTTAATAAAACGGTTTAATATATAAAAAAACCAACATGTTTTCATGCTTTTATGATTTAGTTCATTCGTGTTATTTTTTCCTAAGAAAGTACTCAGATTATTGTTTTCAATCCAGTTTTCGGAATACTTTTGTTTTTTTTTATAATCAACTCTGACTTTTTCCATAAAAACCAACATGTTTTCACTATTTTCTCCGAAAAGTCCACAAATTTGAAGATTTTTTTTTGGAAAAATAAAGAAAAATTCCAAAAATCACAAACAAATATAGTACTTAATGATTTTATTAGTAAAAAATAACACAGATGAACTAAACCGCAAAAACGTAAAAAGCATGTTGTTTTTTTCATATTAAATCCTTAATAAAATAACATTTATATGTTTGTTTATGTTTATCATTTATAATTTATAATAACATTTAACTATTTATTTATGTGTAACAAAATCAACATTTATATTTTTTTCGTTTATAACAAAAAGTAAAAAAAAATTGATACTATTAGTGATAAAAGTTACAAACAATGATACTATTAATGATAAAAAAATATAAAAGTGGATACTTTAGTTATAAAAATACAAAAATTTGAAGTTATTAATAATAAGAAAATAATATTGTTATAAACGGTAAAAAAATAAAAAATTGTTGCTATTTTTGGCACTTGACCATTGAAATTCAAGGTGTCAAATCCGGTCCATTTAAGCAAACAGATCAAACAGACCGACGACCAAGAGACTAAATTATTATATAATATTGAAAATAATTCCTAAGAAGAAACTGTTTTGTATATCATTTTCGAGGATTTCATTTTTAGAAAGAAATTTACATTTTAGTTTAGTTTTTCACTACGAGTCTATTTGAGCCTCCGGACCCATTTGACCTACTGGGTTGAAAGTTGAAATCTGTGAGAGGAAGTCAGGACCTCATAATAATCCTAATACTCAATCATTAATAATAATAAGTCATCCTATGGGTTTAGTAATAATTAAATTATGTAGAATACCATTTCAAAAGTATCAAGACGTTATTTGTGTGTAAAATGATCCTATAAAATGTTAATCATAACATTTGAAACCATAACTTTGATACGACAGAGTTTCTTTGACATATTGTAACTCAAGTTCCTCCCTAATTTAATTTGAGGTTCTTGCCACATATCATCTTAATTTCTTACGGGTGTTTGATTCACGTTATGAAATTAAAATTTAATATGTAGTATACAATAGTTGATTGGTTGAGGCATACAATTAAAGACCATTAAAGACCGTTTGTTTCCAAAAAGACCGAAGACGTTTTCAGATCTTCAATATATGTTGTAGATGAAAACATTGTCTTCGAAAAAAAGACGTAAGAGTGATTATTAGATTATTGTGTTATAGTAAAGCAAGTAATGTATTTTATACGTTTGGACTGCATTTCTTAGTAATTGATTATTTGAGTTTAAAATTAGTAGTATCAAACTTTCTAAAAGCTAAAAAATGTAGTTTATTTGCTTAATAATTAATTATTTGTTAATTTTACAAGTTAAAATACAAATCCAAATACTTTAGAAACTGCTTACTTAATAATTGTGACACCAAACAGTAAATACTAACCTAAATGTGAATCCATACATCCCTTTTTATTTTACTGTTTTCGTTGCATGTGAAATCAAATTTTTGTTCGTCTATTGCGTTGTGCATATCTTAGGTATCGACTTCACTATTTTAGGCATAGTTATATAGATTCTTAGGTATCGACTTCACTATTTTAGGCATAGTTATATAGATTTGGAATTTAGCCGAACAAACAAATTAGTAATTTCTATATAAAGAATTGATGCATTGTAAGATAGTTTGAAATATGCCAATTTTCTCTCTAATTTCTATATAATGACTTGATGCATTGTAAGATAGTTTGAAATATGTCAATTTTCTCTCTAAACAGGATGTTCTGGTTTTTCTATCATTTTGTCAAATATATCTCGTTTGTTTTTGTTTTGTGTTAAAAGGTTTTCATCGTCACAAAGTATACATATAATTATCGATGGTGAATCTAAATAACTTGTTGCTCGTTGGTTTTGACGTAAAGAATAACGTCTAAAATGATCTAGGACAAGGCTAATAAATGGCTTGACTGAGTCTAAGTAACAAGACCATATGTGGTTTTGTCATTTTACACTTTGTCTACGAACAAAATCTACGTATAAAAGATAAAAATGACCTTTATAATTTAAATAGTTATTTGTCCACATGGTTGTTCTATGTGTTGTTTTAATATATTTCTTAGGGATAGTTGCGCAAAAAACCATTAACTTGTCAGTTTTTTGTGATTAAAACCTCAAATCATTTTTCGTTGCATAGAAAACCCCGAACTAACTAAAAATCAGTAAATCAAGGTTTTATCAATGGGTAATCGATTAAAACCGGTTATTAATCTTACGTGGACCGCTAAATAAACTACGTGGAACAAATTTTAGTTGTTGAAACCGGTTGTCAAGTATTACACATCATTTAAACCCCCGTTAAATAATTTTAAATTGTAGTTTTTAAACAGAATTACATCATCAACGGGGGTTTAAATGATGTGTAATACTTGACAACCGGTTTCAACAATTAAAGTTTATTCCACGTAGATTATTTACCGGTCCACGTAGGATTAATGACCGGTTTCAACCGGTTACCCATTGATAAAACCTTGATTTACTGATTTTTAGTTAGTTCGGGATTTTCTATACAACGAAAAATGGTTTGGGGTTTTAATCCCAAAAAACTGATAAGTTTGAGATTTTTTGCACAATTATCCCTATTTCTTATATTTGTCAATAATCGATCAACTCTTCTTTAATATTATTGTTTTTATAACATTTTGTCTCAATACAGAATAAAATGAACTATAGAAAAGTTATATATTAATCAAAAACTTTTGCCTCATAAAGGGAGATCACGTAAAACACTCGGTGCAAACTTCAGAGCATCATTTTGGCATTGCATCACATCTTTCAAAATACTTGGAATTTGGCGTGTGATGGAAGCACACAAGTCAATAACCGATCAACTCTTCTTCAATATTATTGTTTCTTTAATGTTATAATGTCTCAACTATGTTGGACGTATTTCCAACATAATATAGAATAAAAAAAACTATAGAAAACTTATTAATTAAAACATTTACCTCATCATGGGAGATCACGTAAAATACTCAGTAAAAATTTCAGATGCATTATTTTGACGTTACATCACATCTTTCTAGAACTTGGAAATTGACATTACATCACATCTTTCTAAAACTTGAGGAATTTGACATGTGACGGAAGCACATATGGCAACTCAGAAAGGCTAGTTGTGGCCTGTGTGCGCATGCTTTCTCTTCGACCAAAGTAGGGCGACGATTCAAGAACAATTGTTGTGATAACGGTCTTTACTTTGTATATGATGCTCTTATAACTTTATAAGGGTATTATTATGCTCTTATGACATTTCAATTACCTTTTTAAAATTAAGAAGAGACAGTGGTTAAGAAATGAATTACATATTATTAATATCACTGCAAGAAAAAAAAAATAGAAAATTTAGGGTTAATTAAAAGGAACTACTAATAACAAACCTAGTGGTCAAGCTAGGTCAAGAGTTTAATGTAACACCCTCTCCGAACCCTGAAATACCACGTCATTACAATACACAGGTGGCAATATCTCAATAGCTCAAACATTCACATGTCACAGGATAACTGAAATCACTAGCAATTTAAAACTTTCATATAAACACTATTAACGTATAATCCGCTAATTACATAAGCCCAAAAGCTGCTAACGTAAATAATACTGATCAGATCATTACACAAAGCTTCCCAGATAATCCCCGATCCCAGATCAACAAGCACAGCTACTGATCCCGTCACTGTTACCCTGAACATGGAAGACTCGAATACGTAAGCCCGGAAGCTCGTGAGTACTCGAGGGTTAGACTCTGCACAGAAAACACGTAACACACATACACATAGCACATACACACAAAGCAGTCTCTAACTCGGTCCCTGGCAATCATCATCACAATACAGGTATGAACACATAGCATGAGATCCCAAGCCTTGCACACAGAATCACTGAAGGGGGACCCTTCCCCAGCTAACGACCGTGTACACCGGTGGTTAGCCACAACCCTGTAGCACGGGCGCGAACCGGCTACAGGCCCTACCGTGTATACACGCCCCAAGGACTGTTAGGGACAGTCAACCCACGCAATAAACCATCGTGAATCACCGCCCGTATGGAACTCATCACGGACTGGATCTCGTCTCATGCACATATATCACATATGTAAGAATAGAATCATACCTGTGGCTCGCGTCCCTGTCTCGTACACAGTATATCACAGTATACACATAGCAGCTACACATCAATACTCGTAAAATAATCGCGCGATTTGGAAAAGACTCGTGTACTCACTTGATCAATCGGTCCCACACACTGAACTTATAACCTCCGACTCGGCTCGTCTCGCCGACTCGTCCCTGAAATTACACAAATCCCAAAACATTAATTCTTATCTCAACCGGCACGCATAACGGGATCACAATAAAGCCATAAAGGACTCGGACCCAAAAGCAATCCCAACCGAATCCCAAAACCCGGCCAAAACCCAACGAAACACGACTCAATATCTCAAACGGAACCCGACCCCCAAAAGTCCCCAAAACCGGCCCCAAAACTCAGCTAAACGCCCGCACAGACCCGACCCAGCAGCACCCGGCCCAGCACCCCGATCGCGCCCGCACCCCGCTGCCCAACTCGCCCGCGCTGCTGCTGGCCGCATCGCGACCACGACCAGCCGTCGCGACCGCGCTGGCCTGGTTCTTCCTCTGTTCGCCGATTGATCTGCCAGGGGTGCAAAAACCCCCTTCTCCTTCCGGTTTCAGCCAAGAAAACACATTTATATCCCATACATAACAGCATACACATATCTCACATCTTCTCACATAATTTCAACAACACCTGTCTCAATTTTTGAAGCTAAAATCAAAGACTCTTACCTCAAAACTCAAGAACTCAAAGATGGAGAAGAAGAAGATGCAGTACAACTCGAATTCATCAACAATTTCTTGGATTTGGAAGGGTTCTTGCTGCATATACACACACATACACGATACACTTCACACACTTTTGCACACCTTTTCTATTTGAAGAAAGGATGAAAAAGAAGCCCGTACATATATTTTTCCACGTTTAGACGGGTTCCGACCCCATAACTCGAACCCAATATCTCATTTTCACAATTAGAATCCACTTAACCCATTTAATTTCACGAACCCAAATATATAATTAATCCACTAATTTAATTACTCGGAGACACGTAACTCACAAACCCGACACGTATATATCCACTAAATTGGACCCACGCAATAATAATATATTAAATATCCACTAAAATAATTACACGCAATTATCTCAAAAACGGGATGTTACATTTAAACTCCACATCTTTTATGAGCATTGAATAGGAAAGACTTTGACTTTAGATGTCAATCCTCAAATTCCTACAAATTTGGTATGCTCATTGCTTTGGTGATCATAGCATTAACATAAAATATTAAAATGTTATAGTTGATTTATAAAATACAGGGTTTATTATGAAAAAATCAACATGTTTTCATAGTTTTTACGTTTTCGTCCCTCGGTATTATTTTTTATTCAGAAAAATCCTTAAGTTAATTTTTTTAATTTAGTGAACTTTGACTATTAGAACCCGGTTATAATTAGTAAACCGGCTTTTTAAAACTAATTATCGGGGTTCTAATATCCCATTTTCACTAAACCAAAAAGAAAAAAAATTAAGTTGTGGACATTTATGGAAGAAAATAACATGACATGAAAACATGTTGGTCTTTTCCATAATAAATCCTAAAATATAATATGAGCATAAAAAAAACTCAAGACTCACCCACTAAGCTATCCCTTTAAAATAGTATCTTACAAATATAGATTCTAATTTTTATTCTAAATTATAATAATCATAGTTTATAAGTTTGTTTGAAATAAAAATACATGATATTTGTAACATCCCATTTTTGGGATAGGTACGTGGAATTATTTCGTTGGCTTAATTATTTAATTTGGGACCCGGGGATATAAGTTTGTATTTTGGGGTATTGGGATTGGATATTGGGTGTCGGATCGGGTTTAACCCAAAACGTATATATAGCTTGTCTCTTTGTTTCTCTAATTCACTTCCAAAGCCAGAGTTATATGAGTGTGTGTGTGTGTGTATTGTGAAATTTGAGCAGCAAACAGCAATCTCAATCAAAGCTAAGTAAAGTCAAAGCTCCTAGATTTCATCATCATCTCCTTCAATTTTGCTATCAAGAACCAAGTAAGTATTGAGTTCAATTTCATGGATTTATTGTTGTTGATTGTGAGTAGCGCATGGAATTGGGTTTATGTGTATTATGGGTTAAATTCGGGATGTTTTAGTTGAGTTGTATTGAGTTGTAATCGAGTTTTGGATTAAACTGGGTACTGTAATAAAAACAGAGCTCACTGCTCCTGTTTGACCGTGAGCGTGGCCGCGATCCCTTGATCGCGGGCCGCGATGTTCTTGAGATGATCGCTGGCGGTTCGGATGAGCGCGACCTCGACCGCGATGGTTAGTGCGGCCACGATGCAGCAGGGTTTTGGGTTAGGGTTTTTGGGTTCTGTGAGTCGTGTGTTCGGGTCTTTGGGTTGCGTGAGTTGTTGGAAATTGTGTATAAAGTTGTTGGGTTGAGATTGTGATATTGAGTTGTGATTCTAGGGTCTCGTGTTGATAGGGTATGGAAAGGGCAGGGAACTGAGACTTAGTAGTGTGTCTTCAGGGCAGGTGAGTTTACATGCTTTTCTTGAGATACTTGTACGATTATTTATTTAATACTGCATGATCCTTTTACTGAGTTTTCTTACGAGATTCTTATGAGTTATTACGAGCTTTTTATTGAAACATTATCCTGCATGTATTATTGTGCTTTATTGAGAACTGTGTTTACTTATATGAGATTTGAGACACACGAGCTATCGAGATACTAAACCGTACGGCTGGGCAGCTGGGTCGCTCCCGATTCCCTTTGAGTCCTGACGACTACTTTGTGCGGTCTAGGGATTTGGGTACGTGGATTCATCCAAACGAGTTGAGTGCCTATCTGAGCTACCTTGTGGGATCTCATATACCTGTTCAGTAGAGAACGCTGAACCTTTTATTATCGAGTTTATTTCCTTTATTGAGCTTTTATAACCGTACACAAACACTTGCATTCTCACCAGCTTTAGCTGACCCAATGTGTTGTTGTGTGCGTCTCAGGTGACCGGACTTCTAGTAGGCCTGCTGGACCCAAGTAGGTTTACATCTACCGTGATCGGGGAGTTAGCTACCTTTTATAGAGGTAGTTGTATTTTGGGGACTGTACATTTACTTCGGATAGTATGTGATTAACTAGGGATTTTTGTGACTTACTTTTGTAAATTAAAGTTTTAATTTATCGGGTTTCCATATATGTGTCTTGGGAATAGTGTAGAGATTATAATATTATATCCCTGTTGACATGGTATTTATGTGGCATTGTGGATTAGTTCGAGGGTGTTAAAAGCTTGGTATCAGAGCCTAGGTTTAAGAGATTAAGTATCTAGCAGATGGTTAAGCTTAAACCACAGAGTCTAGGAGTATTAGGTGATAAACGATTAGTGTGTAGAGTTTTGTAGAGTTAATTCATGTTGTTATTTTATTGTGCAGGTTGTTATAGACCGTCAGGGCAGCGGGCCTCAGGGTGATGACCATAGGGATGACGAGCCTGTGCGTCAGTCTGACTTGTATTCTGTGATAGGCCAGATCTTAGATGAGCGTTTTCTGGTTCAGGGTGCGGGTCGTGGTGCGGTGCCTCCACCCGAGGGAGGCCAGGGTTCAGGGGCTGGTGCTTCGTCTAGCCAGCCATCGTGAGGGTCCTTTAAGGATTTTATGATGGGTCGTCCTTCAGAGTTCTTCGGTGGGGTCGGTGCCTCGAAGGCACTTGACTGGTTGAGAGAGGTTGAGGCTGCTTTTCGTATAGCGCATGTAGATCGAGCTGACAGAGTGAGTTATGCCTCCTACCTTCTGAAGGGAGGAGCGTTGCGATGGTGGAGTTCAGTTGTTAGTGCTCGGGGAGTCGACGAGCCTACTTGATGTCTTGGGAGGAGTTTAGGACAGAGTTTGAGCTGTAGTACTGTCCACAGGATACGAGGAGGGAGTTAGAGCAGGAGTTTATTCATCTGCAGCAGGGATCCAGATCCGTTCAGGAGTATATTGACGTGTTTAATGATAGAGCACAGTTTGCGCCGCATTAGGTAGCGACCGAGGACCGAAAAGTCAACATGTTCATCAAGGGATTGAGGCCAGACATTAGAGAGTTTGTAGGGATGCTGCGTGACCCCACTTTTTCGTCTGCAATGGAGTATGTCCGCCGGCGAGAGCGGGAGGTTTAGAGACAGCGGGAGCATTCGGCTCCCCAGAGACAGCGTATTGAGCAGCCGAGTCAGGGGCAGGGTTCAAGGACCTCGAGATTTTATAGAGAGAGTCGTCAGGGTGGCTATTCTGAGCAGGGAGGTCAGAGTTCAGAAGCCCAGCGAGATCAGTGTCGGAGCGAGGGGCAGTCTGGAGTCGATCAGGGACAGAGTCTGGGTGGTCAAAGACAGCAGGGGCAGAGACAGCGGGGTCAGGGCCAGAGGCAGGGTCAGAGCCAGAGCCAGGGGAGTGGTGGTAGAGGATCCAGATATTCAGGGAGCCGAGTGGACAGTTCGGGTTCTGGGGAGAGAGATTGTGAGCAGTGCCACCACCGCCATGCAGGACAGTGTGCCCCGGAGCATCTTCGTTGTTTTCAATTATTTTACATGGTATGTTTACTGGTCGAGGTATAGAAATTAGAATGATATTTAAAGTTGGCTAAAGGAATGAAATTTGATTTTCACCCACCGAATCATCGAGTTTTACAGGTAGGAGAATGATAAATTCCTTTAATAATGGATTTTATTGAAATATAAAAGAATTTGATTCACTGTTTCTAAATTCAAAATAAAAAAACACACTAAAAGTGAATATGAATTTCTTGAAATGTCATTATGTGAGCCAAATGAGGTCTAAGGATCTTTTTTTTTTTATACAAAAGATCTTTGAAAGTGAATTCATTTGAAGAATTCTAAAGAGCAAAAAAAGAACACCACTATTAATGTGACACAATTTATGTTAAACCAATTATTCTGAATTTTAAAGTTTTCTGATTTTTAAACGAAGACTGATATTAAACCCTCAAACGATAAAGTTCGGGAACGAAGGGGCAAAGCTCGTTTGTCTGCACATGTCAAGACCTTTTCAAAGGCTTGTTGTGAATGTATATCGTGTAACTCCTTTCATGTCAAAAGTTACGTAATTGTCATTTTCACCGATCTATAAAACCTGACGATTCAAACATGTATATGCATAACAACAAATGAAAGATTACTTTTAGCCTTTTTGGGTTTAGATGGTGACAATGATATATTGGGACCATTCATAAAGAAATTAGCCCACTAAGTAAGTAAAAAGACAAATTATTTGGTATTACATACAACAAATATAAAATGGTATGCCATGATCACCAATATAATTATCATCAATATTTGTATTTAAAAATATTTGGTTTGAGCTTTTAGTAAACTCAAAATATATTTGAAACACAATTTATAAACAAAACGTGTTTAGAGGGGTTAAAATGAATGTTTTTTTTTTTTTTTTTTTTTTTTTTTTTCATTCAATCATCACAAATACATTGTTCATAAGACTCTTCCTCTTTCATTTAAAAACGAAAACGCAGTCTGAAAACGTAAAATTGAAAACTAAAAACATTAAAAACAATGGATCTGAACTTGTTTTTTGGAAACCGTAAATTTGTACAAAATTCAAAATCCTATTAAACCTTTTAAAATCTAACAAATCAAACGTAAACCAATGATTCCTAATCAATATAGTCATCAAGCTCCATTATTGTATCCAAGGAAAAGTCAAAACTTCAATTAAAAAAAAAAACAAAGGTTGAAAACGTCTAGCCAACCCAATTATAATAATAATAATTATTATTATTGTTATTGTTATTATTATTTTATGAACTTGTCTACTAACTACCAGAAATGGAAAAAATAATTAAAAAACTTACTTCTTGATGTATAAAAGAAAATCCAGAAAGCAAGTTCATATTGTATGATTGTCTTTTACCTTGAAGTTGAAGAAGATACACACAATATGTTGAAATTAAAGGCCAATTAATAAAAATTACATTTTTAACTGTTTGGTTATTTTTATCATTTATAATTAATAACAACATTTAATTATTTCTTTATCGTTAATAAAATCAACTTTTATATTTTTTATCGTTTATAATAAAAGTAAAAAATTGATACAATTAATGATAAAAGTTACAAGTTTAAATACATATTCAAATACTTTGAAAACTGATTATTTAATAATTGAGACAGCAAACAGTAGACACTAATGTAAATACTAAATTTCTAGCAAAACTTTTTGTAACTAAATTATCTTATTTTAAAGTTTTAAAACGCTATTTTACTATTTTACTATTTCTATTGCATGTGAAATCAAATTTTTGTTGGTCTATTGCGTTGTGCATATATTAGGTATCGACTTCAATATTTTAGGCATAATTATATAGATATGGATTTTTAGCCGAACAAAGAAATTAGTAAAACTGTATAAAGAATTGATGCATTGTAAGATCGTTTGAAATATGCCAATTTTCTCTTTAATTTCTATATAATGAATTGATGCATTGTAAGATAGTTTGAACTTTGAAATATGTCAATTTTCTCTCTAAACCGTGTGTTTTGGTTTATCTATCATTTCGTCAAATATATCTTGTGTGTTTTTGTTTTGTGTTAAAAGGTTTTCATCGTCACAAAGTTTACATATAATTATCGATGGTGATTCTAAATAACTTGTTGCTCGTTGGTTTTGACGTAAAGAATAACGTCTAAAATGATCTAGGACAAGGCTAATAAATGGCTTGACTGAGTCCAAGTAACATGACCATATGTGGTTTTGTCATTTATACTTTGTCTACGAACAAAATCTATGTATAAAAGATAAAAATGACCTTTATAATTTGAATAGTTATTTGTCCACATGGTTGTTCTATGTGTTGTTTTAACATATTTTCTTATATTTGTCAATAATCGATCATCACTTCTTTTATATTATTGTTTCTATAACATTATGTCTCAATACAGAATAAACAGAACCATAGAAACGTTATTAGTCAAAAACTTTTACCTCATAAAGGGAGATCACGTAAAACACTCAGTGCAAACTTCAGATGCATCATTTTGGCATTGCATCACATCTTTCAAAATATTTGGAATTTGGCATGTGATGCAAGCACATAAGTCAATAATCGATCAACTCTTCAGTATTATTATTTCTTTAAAGTTATAATGTCTCAACTATGTTGGAAGTATTTCCAACATAATTTAGAATAAAAGGAACTATAGAAAACTTATTAATTAAAACATTTACCTCGTCATGGGAGATCACGTAAAATACTGAGTAAAAATTTCAGATGCATTATTTTGACGTTACATCACATCTTTCTAAAACTTGGAAATTGACATTACATCACATCTTTCTAAAACTTGGAATTTGACGTGTTACGGAAGCACATATGGCAACTCAGAAGGCTAGTTGACTAGTCGTGGCCTTTATGTGCATGCTTTCTCTTCGACCAAAGTAGGGCGATAATTTAAGAACAATTGTTGTGATAACGGTCTTTACTTTGTATATGATGCTCTTATAAGGGTATTATTATGCTTTTATGACATTTCAATAACCTTTTTAAAATTAACAAGAGACAGTGGTTAAGTAAAGAATTACACCCGGGGGGGGGCGGGGGGGGGGGGGGGGGGGGGGGGGGGGGGGGGGGGGGGAGGAGGAGGGGATCCAAGGTATGAGATGGCTGGTGCTATACTAAGCTGGGGTAATGATCTGGGTCGTAAAGGTAATAATTTGGAAGTCTTTTCGGCATCGATTTTTTCCTTGTGATGGGTGATTTGGAAGTGTAGGAACTCGTTGGCTTTTCCTGCAATCTCGCGATCTGCTCCTTCGCTTATTTGATCGGTGCAAGGTTGGTCATTTTTTTGGATAAAATCTAGGGGACATTTTATTAAAAAATTAACTTGGAACTCTTGGCTTTGTAATCCTCTTGTGGAATGTTCCTCGGTGATTTTTAGTTATTAGATTGTAATAGGGGTGATTAATGATGTGTATCCTGGTGTTTTGGCGGCTAGAATCTTGCTAGAAGCTAGTTGATTTTATAAAATTGCTGCTGTCCAAAAAAAAAGTAATGAATTACACATTATTAATACCATTACAAGAAGAAAAAAAAAAAGAAAATTTAAGGTTAATTAAGAGGAACTACTAATAACAAACCTAGTAGTCAAGCTAGGTCAAGAGTTTAAACTCCACTTCTAACATTGAATAGGAAAGACTTTGACTTTAGATGTCAACCCTCAATTCCTGCAGATTTGATATGATCTTCAATGATCATAGCATTAACATAAAATATTAAAAAAGTTATAGTTGATTTAATAAAATATAAGAAGAAACTAACATGTTTTCACAGGTTTTACAATTTGTCCTTCGATGTTATTCTTTTTTCAGAAAAATCCTTAAGTTAATTTTTGTTAGTTTAGTGAAATTTGACTATTAGAGCCCGATTATAATTAGTAAATCGGGTTTTTAAAAACTGAAAAATCGGGTTCTAATATCCAAATTTCACTAAGCCAAAAATAAAAAATTAACTTGAGAACTTTTATGGAAAAAAATAACATGGATGGACGAAAACGTAAAAAATGTAAAAAGATATTGGTTTTTTTCATAATAAATCCTAAAATATAACATAAGCATAAAAAATAAAAAAAACTTAAGACTCAGCCATTAAGCTATCCCTTTGAAATAGTATCGTACACATATAAAATTTAACTTTTTATTATCATCTATAATAAATAGTATCTTACAGGTATAAAATTTTAATTTTTATTCTCGATTATAATAAGTCATAGTTTATAAGTTTGTTTGAAATAAAAATACATGATATTGATAAAACTTTATAAATATTCAAAGAAAGTAAATTGTGCTTTTATACTCTAGTTTTTAATACAATCCATTACCTATATGTAAGTATGATTATTTATTTATCATTTTATGGAATTTAAGTGTTTAAATTGTTGAAAGTTAAATGTGAGTTAATAATTAGAAAAATAAAATTTTTTGTGTTTAAATTTTGAAGTTAATTGTGAGATGATAAAAAGAATAAATAACATCATGAAATTCTGATAAAGATACTTATTCATGACCTAATGAGTTTTTAAAAAAATATCATATATAGTACTTTTTAAATAACATAAACATAACTAATTTGTTGATAACATATATATATATATATATATATATATATATATATATATATATATATATATATATATATATATATATATATATATATATATATATATATATATACATATATGTATATATATATAGGGAAGGGTTCTTTTAAGAAACTCAAAGATGGTGAGAACTTAGGAACCTTTTATATTATTCTATATCTTTTTATGTAGATTAACATTACTATTCATAATCTATGTAGAATGTTATGTTTATTATATATTTCATATATTTTTATGTTTATTATACATTTCTATATTTTTTTATGTAGATTAACATTACACTAGTACAAAAATGACCTATGGTCACGGTTTTGTCCAAACTGCCTAGCTACAGTTTTTGTTATTGACGTGACTAAATGGTCATATATGATCTTGTATTATTATGATAGCCACAGTTTATCTCAATAACTGTGACCATTGCAAATCACATTCAAACCTTAAGCCACGGTTTAACATAAGGATCGTGACAAAGACTTGTCACGGTTGCCATGTTGTTACCAAATGTCATCTTTTGTCACAGTTATTTGTTTGATGTCTATAATAATCTTGTGATGGTTATTAACTGTGACGATAAATATGTATATGGTCACGGAAATCTCTTTCGGTGACCAAAGGGACACCCTGAAGTCTATTTGTATGAGTCTAAATTATATGGTGGAATTAGTCACATGAATAAACTGTGACAGAAGGATAACTTATATGGTCACGAAATCGCTTTGTGTGACCACAGGGTGGAGTTCATTAGCCACGTATGGTAAAAGAAAAACATTGTGACTATAAGTGTTTAATGGTCATGATTGAGTTCATTAAGTGTGTCCAAAAGTAAACAATTGTCATGAAATAAGAAAATTATTGTGACTATAAGTATTTTATAATCACGGTTTAGTTTCTTATGTGTGTGTAAAAGTATTTTATAGTCATGGTTTAGTTTATTATGATAGCCACAGTTTATCTAAATAACTGTGACCATTACAAATCACATTCAAACCTTAAGCCACGGTTTAACATAAGGATCGTGACAAAGACTTGTCACGGTTGCCACATTTTTACCAATGTCATCGTTTGTCACAGTTATTTGTTTGATGTCTATAATAATCTTGTGATGGTTATTAACTGTGACGATAAATATGTATATGGTCACGGAAATCTCTTTCGGTGACCAAAGGGACACCCTGAAATCTATTTGTATGAGTCTAAATTATATGGTGGAATTAGTCACATGAATAAACTGTGACAGAAGGCTATATATGGTCACGAAATCGCTTTGTGTGACCAAAGGGTGGAGTTCATTAGCCACGCATGGTAAAAGAAAAACATTGTGACTATAAGTGTTTAATGGTCATGATTGAGTTCATTAAGTGTGTCCAAAAGTGAACAATTGTCATAAAATAAGAAAATTATTGTGACTATAAGTATTTTACATTCACGGTTTAGTTTCTTATGTGTGTGTAAAAGTATACAATATTCATGATGAAAGAGAAAAATGTGACTAAGTATTTTTTTTGTCACGATTTAATTTCTTTTATGTATATAAAAGTAATTAATGATCACGGTTTAAGAAAAAAAAACATATCACCATAATTATGTTTTGGTCACAGTTTAAGACACACAAGCATGCAACTATCAATATTTAAAGGTGACAGATTAAGTTTTTATGTGTGTCTAAATGTAAACAATAGTAATAGTAAAATGAAAAAGATATGATTATAAGTACATTCAAGTCACGATTTAATTTGTTTTGTGACTAAAAGCTATCAATCTCACATTAAAAAAAATCAATTGTAGGTCCCGAAAGGTTCCCAAAGTATATAGCTTTAAGCTGTAGAGGGGGGGTGAATACAGCTATTTAAAAACTACACACTATTTTCTCAATGTTTGTATGTATTATCAACAATTTGTTAATTACAAACAAGCTTGAATGCGGAATAGTTCAAGCTGAGATGACAGATACAGCAGTATGTTCACTAGTCTAAGACAAACTCAAACTAGTATACAATGAATACACTCACTAAGAAGCACTCACTGTGTTTACAAGACTTAAGGGAACGGCTTGTGTAAAACAGCTTAGACACACAGATACTGGTTTATACAGAAGGCTTGCATGCATGAAAATCACACTTGCACGTTCACTCTTGGTTTCAGCACTTAGCTTTCTTCACACTTCTTTCTGTCCTTAGAAGCTTCCTTTTATACTCACTTAGAGGATCTAAGAGAAACAACTTCATTGGACGGAATGAAAAAGGAGAAGTCTTGTTGAAAAGACAACATAACCTTTTCTGCACTTTTCTGAAAAGCAGACTTGACTTCACATGTGCAGAACTTTTGTCTTTTTACTTTGTCTACTGTTGCATTGCCTTTAACTAATTTAGGAATGTCAACTTTGCGTCTTTCTTCCTTGTAAAGGCCTATTTTGATATAAGAAAAAGGTCTGTCACCCTTTTTCAAATAACCTTTTGTCTTCATGTTACAGAACAGCGTGGGCAGGCTGAGCAGTTCTGTTTTCCACTTTGTCTTCGACTTTGTAAACTGATCTTGCAGTCAAAAACAATACATGATGACTTGGAAACATATTCCATAAAGTGTTTAGCCTGTTCACAAAGAACAGGTTCTGTTCACAAAGAACAGAACACTTTAAAAATGCCCAAGCTGCTCAACAGTGTAGAGCAGCGTAGACAGTTTATGTCCAGCCTGTTCAGCAGACAGAGCAGCTTGGACAAACTGTCTAAGTTGCAACACATGCAACATATAGAACAGCTTTAGACTGATATTGCAAATCATTTTCAGGTTTCAATAAGACATATAACAGGCCTTAAATTCAACCTTCAAATGCATCAACAGGTTTGATTATAAATCTCCCCCTCAGATGTAGAACAGGTTTGACTGAGGCCTTTTTGTGCCTAACAATCTCCCCCTATTTGCAATAACCAGTCCAAGCTGGTCTTATCAAAAATCACTATATATTTTTACAGTACATTTTGCTGAATTGAAATTACAACATTACAGTAAAGTAAAAGATCAGTTTATATATACACTGATTCTTGATTACACTAGAACAACACATGTTCTTACAAGAGTACAACTAATGTACTAATGTATTTTACAACTAATGTAAAAGCAAAAAATTACAACTTATGTAATAATGTACAACTAATGTACAAGATGTACAACTAATGTACAAGATGTACAACTAATGTACAAGATGTTTGGACTGTTTAAGTTGGGAGCAGAAAACGGTAAGCCTGTCCAACTGATGGACAGCTTCCATTCTTCACCTACCCAGATGGCAGGTGGACTTCATTGGACAGGAGGTGGCATCCCTTCTTTGAATCTTCTTTCAAGTTCTTCCCTTGTTTCTTCCATTTCTTCAATTTCAACTCTGAGAAACATAAAGTTAGAATCTTGAAGCTCACCTCTGTCATAAAAACCTTTCAGCTCATCCCAGATGGCTGCTCTCCATAAGCTGGACTGTCTGAAGGAGGTGGCAATTCTGAAGGCTGCAAGCTGCTTAAGACCAACTTTGTGTAGGTCTGAAGCTCTTTGAAAACATTTCTTCTGAGATAAGGGATCTACAAAAAATGCCCCTAACTCAGGCTCTTCAATTACTTTGCCATCTTCAAATTCAACTCCTTCAGGCAGGCTGTGGTCAACTCCTTTAATTTCCACAGCATAATCTCCTTGTTCAATCATAATAAGGAGTTCTTCCAGCTCTGTATCCTTCTTTGTCCTTCTGGCCTTTATTTTGGGGTATGTCACAGAGACACCCTCTCTTACTTCTTTTGGAATCAGGCCCAGCTCACTTACTCTCTCCATCAGCTTCTTGATGTATGCCCTGATAGTCTTAGCCGTTTCTGACTTAGACTGGCTCAGGGCAACTGCCAGTTCCACCCATTCCCTGTATCCCATCTGTGCAACATCAGTGTGATCGTAGGATTCCATTTCAGGGCCTGTTGCACCCATCCTGGTGATCTGAAGCTTCCACTGTGTGCCTTTTCTTGAAATGGGAACAGCTTTGACAATCGCTTCCTTGGCAAGCCTTCTATTAGCAACATCATGAAATTTCTTTCTAGCCACGTTGTCAAAGTGGAATTTGGCTCTGGCAGAGGGTACTTGAGTCTTGGTCACAGAGACCTGAGCACCCTGTGCTTTTTCTCCCTCCTTTTCTCCTGCTGATTCCTTAGCAGCTTCCATTAATTTCTTTTGCACATCCAAGGAAGACATTTTTGCTTTTCTTGCCTCTTGAAGCGCAAAAGATTTAGCAGCTTTGGCAGATTGTTCTTCTTTTCTTAATATTTCCAGGGCTTGAAGCTGTTCTTCTCTGAACTCAAAGTATTTGTGCATTGGAAGACCCATCTCCTTTGCCCTGGCTTTGTGAAACTTAAGATCAGCTGCTTTCTGCTGTTGTTGATCAATGGCTGCTTTTTCTTTTCCTTTAGCTGCTGTAGCAACTTCAGGAATTTCCTCTTCTTCTTCTTCTTCTAAGATCAGATGCCTTCTTCTACTGCTTGGCCTGTCCTCAGAAATGAATACCTCCCCCTTAGACTGAGCAGGGTTTGGAGATTCAACCTGAGTAGGCTGAGCAGCTTGGGAGGCACCTTCCAATGTACCTGTAGATGTCCCTGCTGGTTGACCAGTGGGAGTTGTAGGTACTGCTTTCTCCTTAGGAGAAGAGGTTTTCTCCCCCTTAGACTTAGTCTTCGAGGCAGATGACTTCTCCCCCTTTGAAGGAGATGGAACAGCACCTTCAACACCTGGTCTGCCTGAAGACACAAAGTCAGCAGGCTTACCAGCAGTTTTGGCAGCAGGTTTGGGGCCAACCAGGCTTGTCACTAAGAAAGCCAGGTTGTCCTTAATCTCTGCAAGCTGGGAAAGACAGGCTTGAAGAGAAGAGGCTTGGGAATCAGCAAGAGTGGTCATCTTAACAACGTTTTCTCTATCAGAAGCTGTGAACAACAGGCTTTGAAGCTGTGCAAGATGGACTTCAAGAGTATCTTGCACATCAGCAAGGTCTGAGGACACAGAATTTGATAGAGAGCCAATAAGAGTGTTCAGGCTGGCCAATGTGTTAGGAAGGGTAGTGTGGCAAGAATTGAGGAGAGATGACAGCTGTTGGGAAATGGCTGCCATAGAGGACACAGAGTCCTGTTGTAAGGAGAGGATAGAGGAGAGAGAGTTGGATACAGTATGCAGCTGTGCAGTGAGTGCAATCAGCTGTGAAGAGTTGTTGGTTTGGGGAGTGACTGGGAAGGATTCTTTGAACATATCAAAGAAGCCTTTGAGCTGCTCAGACACAGAGTCTGAGATGATGGATGGTAGGGAGTGCATGGTGTTTTCCAAAGAACCAACTTTGTTGGTCAGCAAAGAAAGCTGATCCTTCAAAGGCATGTCTTTGGGAGATGGTGGTGTATGGGTGGATTGTTTTGAGTGGGTAGAGGGAGAAGATGATGATGAAGCAGGTGTTTGAGGATGTGATGGAGAGGGAAGAGAGACTTGGGACAGAAGCTCCATAGCCTGAGCAAAAGTAAGATGGCCCAGCTTGGAGGGGTCAAGGGGTCCTTCAGCAGCGGCTGTAGCTGCATCATTAGGAGAAGGGGATGATGTATGGGGCCTTTCAGATGCTGCTTGTGTTGCAACACCCTCATGAAGACCAGTGGTGGTTCCCTCTGCAGTGTCTTGGTCTAAAGGCACCTCATCATTGGGAGATGGGATATGCATTTCAACATCAGCAGTGGTGAAACCTGCTGATGGAATTTGCATGAAGGGAGGAGCCTCACCAGAGGGATGGTGTGATCCCTGAGGTTCATCAGCTTGGGATGTTGGTCCCTCAGCAGCTGTTTGGTGTAGAACAACTGTATCATGGGGAGCAGAAGTCTGAGGCTGAGCTGCTGATTGGTCTATATCAGCAGCGTGGGCACCTCGTGCAGACTCAGGGTGTGAGGAGATATGAGTGGGGGACAGTGTGGACACATTATGGAGTGGAGAGGACTCCTGTCTTTCAATATCCTCAGCCTGTTGGGAGGCTTGGATAGTTGATGTGGGTATCTCCGTTTGTACAACTGGTTCCTGTTGGGAGGAACCAGAGGGTCTAGGCTGACTCTGGGTAGACTCAGATTGGAGAGAAGCAGGCTCCAAATGAGCTGAACCTTCTCCCAAAATAGGAGAGGCAGCAGGGATTGCTTCTTTTACAACTGAACCCTGTTGAGAGGGAACAAAGGAAGTGGTTCTTTGGGCTGGTTTCTTTTTGGAGAGAGATTTGCGTTGGTAGTGAATGGATGAAGTGGGTGATTGTGGAGAGGGGAGAGGATCTGTATGGACAGGGTGTGAGACTGGGTTAGGAACAGTGGGGCTGACCTGTTCCATGGTCTCTTGTGCCACAGAGGCACCAGCCACTAAGGCTTCAGGCTCAACAAATGAACCAGGGTGAGGAGTCTGCTCCTCCTCAGCCACAGAGGCTAAAGGAACAGACTCAGACTGAGCTGTTTTGGCCTTCTTTTTCACAGGCCCAGCTTCAGCAGTTGCCAGGGTCCTCTTTACAAGTTTGGACCTGGCTTTGGATTTTCTGGTGGGAGCAGCAGCTTCTGGATCCACCCTCACAGCAGAGGGTCCTTCCACCAAACCTAACAACCTCCTCATTGGTGTGGATAGAGGAGGCTCATTTTGTAGGACTGGAGTATAATAAACTCTATTCCCTATAACTGGGAATGCAGCAGTCTTAAGTAGAGGCTGAGAGTTATAGAGACGCTCACCACAAACATGTCTGAAAATGAGGCTCAGAAACCTGGGATAACGGACAGCAGCTGGTCTTGACTCTTGCTGCACCAGGTTCCTCAAATTCACAAAAATCCAGTTGGCCATGTCCATGGTAGTTCCATCCACAAGCTGCAGAACTACAGGGATTTCATCACGACTCAGTTGGTCAAAGGAACCAACCTTGCTGCTGAAGCACATCACCACAGAGGCGAATAAGAAGCTGTAGGTAGGAGAGAGATCCTTCCTGAACAGTGTTGCTCCAATTTTTGGTTCTGCTACACCACAAAAGTTCAGCAGATTCTTCATCTGTTCATCTTCAGGCTGTGGTCGATCATATTGTGCAACCACAAAGAGTCGAAGAACTTCCCTGAGCAGATGAGTGTTGATCTCAATGGTCTAAGTCCCATTGAGTATGGTGCCCTTAATGACTTTGGTTTCTGGGATATAGGCACAGGTATACCAGAACTCATACACCATCTCCTGGTACAGGACACCAGGAGATGCAGTCATGGCGTAGTTCAACGGATGAACTTTCAGAAACTCCACCATTTGGTCATAGCCCTTCCCCACATAGTTTTTGGGGATTGTGAGGTTGGCAATGTAGTTGGTGGGCTTAATGGTCAGCATTGTGGTGATTGATGAGTGTTTGACAACATCCTCACCAACGAACACTGGGAGAAAGGGATTAGGACTGTGAGCCATTTGGGAATTTTTGAGGTTTGAAGAAGCAGGAGACACTTAGTCGATTTTTAGGGTTCTTGAGGATTTCTGGAAATAATGAGGAAGACGAAGATGAAACAGTGGTTTGGTATTTATAGGATTTGAATGTGAGTGTGTATGAGAGAGAAGGTTTGGGTGGTTCGATTTGAAATGTTAGTTAACGGAAAACGGAACGGTTGTCCATGTCAGAAACATTTGTCAGACCACTTGACCTTTTTAATCACTAACACACGTAACCCACATTATCCGCAGTAATTAAGTTAAATAAAACATAAATTAAGTAACTTAAGTTTGAAGAAAGGTAATTAAAACTGTTGGTCCAAGCTGTTGGTCAAACCTGTGATGAGCCGGGTCATCACAAGCTGTTTAGTCTTCAAGCTGTTCATTCCTCAAACTGTGCCTTCAGCCTGCTCTCCTTTGTAAGAACAGGTTATGTTCAATAGTTGAACAGGTTACAAGACAATGGCTTGTAAGACAGTGTGAAGAAGTGAACAGGTTGAAGATTGGACCATCAGAGCAGGCTGGACGAATAAACTGATTTTGTTCAGCCTGTTGTATGCTCAAGCTGTTCAAGTTTTTCAGACAAATGACTAAGTACAGAACATGTATAACCTGTTCTGCCTAAGCTGTTCAGAGAAACTTGAGCAGTGTGGAACACACAAATTCTTAGACCTTTGAGAAACACTTAGTCACTCTTGTTTAACATGCCCAGCTTGCTGACAAGGTAATTAAACCTTGTTTCATCCAGAGGTTTGGTGAAAATGTCTGCAAGCTGTTCATTTGTGGAAATAAAACTTACCTCCTTATTACCTTTCTGAATGTGATCTCTGATGAAGTGATGTCTGACTTCAATATGCTTTGTTCTTGAATAAAATACTGGATTGTTGGAAATGGCTATGGCACTTGTGTTATCACAGAATTTTCCTATACACAAGACCATAATCTTCAAGCTGATGCTGCATCCACAGAATCTGTCCACAACAGCTTCCAGCAGCAATGTACTCAGCTTCAGCAGTAGAAGTAGACACAGAGTTCTGCTTCTTGCTACACCAACTTATCAACTTTCCACCAAGGAGTTGACATCCACCTGTTGTGCTTTTCCTGTCTAGCCTGCAGCCTGCAAAATCAGAATCTGAATAACCTGTTCGTTCAAGACTAGAGTCTTTGGGATACCAAAGACCCAAACCTGGTGTACCCTTCAGGTATCTGAAGATTCTTTTAACAGCAGCTAGATGAGATTCCTTTGGATCAGCTTGGAACCTAGCACATAAACAGGTGGCAAACATAATATCAGGTCTACTAGCAGTTAAGTATAGCAAGCTCCCAATCATGCCTCTGTAAGCTGTTACTGAAACAGCTTTGCCACTGGCATCAGCATCCAATTTTACATTGGTTGCCATTGGGGTTTTAATAGGAGAACTTTGATCAAATTTGAACTTTTTCAATAGATCTAAAGTGTACTTTCTTTGAATTATAAAAATTCCAGTTGAGGTTTGTTTAACCTGTAATCCTAAAAAGAAAGTTAGTTCTCCCATCATACTCATTTCATACTTAGATTTCATGAGTAATGAGAAATTCTTGCATAGCTGCTCATTAGTAGAACCAAATATTATGTCATCCACATAAATTTGAACAAGCATAATGTCAGACTTCACCTTCTTTATGAACAGTGTAGTATCCACTTTACCTCTGGAATACCCATTGCTCATAAAGGAACTCAGTAAGAGTGTCATACCAGGCTCTAGGGGCTTGTTTGAGACCATAGAGTGCTTTGTCCAACTTATAGACAAAACCTGGATGTTGTTCATTTTCAAAACCTGGAGGCTGCTTGACATAAACTTCTTCTTGCAGCTTCCCATTCAAAAATGCAC
>JAANYP010002735.1:0-76029 GCA_020465985.1 Centrapalus pauciflorus
AAGCACTCACTGTGTTTACAAGACTTAAGGGAACAACTTATGTAAAACAGCTTAGACACACAGATGCTGGTTTACACAGACGGCTTGCATGCATGAAAATCACACTTGCACGTTCACTCTTGGTTTCAGCACTTAGCTTTCTTCACACATCTTTCTGTCCTTAGAAGCTTCCTTTTATACTCACTCAGAGGATCTAAGAGAAACATATTCATTGGACGGAATGAAAAAGGAGAAGTCTTGTTGAAAAGACAACATAACCTTTTCTGCACTTTTCTGAAAAGCAGACTTGTCTTCACATGTGCAGAACTTTTGTCTTTTTACTTTATCTACTGTTGCATTGCCTTTAACTAATTTAGGAATGTCAACTTTGCGTCTTTCTTCCTTGTAAAGGCCTATTTTGATATAAGAAAAAGGTCTGTCACCCTTTTTCAAATAACCTTTTGTCTTCATGTTACAGAACAACGTGGGCAGGCTGAGCAGTTCTGTTTTCCACTTTGTCTTCGACTTTGTAAACTGATCTTGTAGTAAAAAACAATACATGATGACTTGGAAACATATTCCATAAAGTGTTTAGCCTGTTCACAAAGAACAGGTTCTGTTCACAAAGAACAGAACACTTTAAAATTGCCCAAGCTGCTCAACAGTGTAGAGCAGCGTAGACAGTTTATGTCCAGCCTGTTCAGCAGACAGAGCAGCTTGGACAAACTGTCTTAGTTGCAACACATGCAACATATAGAACAGCTTTAGACTGATATTGCAAATCATTTTCAGGTATCAATAAGGCATATAACAGGCCTTAAATTCAACCTTCAAATGCATCAACAGGTTTGATTATAAATCTCCCCCTAAGATGTAGAACAGGTTTGACTGAGGCCTTTTTGTGTCTAACAGCTAAAATGTAGCTAAATGGAAAGTGATCATAATGATATATTTGAATTTTTATAAATTATAATACATCAAACGTCATAATAGAAAAACAAAACAACTATATATTGTATATAAAATAAAATATTTAGTCAGCTGCATGCCTGCCTGCCTAATGCAAATGGTTCCGAAGATAGTAAATTTTATATCATAACGTAGACAAAAATAATGCAATCATAATGATATATTAAATTAGAGTAAATTACAGAAATGGTCTCTGTGGTTTGTTCAAAATTATGAAAACAGTCCCTCAACTTCCAAAGTTGCAGTGGCGGTCCGTCAAACCATTTCCTACTTGCAAAATTGGTCTATCTATTTCTAAAATTTTTAAAAATGACAATTTTCTCCTTCTCTCAATTACAAGTTTGTAATTTTCTCTTTTTGATTTACAAGTTTGTAATTTTCTCTTTTTAAAAATGACAATTTTCTCATTCTCTCGATTACAAAAGAAGTACACTATAAGTTATAAAAAGAGAAAATAACACAAATGGTCTCTGTGGTATGGGGGTTCTTGTTGTTTTGGTCACTCAAAGTTTTTTTTACACCAACAATCCCAAAATCCAAAACAATTAACACTATTGGTCCCTGTGACTTAACTTCGTCCACTTATCCGTTTGAGACTTCCCACAATCGAGCGCATTTGTGTCATCTCTAGAGCCTCCCTTAAACAAAAAATAACAATCACTTTACATATTCTGCGTTTGTAGTGATGATCCCTATCTAACAGTTTCTTCTACCTCCCTTTCCTCTATTTTCATACTCACTGAGCTTTCCAAATCTTGTTGTGAAACCCTGAAACAATGAAACCAAGCGGCATTCGTACTTATTTCATAGGTGATCGAAGATCGAAGAGCAGAAGAAACCAAGCAATGTGGAGACTATGCAAAGGAAACTATGAAATCGACCTGCAACAACTTTATGGTATGTTGTAATCATGAAATACTAGTTTTTATTGTTTAGAAATCATTTAGTATTCGTGGCTTGTCTTTATTATTAGAAAAAAATTGAAAATTTTCATAAAACTATGTGATAGAAGGTATGTGTTTCGTTACCCTATTTTTCTTTAATGTTTAATACAGGTGCAAATCCATCAAGGTTCATCATGGTGGTGTGTTGTTTACCAAATTTTCTAATGGGTCATATGTTGAGGGTTAGGTAAACTATGTAGATCAAGTAGATATAAATGCCTTTTCAGTGTATGAAATGCATGAGGTAATGGAGCAACTACGTTACCTTGAAGAAGTACTAATATATTACCAATAATTAATACCTAATAGTGACTTGGACTTTGGGCTTAGAGCATTAGAAAATGATGATGATGTTATTCAAATGTCTAAATATGTTTCTGAAAACAAGTTAATGCATGTTTACTATGAACATGAGATGACAAATTTGTTGTGGTATTACACTCCACCAAAGTCTAAGGTTGTCATTGAGAAGTTACCTAAACCAGAATGCGATGTTGCTTAAGTTGAATATACAAGAAACAAAAAGGAAAAGATGAAGATAGGAGGTAGTTCATCTTGTAAGAAGCTTTTCTTGGAATGACAGGAACCTGAGAAAGTTGATTCCAATAAAACATATCACATCAGGATGAACCACTTGAAGAGACAACATGTGTGGATGAAAGACTTGCAGTTGATACACAAGATGAACCACAAGAGGGAGTAGCATTTGATACACAAGAAAAACCATAAGAGGAAATAGTAGTTGCTACACAATAAGAAGCACAAGAGGGATTAGCAGTTGCTGCACAAGAGGGATTAGCAGTTGCTACACAAGAAGAACCACAAGAGGGGATAACACAAGCAGAGTCAGTGGTCCAACAAGATTACTTACATGACTTTGATTCTAACTTTAGAGGCTTTCATCCATTCTTTGGATATGCATACAATGATGATAGGCAAGAAAACAATGATAATGATAATGACTTAGAGGGAGTAGACAATGATGATAGTAATTTTATAGTAGATGAAGATAACATTGTTAATGAAGTAGATGTGGACATGAGGGACTTTCTACTACATGTGGAGATAGATGTTGAGTTCTGTGGCAATTAGATTGAGCAGGATGTTGGGAATGAATACATCAAAGACATAGATGTTTTAAATAATGATAGTTTTGATAGTGATTCTGATGAAGGGATTGTGATATGGACAAGAAGAAGAAGAAGAAGTTGTTGAAACAGTAAAGGAATCAACACATAAAATTAGATGGTAAAGTCATTAACCATAACTTTTATGTTGGTCAAACCTTTGCTTCATCTAAAGAAGTGAAACAAGAAATCAAGTTTTATACAATAGAGACTAGGAGGGAGATAAAGGTTGTCGAGAATGACAATAGAAGAGTGAAAGCATATTATGTTAGTGATATACCAACATTTAATGAGGCTCATGACAGGGCAGTGGGACCTAATCCAGATGGTCAAACGTCAGAAAGTCAATAAAATGCGAAGTGTACAAACAAGGGTATAGAGGAATTGCACAAGGAAAAAATTTCACTTAGGTGTTGGACATATCAAACCTCTCAAATACTGAAACTTGGATGATGAAGACCTTAAATGAAGAACACATTTGCCTTCAATCAAGGAAAATAAAATCTTGCACAACTGGGTTCCTTTCAAATCAAATTATAGATCAAGTTGAATCAAACTCAGATATACCAATTAGGTCAATTCAAGAGCAGATGCAAAAGACTTTTAAGGTTAGTATATCAATTATGCAGGTATATAGGGGGAAGATGAAAGTTTTTAAGGGGAGATTACACACAACAATATGCTCTGTTACGAGACTACATTGAAGAACTTCAGGCAACAAACCTAGGTACTACTGTGAAGTTAGAGGTCGAATCAGAACCTAACTCAGCTTCTCCAACAAGGGAATTTAATAGGATTTACATATTCATAGGAGCATTAGATTAAGGATTCAAAGCATGTATGAGGGATTTTCTAGGGTTGGCTGGTGCTTTTATGAAAGGGTCTTATCCTGATCAAGTTTTGACTGCTATGGGGTTGGATCTTAACAATGACATTTATCCACTTGCTTATGCCATAGTTGAAGTAGAAACATGTAATTCTTGCACTAGGTTTTTAGAATGCCTTGGTGATGATCTGGATATGATTCTGAATTCTAATTTCACTTTCATAAGTGATAGTAAAAAGGTAGATTGTGCATATTTAATGTTGTGGTACGTCAAATTTCTTACCAATCTAAATTGTATTTTGTGGTAACAGGGTATTATACCATGAATAGGAAAAGTATTCCCATGTGCTAAACACAAGTTTTGCTTAAGGCACATTCATGAGAATATGAAGAAGAGATGGAAAGGTAGAGCTTACTAGGATCTGATGTGGAGGTGTCCAACTGCCTATAAAATGCATCAATTTCAGACGTCCATGAATAATTTGAAGATGTTTAACAAAGATGCTCATGACTGGTTGAATAAGATTCCACCACAACACTGGAGTAGATCTCATTTTATAAGTAATATGATAGTTATTGAATTGATTATTACATAATAACTTCATAAATTTTTATATATTAATCTTTAGTTACCTTTAAATTAATTAGGTAGAGCTCATTCTGTTATTTTGCTCAACAACTTGTGTGAGGTATTCAATAGTAAGTTAGTTCATGGTAGGGACAAGCCCATTCTAACTGCATTGGAGTTCATTAGAGAGTATTTATTGAAGAGGTTAGTTAATGTTCAAAAGGTGATTGACAAATATGATGGTCCACTTACACCAACTGCAACAATACCTTTTGAAATCATTGAGAAAGATGCTCATGAGTATAATGTGTTACGGAATGGGGGGATAACTTTCAAGTTACTAGACCTTGGCAAGATCAATGTGTTGTTGATGTAAAAGAAAGGGTTTGCAGTTGTGGGAAGTTGGAAATCACTGGTATTCCTTGTAAACATCTTGTGGCAACAATATGGAACATGGTTGTGAATGGACAAGATGTTGACTTACCTAAAACACGTGTTCATAAGGTGTATAGGCTTGATACATGGAAACAAGTTTACTCATTCAAGATTGATCCTATAAAAGGTTCCAGCATGTGGCCTAAGTGTCCATGCCTAACAACTTTTGTTCCACGAAAACATCACAAGCAAGTGGGAATGCCAACCAAGAAAAGAAAGAAAGCAGCAAAGAGGGAGAGAATCAGGAGAATGCTACAGATATGGTTAGGGGGAAGCTTTCAAGATCATAGAAGACAGTAACATGCAATAAATGTAAAAAGAAAGGTCACGATTCCCAGACATGTAAAGGTCAACAAGCAGGCTATTAAAGGCAAACACAAGAAGGTGCAAGTCAATAAGCCATGGAAGGGATAGGAGCAGCAATCTAAGTTATTATGATGTTTTGTTTTAAGACAATGTTCGTATAATTATCTATTTTGTAATCACTGTTAATGTTTTGAAACTTATGTTGTTTGGTGGTGATTTATCATACTCTGTATTGTATTGTAATGACTGTTGGTTATTGACAATGTTATGGGTTTTATATATTGTGTGCCTCTACATGCATCGAAGACATAATTTGATTGCATGTCTTACTTTCAAAGCAATGTTACAAATGAAAGCAGTGTTACAAATGAAGGAATAACATAATAAATGATCATTTTTTTCCATTCATTTCTTCATAACAGGGACCATTACATCCTCAAAAAAAGCCATCACCACAAACCATTACATCAATACGAACCATTACATCAAAAGAAGCCATTACAGCAAAAGAGTCCAAGCATACTTGGTTGACATCTACATAAAAGGCATCTGCCTTTTTACTTACATCATAGCTACATAAATGGAAAATGCAATCCAACTAACTACCAACCACATCTTGAGCCTTGTAGCTTCTCTTTTAGCTTAAAACCATAGGAGTTCCACACTGTCCTTTGCTCGTAAAAGACCAGGAATGATTTCCGTTGAACGAGTGTACATTGGAGCTTGACTCCTATACAACAAGAAAAAGAATTAAAAAAATCATAGGGCTAATACTATCATCAACATGTAATATCTTACCAAATCAGGACAACTCAAAAAGCTTTGACCAGGATTACCAGAAGTCCATGATGTTCGTATCGTTGCAACCCAACCACATCCACACATCACCATTGTTGATTAAATGGAGAAGACGATCGATTTACAGTGAGCAAACCGAGAGAGACGAGAACGGTGGTTGAAAGAAGAAGAGAATAAAGCATTTTAATAACCTTAACCAAAAAAGACTGAAATGCCCTTGATTGGGGGAAGTCTCAAACGGAGAAATGGACGGAGTTAAGTCACAGGGACCAACAGTGTTAAAGGTTTGAGATTTTAGGACCGTTGTTGTAAGAAACAAACTTTAAAGAACCAAAACAACAAGAACCCCAAAACCACAGGGACCATTTGTGTAATTTACTCTAATAAAAAACTACTTTTGACCCCCACGCGGTGGGGGCATGAATATGAAAAAGCTAATACTACATTTGTCGTATCGTTCTAAACAAATCTAAGGTTACGTCTACATTTAAATTGTTCATATTTAGAAATCCATTTAATCAATGTATTTTCATACAAATCAATTGAGGTATTTATATTTTTATTGTAATAAAGAGGAACACTATATGACATATGTCACACTTTCGACCTACCATATTTTTTATTTGTACCAATGTACCATTATGTTATCAATGTTATAGGAGTTATATTCAATCTAAGTCACTACAACAAAATGAACCTAAAGCAACATGGGAAAAGTGTTGTGTTAGGCCTTAAAAGTGTTGCTATAGGCCTAATGCGACACTTTATGTAGTGCCACCTTAGCCAACGTCGCCTTAGGTCTAAAGCGACACTTTCACTAGATAATGCAACACTTTTCAAAAGTGTTGCCATTATTTTATAAATGCAACACTTTTTAGATGCAACACTTTTTATATTCTAAAGCAACACTTTTTAATGTGTTGCCATTATTTTATAAATGCAACACTTTTTAAATGTAACACTTTTTATACTCTAAAGCAACACTTTTAATTTATTGTTACCAACTTATAGCAACACTTTACTTATCAATTGCAACACTTATCAAATGTTGTCATTATGTAAATGCAACACCATATCAATCTATTGTAACACTTTATTATTGTTTTAAATTACATACATGCAATATATTCTAGACAAAAGAAACACATTCATTATTTTTTTAAATTTAATGCAAATACAAATATTTATTTAATTGTTTCGTGATAGTTTTTCAACTTACCATTCAATTTAACAAAAATAACATTTCATAACATATCGATCAAAAAGTATTTCAAGTACATAAACGTCTACAACTAAAATAAGGTTCATCAAATGTATAAGCGATACAACAAAAAAGTAAATTACAATCTTCAGAATGCATATTCAATTCCTCTTCTTGTAATTTCTTCCATACGAAATCAACGCTTATCATGCACAACTCTCCTTCTGTCGATCACTTTCACAAAAATTCTGTCCAAAATAGCAATCAACTTTCCTGAAACTGCATAACATGGCAACAAACTTTCAAATTAAGTCAGTTTTCGATGAAACCTTCACAACATCTTAAAAATCTTCTAAAACCAACAAATCTATAAAAATATTACACTTCCCACATTAAATTTGTATTTTTACTCGTTAAACTCAATTCTTTGCATAAAATAACAAATAACTTTCGCTTGACGTCCAATTTTAACGGTACTTTTTGTAACAAGTCTAAAATCCTTAGGAAAGACCAAATATATAAACATATTTCATCATTCATTGATATTTCATACTTTTGGGCATTAAAGTACAAAAAGTTTGTTTAAAATAGCAATGAACTTTCATGTGATGTCAGATTTCGATGATTCTTTTTGCAACACATCCTAAATCCTTTAAAGACATCAAACTTATATAAATATTTCATCATTTATTGCTATTTCGTGATTCGGTATATTAAAGTCTCATTTATTCATTATTTGACTTTTAAAAGCCAAATAAGAGACTTTTGTTAACTTCATCAATTTTGAAAACTCTATTGACGTATTCTAACCATATTTAAAGTTTAGAATTACATGAGAATAGAGAGTGTTACATCAGTGCTCAAATCCTTCCATATAAATTGATTGAAATTGCAATCTTTAGCTGTGAGGAGTTGATACCAAATTAGAAAAAGATAAATCGATAACAAAATCCATAGATAAGTACCTCAAAACTGCAGCTATTTATAAAACAATTATGAACTTAAACTGCAGCTATATATAAGTTTCTGGTTTTTCACAAAAAAATCTGCCCAGAATAGCAATCAACTTTACTGAAATTGCATAAATGACAACAAACTTTCAAAGAAAACCTCTGATTCATCTAATGCTGATAAAATAAGGAAAGGATTAATCACTAGTAGAGCTAAAAGATATCCAAGTGCTTCACCACCGATGATTTCTATAAAAAATACAAATAAGTTAACATTCAGGAAACTAAGTACATGATGCAAAAAAATTGCAACAGTCTGCTCACAACATCACTCAACATACTTAGGACTAACAGTTTCAACAAACTACAAGAAAAGGTCAAGTGGAAATTTTGCACACTAGTTATTTCTAGATGATTACTTCCATAACCTTGATAGTTAATTATTAATACTTTGGCCTGAGATAATTACTATTCTTAAATAGGTACATACGTTAATATAAGGTTTTGACTGATGGTTAAATATTTGAACATTCCTCAATAATGATAATCTTGTGGGCCAAACAAAATGTAATCATTATTTCAGAACAATTACTTATAGGCAAATAAAGAGAAGATTATGTTTATTCACTTTTTGTCAAAAGGGAAAACTTCTCATTTGTTTGGGAACCAAGACTTGAAGAAAATTACCAGGTAATGTTACTCATTACAGAGTGTGTCTCTTAACTTTAAGTAATAGCTGCAACAATACATACATATATGAAAGCAACAACAGCCCTCAACAAACAAATGTATCATTTAGATAAGGAACACACTAATTAGTATGTCCATAAGCCTCAATATCCATTATATAATTATACAAATAATCACATACATTGAAGTCATAATAATAAGAAGATTTTAATAACAGAGTGGACAGACAGAAATGGTTACTGCTTGGGCATGCATTTGTGTGTGAATTAGGACTAGAAATATGTATTTAATAAACAAAAAAAAGATTGTAAATGGTGTAGCCTCTTTGAATGAAGTGCATACATGGAGTGCCATCCAGGCCTTTTCATTTTCACTTAACATGCTGATTAAGCAATTACATGGCAAGTAAAAGAGGAATATTAATACAGACTGGAAATACAAAATGGTCAAGTTATGATCCTAATAGGGAACATGTCACTAACTCTCCTTGACCAATTTTTATAAATAGGTCACTTTAAATTTTCACAGTACAATAAAAGTTCAAAAATAGTGTTTTTTAAAAAGGAAGATAATTTGGAATTTTAGCACCATAAAATACCCGATAACCCAAACCATTTTAATCACCTACAAGACTCATGTAATAACTCTCATCTAACTATAGCTTCAACCAATTTGAAATTTATAAATTTGTTCATGTTCCCCATTTTGGACAGCGACCAAACATGTTATGGATACATAGAACTCAAGAACCATGGATAAGAAAATGACATTATGTGTTAGCAGGTAAATGCATAAAAGTGTATAATGTGTCACATACGACACTTTAATGTTAAAGGGCATCACAAATAGTGAATTAAAAGGAATGTTGACATTGCACAAATAAACAAGCAATCAAACATTAGAGACTCTTCTCACCCAAATTAGCCTTCATGGTATGACAGTCAAGGATCATAAGGCAGTGAGTTAAAGGACCTCAAACACAAGTACGATAAAGTAACAATCTAATCAGATGGAAGATTTTACCATCATTTAAGGTCTGAGAGTCAACTATATCAGGTTCCTCCTTCAGACGATAAGCATTGTTGCTAGTGTAGCCGTGTAGGTGGAGCCTGCATATTTCCTTGTGTGGCTTTCTCGATTAGTTTCATAGTGTATAACCTGTTAATAAAAAGATAGTCACTTACAACCTATAACAACTTTGTAAAAGCACAAACAAGAAATTATGTCCCTCAATTAAAAAAACTCTATGTAATGTGGATGACTAATGTATATTTTACTCACACCTCTTTTCACTTCATATGCAAAGATTGAGGCCATGTTTTAGCTCCAAGAAGCTAATGCGTAGCTGTATCTGCACTTTACTTGTAATAGGAATAAAAAAACGACCTTTGTAATTTCAGTAATAGTTGCCATTGTAGTATTCCTCCTAACACTATACAAATATATACATACAGGGAATGTGATAAGAAAATTACAATAATAAAATTGTATATGATGAAATTACCTTTTGAATGAACTTAGTTGGCATAATAGTTTGTAGGTAACAGAAAGATTGCTACACTGCCTAGTTATATACATGGCGTACAAAATTTAAAAATCAAACACAAACGACAAAAAACAAAAGAACAAGTAACAAAAACATGTTGTAGAACTTGTTTATACAATGCATAGTTTTATACAGGACTTGCAAAACCAAAAAACGAACACAAACGATAGAGACCAAAAGAATAAGTAACAAAAACATTTTGTAGAACTTGTTTATACTTGTGTGTTGCTTACCATGATCGATAATCATGTATCACTTAGCAATAAGGATTGATTCCAAACCAATATAAAAAAAGTTCATTAATTTATAATTATCAAACTCATATTGATTACCAAGCTTAGCAACATATGTGCTTCAAAATTACAGTAACATGTTTGATTTTCCAATTCAGCAAACTTCAATAGCTTACATGCCATAAATTCTTCAAAAAAAAAGTCAAATATGACTTAAAGATTAACCAATTCTAAAACTACAACTATATATACACACATACAGTCAGCTTCAACTTGTAGACTCTGTCCAGCAATATGCAAGTTTAATTCTACTGTAAATTAGGTGTAGAATTCCGGGAAAAACTGTTGAAAAGACGACCACCCATCAAATTTAAGGCTACTTTGTGAAAAACAACAAATACAATTCTTAATCTTGTGGTCCAGACACCTAAAGCAATGACTAATATATACTTAATGAAAAACTCTATCTAAAACCAGAACATCTGTCCCAAGAAACAACCATAAAACCAACTGATGGCCTGACGATTAATAAATAAAACCACCTACTATCTTCACGAAGCCCATCCAAAATCCTTCATTGAATACAGAATACCTCCATAACAAAATCCATATACACATCCTTGACCCCAACTACACACTTTTATAGCAAATTAAACATCAAAACAAAGATGAGTGGCATTAAGAAGATGCTGCTAAGAACTTTCTGAAATGTGAAAAATTTCTAACAAGAAACATATTAATTGCTAATAAAAATAAAGCTATAATGCCAACCTTAAATAAAGAATCAAAGATGGTTAATAAGACATATTAGGTTAGAGAAAACTCACATCTTATACAATCAATGATGGGAAGCAACAAACAACAATTTACTCCAATTCAGTTGGTGGCATAGAAGCAATGACAACAACCTACAGATTGCTGATCGAACTTACCCAGAAGTATAAATCGGACCTAGATTCAGGACAAAACAAAATCAAATTCCTAGAACAAATTCCAAGACAAGAATTGAAAACCAATTTGAAACAGATTGACCACTACAATGAAACCATTTCGCGTAATAGAGTATAGTGTATAATGAAGAAACATGTAGCTTTCAATGTTGCGGTTCTCCCTAAGGTACTCTGTAAGCTTTAAAGCTCCGACTGCCACAGATTTTGTGCCCACTTTATCCATTACCTTACCATGTAAAATTGGAAAAATGGGCACAAACTTCATATATATGGTGAACGACCAAAAGTGCCTAAAGGTTCATCATTGATGGTGTGTATATTTTTTTTAACTATAATTGTTACAAGAATTGAACACAAAATCATTAAAACTGAGACAAGAAGCGAAAATCATTACAAATGAAATTCGATTTTGTTCAAACATTTCATCGAACACTTGGTGTTCATAATTGATGAGTGAACAGGGTTACTCTTTTAGTCGAATGCAAGCAAAAGCATAGATGTTTGTCTTGTACAGAATGCCAGGGGAAGGAAAATTCATTAACATTGAGACAAGAATCGAACAATAAACCAGTAAAATTGAGAGAATAAGCAAAAATCATTAAATCTGAATATGAACATGAGCAAGAATTTACCTTCGTATATGCGATTACAAGTAATTCCATTTGTGATTTGTGATGAAACTCTGATGTCAAAGGACATATAAAGTCGAGTATGATTTTTGATGATATTGTGGAACAAGGCAGGCATATGAGAATCGTAAGCGTATAAGAACAGTAGATGGTGATGAAGCAGCGCAGGTTGAAGTAGCCTCCCCATGAATCGCTGATACATGCAATTGTAGAAGCTAAGAATCGGCTTCCCTTAATGTTCACAGGTTGTAGGTTTTGGGTCCTCAACCAAATAAGGTGCTTTGTAATAGAGAAATAGAGATGGAAAGCAGCGATGATGAAGAGGTATAGGTGCCATCGTTCGCGAATTGGAACCGCCTTTATGAAACTGAATGCCTATCGAGAACGATTAGAATCCCAAAAACATGAATATATATATTGATGAAACGAAGACAGATTAATCAAAATGAGATTTTATTAAACATACCTGAAAGTGGGAGGACATTGAACGAAGATGAAGAAATCGGCCAGACAATAGATGAAATCGATCGAGGTATACAAGGGAGACAAAGAACGTAAGGTATTGGGTTTATTTTGTCGCACTGGAAGTAAGAGCAGAAGTGAAAAAGGATGCAGAAGATGTGGGTATGGAATCAAGGGTTTCCATTGTAGAAGCAGAGAAGGAAGGAGAAGAACGTGGGAGCAGAAGTCTACCGCGTCAATTTTTTATTGGCTTTATTCTGAATTTTCAACATTAACCGCACGTGGAAAATAACTGTTATAGCTGCTTTATAATAGAATAATAGATTATAATTGTTATTATTATTATTATTAAATTGTTAAGTTAAAAGTTAAAATCTTTTTATATATACATACATATACGTGCGTAAATTTTTTTTAGATTAATTGTTATATATTATTGTATTTCTTTTTCTAACCAATTTAATTTCTAAATATTGCCCTCTTTATTTAAAAATAAAACATGTATTATCAAATCTTGTATTTTGTTAATCCTAAGAAATCAGACATTGAACTTTTATGTGTATTTTTTTAATCAAAATTACAAAACAAAAAAAATAGTATATTCAACACTTATAAACATGTCATATTTTTTTCATTATAAATGCAACACTCAAAAAAATGTTTTTTTAAAAATGTGTTGCATTTTTTTCATTATACATGCAACACTCTAAAATGTGTTGCATTTTTTTCATTATAAATGCAACACTCTAAAAATGTGTTGCTTTTTTTTTCATTATAAATGCAACACTCTAAAAATGTGTTGCATTTTTTTATTGAAATATGCAACACTTTAAACAAATGTTGCAATTTTTAGTAAAAATTGCAACACTTTAGAAAAATGTTGCATTTTTCAGTAAAAATGGCAACACTTTAAAAAAAAGTGTTGCATTAAATCATTATATGCAACACTTTTTGTCAATGTGTTGCTTTAGATCGAACTTAAATAAAAAAGCAACAGTTTTTAAATGTGTTGCATCAAAAGTGTTGCATTAGCTTCAAAATGTAGTAGTGAGTCTAAATTTAAATCTTATCATATTTATATCTAATAAAAAAATATTTGATATATTTATCTGTCACATGACCGTCCACCAATGTTCATCTCTAATGTGACATTCTTTGGCACGCCATACTTTCTATATTCCGTCATTTTACTCTATATATATATATATATATATATATATATATATATATATATATATATATATATATATATATATATATATATATATATATATATATATATATTGTAACATCCCGGATTTGAGCCTGGTACGTGGATTTAATCTGTTGGCTCTTTATTTTAATATTATTGCGTTGTTCCAATTAAATCCCGTTCGTGGATTAAACGTGTCGAGACCGAGTGATACGTGTCTCCGGATTAATAATTAGTGGATTATTATTATCATTGAAATCGTGGATTTAATTGGGTCTAAATGATATTAATAGTGAAAAGGTGATATTGGGTCCGGGTTAATGGGTTCGGGACCGGCTAAAATAGAAACGTATATGTGTCGCCTCCCCCTTTCTTCCATATCCATCTTTGAGAGATACCTAAAGGTGTATGTGTGTGAAATTGTAAAAGCCTAGAAGCCAGGAATCATCACCAAGCTCCAGATTGTGTTGAGAAGCCTTGGATTACCTTCACCATCTTCATCTTGTTGGATTTCTTGAAGATCCTGAGGTAAGAACCTCTAATTTGGTAACTTAGTATTGAGATATGGGTGTTGTGAAGTTAAGGCTTTGCTTTGAATCTGTATGAGCTTTCATATATGAGTTTTGTGTGTTCTCTTGCTGTTAAAATCGGTTAAGGGGTTTTGAGTCCCCTGGTTCAGCCATGGAAATCGCAGGTCAGGGTGCAGACCACCGCTTGGTCGCGGTGCGACCCGCAGGGGCCTAGCGGCGCGAGCCGCAGCCTGCGGGAGAAATTTGGCTTAAGTCTTATAGGGGAGTCTTGGGTCGGTATTGAGTCGGGTTCCTCCGGGCTAATGTCGGGTTGAGTTTATTTGGGTTTTGGGTCTCGGTGGGAGTCTCGCGAAGGGGTTTCGGGAGTCGGTTATTTGGTTGGGGTGTGTTTCGGGTTAGTTCGACTGCGATAATTGTGTTCGAGCTTGAGTTGTTCAGTTATTGAGACTTGTGTTAATGTGTAAGATCTATGATGCTTACAGGTTCTAACCGATCGCGTGTCGAGCCGCAATAGAGTTTCAGGTTTCAGCCGAATTCGGGTAATCGGTGAGTACTCGAGTTCTTTATAAAACGTGCGTAAACTTTTACTAGTCGATTATGTGTTGTAATATGTGTATATGAGACAGAGATACAGCGCGCATGTATGATTCTATCTACCCTATACGTGTTATACGTGTTTGAGTTGCAGGTGTCCACGATATGTGATCGCGCAGGCTGACTGTCCCTAACCAGTCATGAAGTATGAGACTGTATATATACAGCAGTGTTATTGCCAGGTCGCTCCTGTGCCTATTGTGAGCTAACCGATGCTGTGTGCGGCCTGTTAGCTGGGAAACGGCGTCCCCTTTTGAGTAGAGATATGTGTGTGCACTGAGCCCGTGTTATGTGTATTGAGCTATATGTGTTGTGTATGCTATGTGCTTTATCTGCAGAGTCTAACGCTCGCGTACTCACGAGCTTCCCAGCTTATGTTTTCGAGTCTTCCGTGTCTCAGGCAGTCAAACTATGGGGTCTCAGCCGCAGCAGCCGCCGAAGTAGGAGCCGAGGGAGTCCAATACTGAGTTTTGTGTAATCTGCTGCATGTGGCTATTAGCTTTTGAGAACTATTGTATCTGTTCTATATGTGTATGATAGTAGTGTTCAGTTGTGTGTGTACATCAGTCTCAGCATGTGAAATGGTATGTGACAATCTTGTATTGAAGTTTTAATTAATAGTGATTTTCGGCTAATCCTATGACATGTGCCTTATGAGATGCTTGCGTTGTTGCCACTTATGATTGTTTATTGACGTGGCATTTGTGTGAGAAATCTGGGTGTTACAGCTTGGTATCAGAGCTTGTGGTTTCAGTATTGACTATCAGTGGATGCTTGAGCTTTGACCGTGTTCAGATCCGTGGGATTCTTCCTTGAGACTGAGTTTAGCGGAATTAACTGACCTAGCTTATCGTATAACGGTGGGTGGTCGATCTGCTATCTTACCTTTGTGATATGTGCAGGTAGTTATGGCAGATCATGGAGATGGATCTGGGCCAGAGAGGCCAGCCGGGGATGAGTATATTCGTCGATCTGAGCTTCGAGAGGTCTTAGCAGAGTTCTACAGAGAGAGAGAGAGAGATCAGCGTCAGAGGTCAGACCCTCCGCCAGTTACCAGTGTTGAGACGGGGGTCGGTGCGTCTTCTTCTTCTTCTATGAGAGGTGGGTCCTTCAAGGACTTTATGACAGGAGTCCCACCGCAGTTCAGGGGTGGCGGTGAGCCGGGTGCGGCTATGGCATGGGAGAGAGAGATTGAGGCGGCTTTTCGAGTTGCCCACGTTGATCCGGGAGATATGGTCGGTTATGCGACCAATCTATTGAGAGGAGGGGCTTTACAGTGGTGGAAGTCCATCGAGTCATCGATGACTACAGCTGTAGCCTATGCCATGTCGTGGGAGCAGTTTCGTGCCATCTTTGAGTTGCAGTATATCCCCCGTGATGAGCGCCGGGAGATGGAGCGCGGTTTTCTGCATCTCCAGCAGGGCATCATGAGTGTTCAACAGTACGTGGATAGGTTTAATGAGTATGCCCAGTTCGCACCCCAGCACGTTGACACAGAGATCCGTAAGGCTGATGCCTTCATTGACGGTTTGAGATCCGATATCCGAGAGTTTGTCGGGCTTCACGACACCCCTACATTCGCGAGGGCTTTAGAGTTGGCCCGAGTCAGAGAGAGAGAGAGAGAGAGAGAGAGAGAGAGAGAGAGACAGAGAGAGACAGAGGGGTCAGCCTCCAGCCCAGAGATAGAGGTTGGGGACATCTGAGCAGTCCCCTAGTTATTGGCGAGAGCCCCAGGATACCCAGAGAGAGAGAGTCAGCCTGAGCAGCAGCATAGTCAGGGACAGGGTTCAGGGTCCCGCAGAGATCGAGACAGGGGCAGAGACCGCAGATCTAGGAGGCCGGGTCAGTATCAGGGGTCAGGGACGGCCGGACAGAGTCAGGGACATACATCACGTTTCAGTGCTCCCAGCGAGAGTCAGAGTAGCGTGGGGCAGGGGTCCCAGCCATCAGGGAGCCAAGCCGACAGTTCATCTGGGGAGAGAGACTGCCAGAGATGTCGCCGCCGTCATTCCAGGTCTTGTATGCCGGAGCAGCCTCGTTGTTATCGTTGTGGGCAGTACGGCCACACGTCCTTTACCTGTACTTCGAGGGATTCCCTGTACTATTGCTGTGGGAGGCCAGGTCACATTGCCCGAGACTGTCCAGATGCACCGCCAGCTGTGCAGGGAGCGAGCACCAGTGGGACTAGAGTTGAGCCGTCGTCATCGAGCCGCTGAGAGTCAGCGCCTAGAGGTCGGGGCAGAGTGTTTCAGGCTACGACAGAGGAGGCCCGCGAGTCTACCGATGTAGTATCTGGTACGTACATTCTGAATGGGCTTACTGCTCGTTTCTTGTTTGATTCTGGAGCAGATCGCTCATAGGTATCTGTGGTATTCTGTGTGTATTTTTCTGTGCCTTCTACTGCTTTATCTGTTCCATTAGTTGTCGAGAGAGTTGATGGTAGTACGGCATTAGTGAGCCGGATATTTCGAGATTGTGTTTTAGAGATTGATGCTCACTGGTTTCTGATTGATCTGCTACCGATAGAGATTAGCAGTTTCGACGTGATAGTGGGTATGGATTGGATGACAGCCAGACATGCCGACATTCTGTGCACGAAGAAGATGATCTGTATACCCATTTCAGACAGTGCGACTGTGACAGTGTATGGCAAGAGGCGCCGAGGTGAGATTGGTATAGTTTCGATGGCCAGAGCCCAGAGATATGTTGCTAAGGGATGTGAGACCTTCCTGGCTTATGTTGTTGACGCCAGATTGGAGAAGAAGACCATAGATGATATACCCGTGATCAGAGAGTTCCCTGAGGTATTCCCAGAGGAGTTGCCTGGGTTACCGCAGATCGTCAGGTCGAGTTTTGTATAGACCTTATCCTTGGAGCGGTGCCTATTGCGAAGACGCCTTATAGGCTGGCACCTACTGAGATGCGAGAGATGATGTCACAGCTTCAGGAGTTGCTAGATCATGGATTTATCTGTCCGAGTTCGTCCCTGTGGGGAGCTCCCGTGTTGTTTGTGAAGAGACGACACTATGCAGATGTGTATTGACTACCGAGAGTTGAATAAAGTGACGGTGAAGAACCGATATCCGCTTCCACGCATCGACGATCTGTTCGATCAGCTACAGGGTTCGAGTTTCTTTTCGAAGATAGATTTGAGATCGGGTTATCATCAGCTGAGTGTCAGAGATGAGGCTGTTCCGAAGACTGCGTTTCGGACGAGATACGACCACTACGAGTTTCTTGTGATGCCCTTCGGACTGACTAACGCACCCGCGACATTCATGGATTTGATGAACATGGTGTGTAGATCTATGTTGGATCGGTTTGTGATTGTGTTTATCGATGACATCCTGATCTATTCGAGGAGTGCCGAGGACCACGAGCAGCACTTGCGAGAGGTGTTAACCGTGCTGCGAAAGGAGAGACTGTATGCGAAATTCTCCAAGTGCGAGTTCTGGTTGCGAGAGGTCGATCCAGTTTTTGGGGCATGTGGTGAGCGCCGGGGGTATTTCAGTGGATCCGGCGAAGATAGAGGCCGTTATGAGTTGGGAACCGCCGAAGACCGTGCCTGAGATCCACAGCTTTCTGGGATTAGCCGGGTATTATCGCCGTTTCATTCAGGACTTTTCGAGGATTTCCATGCCGTTGACGAGATTGACACGACAGTCCGTTCCTTTCGTATGGTCTGATGAGCAGGAGTCGGCATTCAGAGAGTTGAAGTCCTGGTTATGTCAGGCTCCGGTATTAGCGTTGCCCGAGGGTACAGAGGATTTCGTGGTCTATTGTGATGCATCGGGTACAGGTTTTGGTTGTGTTCTGATGCAGTGAGGCAAGGTGATAGCGTATGCATCGCGACAGTTGAAGACATACGAGGAGAACCATACCGTGCATGATCTCGAGTTAGACGCGATAGCGTTTGCGTTGAAGATATGACGTCATTATTTGTACGGTTCTCGGTTTGTGGTATACACCAACCATAAGAGTCTTCAGTATCTGTTTAGTCAGAAGGAGCTGAATATGAGGCAGCGGCGCAGCTTAGAGCTTCTGAAGGATTATGACTGCGAGATTCAGTACCATCCGGGTAGGGCCAACGTGGTGGCCGATGCGTTGAGCCGCAAGGCGTGCGGCCAGACTGTGGTTTCCCGAGCAGTGAGGCTCGAGGTCACTTCGACCCTTGTGGATAGTTTGAGGGTGGCTCAATTAGAGGGTTTGCGGACAGAGAATGTGAAGAGGGAGCGGGTTACTGGGCAGCTTGATGTGTTGAGCAGAGATAGCAGAGGGCTATATGTATTCCACGATCGAGTCTGGGTCCCGAGAGTCCGTAATCTGCGTCAGTTGATATTAGATGAGTCACACCGGTCGAGACTGTCCATCCACCCCGGGAGCACCAAGATGTACAGAATTTTGCGTGAGTTCTACTGGTGGCCTGAGATGAAGAGAGATGTGGGCCGATATTTCGAGGAGTGCATGACTTGTCTGCGTGTTAAGGCCGAGTATCAGAAGCCTCACGGGCATCTGCAGCCTCTGGAGATCCCCGAGTGGAAGTGGTATCATATCATGATGGATTTTATCGTCAGACTTCCACGCACGATTCGAGGCAACGATATGATCTGGGTGATTGTGGATCGGTTGACGAAGAGTGCTCATTTTCTAGCAGTTCGGGGCACCATTACCATGGATCAGTTGGTTCGGTTATAAATTAATGAGGTGGTCTCGAGGCACGACAATCCGATGTCGATTACGTCCGATAGAGATACGCAGTTTACTTCGAGGTTCTGGCAGAGCTTTCAGCGCGAATTGGGGACGAGAGTTCAGTTGAGCACAACGTACAGACCTCAGACAGACGGGCAGACAGAGCGGACAAATTAGACTCTCGAGGATATGCTCCGAGCTTGTGCGATCGATTTTAGTGGTAGTTGGGGCGTGCACTTGCCGTTGGTCGAGTTTGCGTACAACAACAGCTACCACACCTCTATCAAGTTGGCTCCGTTTGAGGCACTTTACGGGCGTAAATGCCTAACCCCTGTGTGTTGGGGCGAGGTCGGCAAACGACCTATCAGTGGGCCCGAGTTATTGCAAGAGACGAGCGACAAGGTGGCGGTCATTCATGAGCATATGAGAATAGCGCAGAGCCGGCAGAAGAGTTATGCCGACCGTCGTCTGACTAAGCTTGAGTTCAGTGGACCGTGTGATGTTGAAAGTATCGCCGTGGAAGGGAGTTATCAGATTCAGACATCGAGGTAAACTGAGCCCGCGGTACATCGGTCCGTTTGAAATTATAGCCAGAGTTCAAGATCAGGCCTACAGACTGAGACTGCCTCCCGAGTTGGCCGGAGTGCATGACACATTCCATGTGAGTCATCTGAGGAAGTGTCTGGCCAAAGACGATCAGTATGTGCCACTATCTGAGATCACCATGGACGATCACCTGCGATATGTCGACCAGCCCGAGGCTATTACTGGCCGGAAGGTGAAGAGATTGCGGAATAAAGAGATTGCATTAGTACACGTTCAGTGGAGACATCATAAGGGTACTAGTGCTACCTGGGAGCCTGAGGCCGATATGAGAAGCCGTTATTCGCATCTGTTTCAGTCGTCGAGCTAGATTCCGGGACAGAATCTTATTAAGAGGGGAGCATTTGTAACATCCCGGATTTGAGCCTGGTACGTGGATTTAATCTATTGGCTCTTTATGTTAATATTATTGCGTTGTTCCAATTAAATCCCGTTTCGTGGATTAAACGTGTCGAGACCGAGTGATACGTGTCTCCGGATTAATAACTAGTGGATTATTATTATCATTGAAATCGTGGATTAATTGGGTCAAAATGATATTAATAGTGAAAAAGTGATATTGGGTCCGGGTTAATGGGTTCGGGGCCGGCTAAAATAGAAACGTATATGTGTCGCCTCCCCCTATCTTCCTTATCCATCTTTGAGAGATACCTAAAGGTGTATGTGTGTGAAATTGTGAAAGCCTAGAAGCCAGGAATCATCACCAAGCTCCAAATTGTGTTGAGAAGCCTTGGTACCTTCACCATCTTCATCTTGTTGGAGTTCTTGAAGATCCTGAGGTAAGAACCTCTAATTTGGTAGCTTAGTATTGAGATATGGGTGTTGTGAACTTAAGGCTTTGCTTTGAATCTGTATGGGCTGTCATATATGAGTTTTGTGTGTGTCCTCTTGCTTTTAAAATCGGTTAAGGGGTTTTGAGTCCCCTGGTTCAGCCATGGAAATCGCAGGTCAGGGTGCAGACCACCGCTTGGTCGCGGTGCGACCCGCAGGGGCCTAGCGGCGCGAGCCGCAGCCTGCGGGAGAAATTTGGCTTAAGCCTTATAAGGGAGTCTTGGGTCAGTATTGAGTTGGGTTCCTCCGGGCTAATGTCGGGTTGAGTTTATTTGGGTTTTGGGTCTCGGTGGGAGTCTCGCGAAGGGGTTTCGGGAGTCGGTTATTCGGTTGGGGTGTGTTTCGGGTTAGTTCGATTGCGATAATTGTGTTCAAGCTTGAGTTGTTCGGTTATTGAGACTTGTGTTAATGTGTAAGATCCGTGATGCTTACAGGTTCTAACCGATTGCGTGTCGAGCCGCAATAGAGTTTCAGGTTTCAGTCGAATTCGGGTAATCGGTGAGTACTCGAGTTCTTTATAAAACGCGCGTAAACTTTTACGAGTCGATTATGTGTTGTAATATGTGTATATGAGACAGAGATACAACGCAGGTATGATTCTATCTACCCTATACGTGTTATACATGTTTGAGTTGCAGGTTTCCGCAATATGTGATCGCGCAGGCTGACTGTCCCTAACCAATCATGAAGTATGAGACTGTATATATACAGCAGTGTTATTGCCAGGTCGCTCCTGTGCCTATTGTGAGCTAACCGCTGCTGTGTGCGGCCTGTTAGCTGGGGAACGGCGTCCCCTTTTGAGCAGAGATATGTGTGTGCACTGAGCCCGTGTTATGTGTATTGAGGTATATGTGTTGTGTATGCTATGTGCTTCATCTGCAGAGTCTAACCCTCGCGTACTCACGAGCTTCCCAACTTATGTTTTCGAGTCTTTCGTGTCTCAGGCAGTCATACTATGGGGTCTCAGCCGTAGCAGCCGCCGAAGTAGGAGCCGAGGGGGTCCAGTACTGAGTTTTGTGTAATCTGCTGCATGTCGCTATTAGCTTTTGAGAACTGTTGTATCTGATCTACATGTGTATGATAGTAGTGTTCAGTTGTGTATGTACATCAGTCTCAACATGTGAAATGTTATATATATATATATATATATATATATATATATATATATATATATATATATATATATATATATATATATATATATATATATATATATATATATATATATATATATATATGTTACAAAAATTTATTTATATTATGTTTCATTTGATAAACTATCTATACATTTTTATCTTTTTATATTTCTATCTAACTATTTCATTACGTTAATATATTTTGATTTAATTATACTTTTTATAAAAATATGTAAACTAAGGATTTAACATTTTGATTCAAATATTTTTATGTTAATATGTTTGGATTCAAAACTATTATTTTATTTATTATTTTAGTATTTTGTAACATTAATACGTTTCAATTAAAACTTAGTATTTTATTCGTTTTGTTTTAATTATTTTGTTACTTTGTATTTCAACTAAAAATATGTAGACTTAACATTTTATTCAATTTCATTTAAATATTTTTTACGTTTTAAAGTTTTGACTTAATTTTGAAAAAAAAAATATATAAACAAAATATTTTATTCATTTTTAACTTAAATATTTGTAATGTTAATACATTTTAAATTAATTATAATTTTGAAGTAAAAAATATATAAACATTTATATGTTTTGATTTAACGAAACATATATGTTTTGGATTATATACTTTGATAGATGCATTTTGGTTTATACTTTGTAATTAAACCGAAACATATTAATCTAACAAAATAATCAGAATAAAGTAGTAGTGTAAACTAAAATTTATTATAACAAAAATATTTAAATCAAATTGAATTAAATCCAAAAATAATTAGAAGAAAACGATAGCACGAGTGCCAATATACGTAACAAAATAATTAAATTTTAAAACGTCCAAATGTTTATACTTTTCTCATAAAAATTATAATTAAATGAAAATATATTAACATAATTAAATATTTATATGAAAATGTATAAAAGACAGGAGTGCACAAATATTTTTACAAATTAAACCATAAGATCTATAAAATTTTAAAAAATAAATCTGAAATATAAAAAGACGTAAATTAAATAAATATAAATATTCAAATTAGAATAATTCTATAATAAAACAAATATATTTTAAGAAATAATAATAATAATAATGATAATAATAATAATAATTAGTTTTCTAAATTAACATTTTTAAATTTAAACATAAAGTAAAATTTTATGTCAAGGACTAAAGTTGAAATTAAATTTCATAGTTGAGGGACCAAATTGTTATTGAAAAAAGGGCAAAACCGTCATTTAAAAAAAGCTAAGAGAAAGAGGGATCATTTTTACAAGTAAATAGTGTTTTGAGGGACCATTATGTAATTTTTAAAGACAGTGATCATATCCATAATTTCGAACCACAGGTACTATTTCTGTAATTTACTCTTAAATATAATTTAATACGGACGTTTTCTATACAAGATAAGCATGGTATACATCAAAAACTATGTTAAGAATTAATCAATAAAGTATCACATCGTTGTCACTTGATTGATTGAAATCATGTGATCAAATTTTAACATTAATATTAGACTAAATAAATGATCCTTGTGGTTTATATGAAATTACGATTTTAGTCCCTGAAAGAATTTTATTACACCAGCAGTCCCTAAAATAAAAAAGTTGTAACATTTTGGTCCCTGAAACTAACGGCCGATAACTTGAGCCATTAGTTTCAGGGACATTTTTGTCTTTTTGACTTTCAAGGACCATTTATGTAATTTTCAAACTTTCAGGGATCATTTATGAAATTTTCATACTTTTCATGTATATATTTATCATTTCTTTCTTTTTTATAATTTAATTATCCAAATATTACATTTTATTTTTTTATTCCTTTTGTTTTAATCATTAATTTTCATTTGTATGTTTATTGTTATTATTAAAGTTATTTTTGTTTTATACATTACTATAATTATTTATTTAAGATTATAATATAATATACCTGGTTCATTTTTTTTCAATTATTTATTGAGAATCCAAATATTTCTCTATTGTTTTTTTTCATATAAGAAAAGTAAAAATAAAAACTAGTTGTAGTTTTTTCGTTTGGAAAATCTAAAATCGAAATGATTAATTTCTTTTATCCATTCAAAAAAAATTCAAAATAACGTGTTGAAGCTTTTTTCGTTTGGAAAAAGAATATAATCAAAATGATTCGTAGTTTCTTCATTGCAAATACTTAATAAAAAATTTTAATTCTAAATAGTTTGAAAAAATCAAGAATTGGAATGGTTCATCGCTTTTTAGTCAAATAAATTATATTCCAAATGGTTTGTTGTTTTTATTGAAAAATTTTGAAATTGTAGTGATTTTTTTATATACGTTTAATTAAAAATCTGAATTATTCTTTTGGAGAAAATCAAAGATCATAACGGTTTACCGTTTTTTGATCAAAACAATTAAAACCAAAATGGTTCGTCATTAAAATCAAGATGGTTATACTTGTTTAAAAAAATCAAAAATCATAATGGTTCATCGTTTTTTAATAAAAAAAAATTAAAATCAAAATGGTTCATTATAATGGTTCATCGTTTTTTTGATTAAACAACGATAAAAAAATTTATGAACCACTCCAATATTGTTTTTTGGATCAAATAAACGATGAACCATTTCGATAATTTTTTGATCAAAAAATGATGAACCATTATAATTTTTGATTTTTTAAACAACGATAACCATGTTGTATTAAAAAAAATTTTATCAAAAAAAAAAAGACGAACCATTTTGATTTTAATTTTTTTGATTAATAAACAGTAAACCATTATGATTTTTGTTTTTTTTTTCAAACAAAAGAACCATTCTGATTTTTAATTAAACGTAGATAAAAAATCAATACAATTTCAATTTTTTCAATAGAAACAACAAATCATTTGGAATTTAATGACTAAAAAGCAACGAACCATTCCAATTCTTACTTTTTTCAAACCATTTAGAATTAAAATTTTTTATTAAGTATTTGCAATGAAGAAACTACGAAACATTTTGATTATATTCTTTTTCCAAACGGAAAAAAGCTTCAACACGTTTTGTTATATTTGAATTTTTTTTGAATGGAGAAAAGAAATAAATCATTTCGATTTTAAATTTTCCGAACGAAAAAAACTACAATTAGTTTTTATTATTAATTTTCTTAAATGAAAAAAATAATTGAAAAAAAAAATGAACCAGGTTTATCATATAATCATCTTAAATAAATAATTATAGTAATATATAAAAAAATAACATTAATAATAACAATAAACATACAAATAAAAATTAATGATTAAAACAAAAGAAATAAAAAATAAAATGTTATATTTTGATAATTAAATTATAAAAAAGAAAGAAACGATAAATATATATATGAAAAGTATGAAAATTTCATAAATGGTCCCTGAAAGTTTGAAAATTACATAAATGGTCCTTGAAAGTCAAAAAGACAAAAATGCCCTTGAAACTAACGGCTCAAGTTAACGGCCGTTAGTTTCAAGGACCAAAATGTTACAACTTTTCGATTTTAGGGACTGCTGGTGTAATAAAATTCTTTCAGGAACTAAAACCATAATTTTATATAAACCACATGGACCATTTATGTAATATAGTCTTAATATTAAAATGAGATGATTAAAATTTCAAAATCTAACTTAACAAGGCAATACCGTTGAAAACGTAACAATAAACAAGTGTTTTCCCTAGACCTGGCAATACGTGTATTCGTGTCGTGTCACGTGTCAGACACGAATTTTACACGACACGAATTTATAAAACACGAACACGACACGAATTATAAAACGTGTCGCGATCTGAAACACGAACACGACACGTAAAAAAATCGTGTGACACGTGACACGACACGCATAAAACACGTGTCACACGAATACACGAATTTTATATAATATACAACCATTTTTAAAATAAGTGAGGGCCCAATGTTTTTAGATTTTTTTAAAACCTAGTTTATACGTGTTTATCCGTGTATTATGCGTGTCTTATACGTGTCATCGTGTAACACGAAATTTATACGTGTCTTACACGTGTTTATACGGGTAAATTCGTGTTTTACCTGTATAAGACACGAAACACGAATTCTAAATTCGTGTTGACACGAATTTACACGAAACACGAATTTCTAAAACCCATATACGGAAAACTCGTGTCGTATACGTGTCGTGTCTGTCGTGTCGTGTACCAAATTGCCAGGTCTAGTTTTCCCTCTTGTAGGATTGAGGAGTGGGGTTTTATTATGGGACAGGGAGCTCTAAAACTAGGATGGCACCCGTGGGCGGCGGACACGAATACATATCACCCGTCACCTGTGCCTGTGGGTATTTCTATACCCGTCACCCGCCTAAAACCCGCAAACGGGTAGATTTTATCGCCCATGTCCGTCACCCGCGGATACCCGTGGGCACGGGTAAACCCATAGGTTTTACCTTTTAAAACAAATTATAAACACCTTTTTACCCAACGAAACATATTTTAGCAATAAAACATATCCAACACACATATAAATATTGCAAACACATCCAAATAATAATAGTATCAAACATACAAACATAAATACATAATATGTTTGCTACTTGACAGTTGGGAAATGAGTATTCAAAATAGTGAAATCTCAAATTGACTCAAATAAACTAGTATTGAAATTTGAAAACTTTGAAATTGTCGGACTATATATATATATATATATATATATATAGGGGTGGGTTCAATGGAAAACCACTATGCACGTGAAAACTATGGAAACCTACGCACACCGTCCGATTTGGTGCATTGCATGTAAAACGCGGTGGCATGATCGTAAATAAGGTGATGCATCACGCGGGATTTTGATGCATCACGCGGGAAATTTGATGGATCACTCAAGATTTTGATGCATCACCTAGGGAATTTGATGCATTTGTGGTGGTGCAGTGCGGTTTTCACAAGTTTTCAGGTGCATGGTGGTTTTCCATTGAACCTTCCTCTATATATATATATATATATATATATATATATATATATATATATATATATATATATATATATATATATATATATATATATATATATATATATATATATATATATATATATATATATATATATATATATATATATATATATTATATATATATATATATAGAGGGAGGTTCAATTGAGCACTTTTATGCATCGAGGTACAAAAGTACTTATATCATCCATTAGATCAAAAAATTGTATGGATTAGATTAATGGCAAAATGGTAAATAGTTGGACAATTTTATGCATCTTGTGCATTATAGAAATAAAGAAAGAAGAGCATTTTGGGGAATGTGCATACCTCATTAAATTTAATATTTCAACAAATAATCAAATAATAAATGCTAAATAAATTCAATTGATACATTTCCAAATTTAAAAAAATTACACAAATTCAAAAAAGATGATGGAGATCGATGCATTTCATCGTTAATCGTGTTTATCTATGCATTGTGTTAAAAAAACGCATTTAACAAAAAAAATACACAAATTCATTTATGCATCGTGTTCAACTTGTTCATCATTCTTTTATGCATCGTGTTTGTCGTTCATATTCTTCATTCAGCTATGCATCATGTTCAACTTGTTCATCATTTATCTATGCATCGTCATTGTTCATCATCCATTTATGCATCATCATTTTTCGTTGTTCATCGTTCATCATCCATCTATGCATTGTCATTGTTCATCATCCATCTATGCATTATCATTATTCATCGTTCATCATCCATCTATGCATCATGTTCTTCATAATTATCATCGGTTACCTCTCTTGTTCATGTTCATCATCATCGTTGTTCATCGTTATTCTTCGTCTTCAAATCATCATCACTAAGAAAATCATGAAGAACACGATTAGAGAGAAAGAGAGAGAGAGAGAGGGAGAGAGAGAGAGAGAGTGAGAGAGAGAAATGAGGAGGGAAAATGAGGAATGTAGTTAATATGAGATTTTAATTCAAAATGTAACTCCTAATTATCATTGAATGATTTTTAGAAATAAATTAATTATCATGCCTTTAGTTTTCCCTAATTGCCCTTTGTGCACCCTTGGTGGATTATCCGATGCACAAAAGTTTCTCGAGGTTCTCGATGCATAAAAGTTCTCAATTGAACCTCAATCTATATATATATATATATATATATATATATATATATATATATATATATATATATATATAAAATAATGACTATATATATAACGGGTTTAACAGGTAAACCCGCGGATGAACGTCACAGGTTTCACGGGTACGGGTGGCGAGTATACCTGTGGGTAAAATAGTATACCCGTGCCCGCCCATCACCCGCCAACGGGTATGATTTTGTACCCACAGCCACGTCCACGGGTGTGTTTTCACGGGTTTACCCACCCATAACAGACGGGTATCCACGGGTTTCGGTTTTTTTCTCACCCATTGCCATCCCTATCTAAAACTTGTCTAATGCAATGTGACTAAACATGAGAAAATATATACTGATGATCAACACATGTTCATACCATCGCCTTTGATACTTTTGGTTTCCTAGCTCTAAAGGTTCTGGAGTTTCTCGACAGAGTCCAGCAGGTCATGCATTCGAAGGTGATGACCCTTAAATCTATAAATGTAGTCAGCTTTACAATCCAAACAGAACTAGCGGCACAACTAGTTGCTCATTTCTTTTCTATCACTTTGTATAGATGTTATTGTCACTAAAAAATTATATTAATGATAATTAAGAGATTTGTGCTTAAAAGGAGTAATTTGTGATGACGTCCAGTTCGCCAAGACGTATTTGTATTTGCAAAAGCATAGTAGTTTCAAAATTTATTTACCAAATACTTGTGCTTTTAAATTTATTTACCCAAATGATAGTAGTTTTTTAAATTTGCCATTTTTTTTTCTTTCCATCTTTAATTTTTATTTTCAACTTCTGTACTTTAAAGGCCTAAATTACACAATTGATTCCTAAAATGATTTAATTTGATAAATGTCAATTTTATTTTTTCTTTCATTTCATTTTAGACCAATTTTATTATTTTCACTTTGTTGCAACTTATGTAAATACATAAATAAAATACGCTCACAAATACACACACACACACACACATATATATATATATATATATATATATATATATATATATATATATATATATATATATATATATATATATATATATATATATATATATATATATATATATATTTGCTCCCTAACATGATTTAAGTACTTTAATGTATTATTATTGTTACTATATATTTATACTTTTATAGATATTTTGTTCAACTAAAGATTGTATTTTTTGTGAAATTAATATTTTGGCTAAAATTAAGAATTAAATCTAAATGTACCAACTTAACAAAATAATTCAATTAAAACATTTAAAACATTATATATTTCGTTAATATATAAACTTAATATATTTCTATTTAACTTAATGTATGTGTGTTTACCCGAGTGTATGTATGTCTCATTATATGATCTGTTGCGATTTCATTTGTATTTAAATCAAAATACATTAAGTTTATATATTTTGTTGACGTCTAGATTTATATAATATTAACATCTAGATTCGTAAAAATATAGTAAGTTTTAAAAATAAAGTTACATAAATATAGAAATAATTTTTTAATTGATTTATAAATGATAAAGAGAATTTTTGTATAGACATATAAAAAACAACGTTAGATAGAAATATAGATTTATAAAAAATATTTTTTTAACAATAACGTTTAGATTTATAACGTTGTATATATATAAAAAGTTATACCAAATTTTAAATCTTTTAATGAAATAGATAACGTTTGACTTGTTCATTATTTGAAGTTGTTACGTTTAGAATTATTTCTTAATAAACGAAATATCTAATTTTGACGTTTCCACGAAATATATAATTTTTAGTTTGACAAAATATGTAAAACTAATAATATATTATTATTATTATTATTATTACTAAAATACTTTAAATAATTTTAGGGATCAATTATATAAGATTAAATATATAAATATTACATACCATGAATTGATTAAAAGTGAAACAAATTAAGAATGATGAAATTGGCATTTAAAAAAAGTGATCAAACTAAATCATTTTAGGGACCAATTATGTACTATAGATTATAGAAGTTGAAAAAATAAAGAGATATAAAAAAAAATAAATGATTATTTTTAAAAAGTACCATTATTTAGTAAATAAATTTAAAACTACAAGAGTTTCGTAAATAATTTTTCAAACCATCATGATTTTGTAACAAGAGTTTGGTAAATAAATTGTAGACTCCAAAAGGATCATAACTATTTGTGTGGTCAAAACTCAAAAGTGGGTAAAGTTATCATCATTTAAAGTTAGACCGCTTACTAAAATTGATCCATAAAGTTGTTGGTTTATTATGAAATTAATAGGAAATGTTTACAAACTCGGTTTCTTTTTATTTTTATGACTACGTTGTTAGAACTTTTTCGACTGCTCATGTGTCTTGAAATTTTTGTCTTGATAAAAAATATAGGGAGAATTTGATACATCCTTGTAAACTTGTCTTATTACGTATGTCTTTATAAACTTCCTTATTACATATATATCATTCTAAACTTTCAAAACTCACTAATAGTCCAAATATCTAATTTTTAAGTATTAAATCCTTTAGAGAATATGAAATATCATTTTTTTAATTTATTTATTTATAAATCCCCAAATTACCCTTTTTCCACAAAACAAGGATTGCATATATATACTTTTAAATCTTTCTTATTATGCATATATCCTTAAATTTCCTCTTTTATGCTAAAAAAATACACTAAATCTACAAAAAAAAAAAAACTGCATTAAATTTGCATAAAAAACTGCACTAAATAAAAATAAAAACTGCACTAATTTTGCATAAAAACTGCTCTAAATTTACATAAAAACTACACTAAAATGCATAAAACTGCACTAAAAGTGTATTAAAAAACCGCATAAATTTCAATTAAAAAACTGCAAAAAAAATTCTGCACAAATTAAACATTCTAATAAAATACATATTAAGAAGTAATCATTCAATTAAAAAACTACAAATATATGGTCTTTGTTGATTTCTTCTTCAAACTCAAGTGACCTTCAAACTCAAGTGACCAAGAAACATTTTGTCACAGTTTAATTAGTATAAGCTAACTTTCTTAATTCAATACATGAAGTTTCAATTTTTTGTTCAACGGTCGATACGGTTAGAATAAATACCGGCAATAGTAAGTTCCTTGAAACCGCATCTCACATAGAAATAAGGTTAAGCAAGTTATTTTTTGGTGAAACCGCATCTCGCATAGAACGACTTAGTAAAAAAATTCCCAAGATTTTTCGAAACCGATATGTGAATCCATTGAATAAACATAAAAGATCTTACTTTTCAAAGGAATCGAAGACGAATAATAACAGAGAAGAAGGGATGACAACATCTTACTGGTGGTTGGTTGGAGTCTATAAAACCGAGTGTGGAGTCACAATTGAAAATGACGATGACAATGAACGAAAATCACAATCTACAAAAACCGAACGTGGACTCGTTGATTTTGTGCTTCATGGGGGAGTCATCGGTGAAGGATGTAAAAGAACCACGCGTGTCAAGCACCGAGTGACGAGTGTGAAGGGACGGGGGAGTTCATGTGAATGTAAGCAATATGACTTTTCAATTAATATTAAGGGTAGTTTAGAAATTTTTAATAAATAAATTAAAAAAATAGTTTTTATATATTTTTTAAATACTGTAATAAATATAAATTAGGTATTTGGATACATTAGTGAGTTTTAAAGGTTTAGAAGGATATATATGTAATAAAGAAGTTTGTAAGGATATATACGTAATTAGAAAAGGTTACAATGATATATATGAAATTCTTCCTAGATTATATGTGATTTGTTTAGTCGGTTAATAACCGAAAACGATGCAGAAAATTAAACAATAAATGATAAAAGTTCGGTGACTTCATGTAACACCCTCTCTTTACACATAAAAGTCATGTCAATATAATACCATAAGTAGCATTATCGCAATAACTCTATAATACACGTGTCAGAAGGTAATACAAATCACAGTAAATTAAAAATTTTAATACAAACGTCTCATAAGTCTCATATAGATAATCAACTCATTTAAGCTACCATACAATGTCTGGCTACTAACTATCATATACATGTTGAGCGAATACAAAAATACAGATTAACAGTTTCCAAAAGCTATTATTGTCATACAACAGTCACATATACTAAATCCCTGATCATTCTCGACTCCTACTTCTGCGGCGGCTGCGGCTAATTCACTTCCTGGCTGCCCGAGACACGTTAGACTCGAAAACGTAAGTATGGGAAGCTCGTGAGTACGCGAGGGTTAGACTCTTCAGTAATAAACACATAGTACAACACATAGCACATAGGATCAATAGATAGATCAATATCACAATTCACATACGCCTCATTATCTCTGAAGAAATCTCTGAACTCAGTGCACATCTCAACTCAAAGGGGACGTCGTTTCCCAGCTAACAGACATGCCAATAACATTGTCGTATATATACGGTCTTATACTTCATGACTGGTTAGGGACAGTCAGCTTGCGCGATCGCCTGTTGCGGATACTCTGGAATCGATCTCAGATCATATACACATAACACATATAATACTGGTAGATAGAATCATACATGAGGCGCCACATCTCTGTCTCATATATAACACACCACAATCACATAGATAATGCAATAGGACTCGTAAAATAGAGTTCTCATTTGAAAACACTCGGGTACTCACTTGTCTAACTGATCACCCGCTGTACAGAACTCTATCGCGGCCCGGTTCGCTGTCGGCTCAACCCTGTACACATAACGGATCACAGAGTATTAATACAACCCAACTAACATACAAACAAACCCAAATACAGACCCTATAACTGAACCAAAGCCAAACAGTAATTCCAACAAGACATCAAATGCCCAAAACCAACCACAACCCAAACAACTCGGATCGCGGCTCGCGCTTATGGGTATCGCGGCCGCGCTTACAGTTGCGGTCGCACTCAGGCCATGGCAGCCGCACTCAATCTTGGTGCCGCTCTCAATAGCTGTCCATGCTCACGCCGCCTGCATTACACCCATCGCGACCGCGATCCAAACGAGCAGGTCTGCTCTGCTTCATTTTCGTAGCGTCCACGGGGGTTGAACCACCCTATAAACCCGATTTCCAGTCATCAAAACTCAAAGAATTAACATAAAGACCTATCTTACATGGCTACTTAGCCATTTCCACGAATCTAACAACATATAACCCAAACTCATACCACCAAATAAGAAATTTCTTATCTCATGTACCTCTAGTTCACAAATGAAGATGAATGATGAATCTAGAGAAATTCCTAGAATCTTTGCAGCTTGCTTTCTGTTTCAGCTTCACCCACGCACACACATACACACTTTTCTTTATGTTTTCTGCAACGGAAGAAAAGGCAATATTCAAAGGAAGGCCATTATATATCCTTTGCATATTTAGTAAGTTTCGGATCCAAATAATCCGAACCTGTTACCACATTTTCAATATTAATATCAATTTAACCCGTTTATCCTTGTGATCTCAAAATTTTTAATAATCCACTAAAATAACACCCTGGTGACACGTATATTGCAATCCCGACACGTATAATCCACTAATCGGGATTTTATTCGACCAACACGATATTAATAATTTTAAATATCCACTAAAATAAATACACATACCAGGTCAAATGTCAAGATGTTACAAATTTTCCCATCTTAAAGAGATATCGTCCTGGAATCTAACTCGAAGTCTGAAACAACTGGGGATAGCGGTTCCTCGTCTCTAACTCGGGCTCCCAGGTGGTGCTAGTACCCTTATGATGTCTCCACTGAACGAGTATGAACGCTATCTCTTTATTCCTCAGCTTCTTTACTTTCCGGTCGGTGATGGCCTCTGGCTGCTCAACATACCTCAGCTGATCGTCAACAGTGATCTTAGACAATGGTACATACTTACCATCTCTATCCAACACTTCCTCAAATGACTCACATGGAACGTGTCGTGCACGCCGACCAATTTTGGAGGCAGTCTCAGTCTATACGCATGATCCCGAACTTTGGCAATGATCTCGAACGGACCGATATACCGCAGACTCAACTTAACTCTGAATCTGAATCTCGTAATTCCCTTTAACGGAGATACTTTCAACATAACCTGGTACCTAACTTTGAACTCTAGTTCGGTCAGACGACGGTCGGCGTAACTCTTCTGTCGACTCTGCGCAATTCTCATGTGCTCGCGAATCACTGCCAACTTATCGCTTGTTTCTTGCAACAGCTCAGGCCCGCAGTGCACCAACAATATATATAACAGTCCAGCTATCGGAGTCAATAAATTAACAGTGCAACAACAATATATATAGCAATGTAATCATAAAATGATTGCTGCCTTCATAATAAGCATTTGCAAGAGAAAGTGCACTTACTTGTCAACTGAATTGCAGTGCCAGAATTGAAACAACAACATTAAGACTGCTGCCTTTATACTAAGCATTTGCAAGAGAAAGTGCAGTTACTTGTCAATTTAATGATTGCTGCCTTTAAATTGAAACAACATTAAGATGTATATATGTGTGTGTTTTATATACATTTAGAAGGTGCAGCAGGTCCATTAGTGTGTATATGTGCAAGTCCATTAGTGTGCTTTGTGTGAGCCCTAACAACCTTTCAATCAAGAAATAAATCAAGTGTGTTTGCTGATTGAATTAAAGCTATTTTGCAAAGACCAATTGCAGGCTCTCAAGTTCCAGGTTGTATCATAGATCAGACTGTCAAGTGTCAACTATCAAGCTTATAAAATGTCATCACTCATCAGATATGTATACACTATTCTAATATACCATCTCCTAGTCTTTCAAATCTTATACCTTATATTGTGATTTTCTAATTATATAAGGGTCAAGAAGACGAACCGACATTGCTTTCTGTTAACTTAATGAACATTCACACACCAGAATATGTGACACCCTTGCCACAATAACCGACATTCACATTATACCCAGGATTAATCACCAACATTTAAGTACATAATGATCTGATAACTTAATTGAAGTGCGGAAGCATTAAAGCACAAAATAATATAATACAAATGTTTGTCAAACACCCTACGGTGCTACAAGGTTACATGTCTACGTCTACATACTCAAAAGTATTACATCATCCCAAATTTATTACAACAATTAATCCCATAGATCTGTTACCAAGAATAACAGCAGATATCTTCAATTACTTCAACAGATGACCTAGCAAGAAGGTCCCACAGCAGATTTCCCTTTTCCTGTAAAAATGTAACAACTGAGGGGTAAGCGAATGCTTAGTGAATACCAAATGATTTTACACATTCTGCAAATCCTTATGATGCGACCCAGAGTAACCGCGGTAACACATACCGTATACTCCACACGTACTCAAAGTACGCAAACCCGAGCCGCAGCTCCTTCGAGTTGACACTCGGCATAAGGAAAACCAACCATCTGAGGCAGACATAACATTGGGGATGACTTACTGTCTATCCTGACCACAGTGGTGTCAAACTCTTGGTAATATAGCACAGTAACATCAGAGTACAGATGCGACCACGCAGGTCGATCAATAGGATGCACAACAAATGAACGGACATGCAACAAGTATGAATGTGCATCAACATATACGCAAGTTAGTAGAGTGCCAAACGATAATGAAACAACATGCCTCAGCAGGCAAAACAAACATAAACCAGATGCAGACATGATAAAAATCAAAGGTACTCACTGTGGGTGCATTATTAAACTTCAAGTTAATTTTATTTCTCCTCGGGTGTGACACCCTTGCCACAACAACCACCAATTACAATACACCCAGGATTGATCATCAACATGCAATAACATAATGATCTGATAACCTAAATTAAGTGCGGAAGCATTAAAATATATAAGTAAAGTAGTGCAACAGTGTCAAACACCCTATGGTGCTATAAGGTACCAAGTCTAAGTCTACACACCCATTACAATTATTACAATCATCCAGAATATATTACAACATTGTCTCATAACATAAATTACCGATGAAATAGTACCAAGTCTTCCGAATCTTCCCAAATGACCTAACTAGAAGGTCCGGCAGCTGATTTACCCTTTCCTGTAAAAATGAAGACAACTGAGGGGTAAGCGAATGCTTAGTGAATACAAAGATTTACACATTTTATAAAACCTTATGATGCCCACAAGAGTAGCACCGACGACACACGTCGTGCACTCTCCACGTACACAAAGTACGACCACACATGAGCCGTCGCTCCCACGAGCCCAAAGCTCGGCCTTTAAAACATACTACTGAGACAGACATAACATCGGGGATGACATACTTCCTACCGGACCTGGAGGGATCAGCTCCAGCGTCATATAGAGCAGTAACATCAGAGTAACAGATGCGACCCACCGGTCCATCGTAGATGCACAACAAACGAACGGACATGCATCAATAAGAACGTGCATCTAAATCTACGCAAGTTAGTAGAATTCCAAACGAAAAATGAAGCAACATGTCTCAGTAGGCAAAAGCAATCATAAAGCAGATATAAACATGCGAAATCATATGTACTCATAGTGGGTGCGTAATTAAAGGTTAACCAATATTAATTCTCCGCGGCTTTCAACCGGATCCACCAAGTACCCCACTGTGGGTTAAACAACACCACAAGGGACCTGTTAAATTAGTTACAACAATATTTCGAGTCAAAAACCGTTTAAATCCATAAAACCTAAGTTTCGTAAGTTTTGCAATATTTTTCCCCATTTCGAGTCTATGTCCAAATTCGAACTACAACTAAGTTTGAACCCATTTCAAGTTTACATCTTGTCCTTTGTATAATTCATATCATTTTATGTGTTGTTTATGAGTTTCATTCATAATACTCGAGTTTAGGGAGTAGAATTCTCAATTTTAGGCATTAAACTCGAATTTAAGGGGTTAGATTCGAACCACCTTAGAATCTGATGACAGATTCGAACCCCCATAGGTAGATTCGAACCTATGCTTCGAATTTAGGGGCAGATTCGAACTCCCCCTTCGAATCTAATGGTACACACTCGAATCTAGTACCAAAATCGAGTTTGTTCTTGCATTTCGACTCTGTTCTTGGCATTTTCGAGTCTGTTCATCCTTATAACTTAAATCCTTCATTCTAAGGCCTAAAATCACTGATATATCATGTATGATGTCTAGTTTCGTTTCTATTATGCATATACTATCATATTCTTGCAATATTTCAAGCAAAACAAGCTCCAATTTACATAAAAAGACAGATTCGAATTCTAGTTTATTTCAAAACCGAAACTATAAACTTAAAAGAGTCGATTCTTACCTCAATTCGTACGAAATCGAAAATCCAACCGTAGATTGTTGTTGTACTCCTCGAGATCTTTCCGATGACGTATAAATCTCGATAATCGGCCGGTCGGTTTGTGAGATATCTTAGAGAGATGTAGAGAGAATCTAGAGAGAGAAAGTTGTAGAGAGAGAGACTTATGGAAAATGAGAGTTTTTATCCTTTTTATTCCCATTTTCATCATTTTGCACATTTTACCCCTCAACTTAACCGGTTCCATAAAATACTGATTTATTCTTAAATTTATCGTTACTAACTTTTATAATCTTAATACTCCATAATAATAATTCAGAGTTCAAATTTTCTTAAATTAACAACAAACTTTCTAAATATCCCAAATACATAATAGTTGCTCATAATTTAACTTAATTATATATTTTCCACTTAATTAGCCCAATTTCAATAAAATAAATCCGAGGATGTTACAACATGGGCTCCACCACGCTCTAACTTCGTCCTCGAAGTTATTTGACTTCAAACAATTGCGGATATTTTCTCAACATTTCCGACTTAGCTTTCCATGTATGATTTGCTCCCTTTTGATGCTTCCAACGTATAAGCACCATTTCAATCTCTTTGTTTCTTATTCTTCATTACCACAATATTCATAATATATTCCGACTTTTCAACATATACTAACCCTTCATGATTTCTAACTTAGTATAATCAGCCTAATCTTCGTTACCAGTTGTGAAGATCTCATAAAGCTTTCCACGTGAAACACCAAGTGTTATTTCGATATTTCCTTAGATAATTCCAAATGAGATAACAGATTCCTAACTTTTCTGTTATTCTAAATGAACCAACTCACCTCAGTGCTAATTTTATCCCTTTTTCAAAACAAGTAGTACACCTCATCGGTGATACTAACAAATATACTACATCGTTTCCCTCAAAACTGATTGGTTTAGGTGTCTCATCATTATAACTCTTCTTTCATATCACAGACTCAACAATCAGAGTCCTTTCAATTTCATTCCAACACGTAGGCGTTCTACATTTCATCACTTACAAAACTGTAAACAGTGTTTTCTTGATTTTTAACATGATAACTAGTGTTATACGAAAATTCTATCAAAACAATTGATCTTTTCTGTTGGTACTTAAATCCAGAATGTATGATCTCATTATATATTCCAATGTGAAAATAGTCCATTCATTTTGACCATCTGTCGAGGTTAGTAAGCTATACTCATAGTTATATGTGTTCCTAATCCCACTTGTAAAGCAAACCAATAGTTGAAATATGAAACGACTCTTCTAATCAAACATAATCGATTCTAGAGTACCATAAAAATAATAACCTTACTCACGTAAATCTGTGCAAGTTTTTCCAATAATAACTTTCTCAAGTTGGTATATACATACCAATTTAAATCAGCATGTCTACAATTTATTAATCGTAGAAAATTTCTTAAATCTGTAATACCGCGAAACAGCTTCCAAATTCTCAATCCCTCCACTTTTAGCGGAATCCTCCGAGATATCAACTCCAGAATCATATACTACAAAATATAACCTATTGTAATCAAAACTCACGATTTGACATATTCAGCTTTAGACTTACACCAAAATATCATCGATAATTATAATTACCGATTCCTCCAACATTGATATACAAATCCATATTCATAATGTCCATAACTAATTACTCGTAGTGCTCATAATTATCCCTGAAAGCCATTTTCAGTACATTCCTTCTTCGGACCTCAACTAATCATATCCCATTCGTAGATCAATCTTAGAAAAATAATTAGCTCTCATGCAGCTAATCGAAATAATCATCAATTCCCGGCAGCGGATACTTATAGTCAATTTGTTCAAATCATGTGAATCTATGCACATTCTCATTGTGACATCTTTTGATTCATAAACACTATCGGGCTCCACATGGCAGAGAACTCAATCTACAAAGCCCCTATCTGACAACTTCTGAAGTTGCTTCATCATATCTTACCTTTCAGTAGATGCATACCGATACGAACAACAAGCTATTGGAGAAACTCCAGGGATCAAGTCAACACAAAATTTCACTTGTCTTTCAAGTGGCACATCAGACAATTCTTCCAGAAACACATATGGAAACATTTGGGACAACAGGCGCATCGGCCACAATTTTCTCTTCAGTCTTGGTATCAATAGCCTATACCAAACAAAACTCACAACCCTAAGCAATCAGCTTTCGGGACCTAACAATCATCATTAGACATTGATCCCCACTTCTCCAATACTCATATATACAATTCTCTCGCCTCCTTTCGGCATAGTTATCTTTATTATTCCTTCATTGCAAACTACATGCGTCTTGTCACATATATTTAATAAGTTCTTTCTAATTATCGTATCAAATCACCGATCTCTATTGAAATCAAGTCAGGATTGAGTACTACCTCCTCAATCACTAAAGTATAATCATGATACACATGATCTACGCTAACTAATGAGTTACTTAGCAATTTCAACATCAATCACAATAGACAACTTAGATCAAGGTATTTACACTTGTTGAGCAAAAGCAGTAGATACAAATAATTGATCGACACCCAAAATCAAATAGAACTCATGATCACCTCCGAATCATCCTTAGATTCCGAATCGTAGTACTAGACTTTTCTTTGCTGTATAAGCAATTTCCCTAGTGTCCAAAGTCTCTTTAACTTTTTATTGTTTAATCAAATTTCCATTTCATTAAATATTATATCCCTCTTCCGATCAATTATAATTCACATATATTTCTTAATTTATACTTTGCATTGCATATTCCAAATCCCATTCAATATTAACACAAGTCACGTATTCTCATACCTTTGTTCGCTTTCTCAGAAATGCTTGAATTACTTTCCTTTCTGTTATAAAATTTACATATTTCAAATATTGAAATAGCCTCTTTGACTCCAACTACATCAAATTCTCATGAACAGTTCGTGTCATGTGTTCTCAGCCACAACCTTTGTAAGCTTAAATTATTCAATACAATGTACCTTACCGTTTTCTTTTAAAACAAGTTGATGCTATTTTGTTTTATGATAAACACTACAAGTTGTGATCCATCCTTCAAACATATCACATATGATACTAATATGATTAGTTCCAATTCTTTAACCCATCATGGTCAAACTTAGACTTTATTACAACTTCTCAACTCATTCATAAGTTTCTAAGAAATCTATAACATCTCTTCCAATTCAAAGCTTCCAAGTCCATCTTGGCTATTCATCTACTGCCTATTTATATACTCGAATATTCTCATTCACAAACATGATTATACTTATATTAATAATAAAACTTTATATCACTCTATTTCATGTTAACTTCAGCATCATAGAACTTCGATGAAATATTACTTATGGAATCTTTAAAGTACACTTCTAACTCTATGGATTAACGTCCAAAAGTTATAACCACAATCTTAGAGATATCATCTCTTTGTTGAACTTTTCATTCATAGTTTCATCATGTAATATCATTACATGCTAATTCTTTGGTTGAAATTTGCAATTTCTGCTAAAATGGCCCACTTTTCCACAATTATAACAAGCATCGGCCTTCATTGGACATTTGTTAGCCTTATGTCCAAATTGATTACAATGGCAACATCTCTTACTTCTATCACGTTTATTTGTTCTTGACCTCAAGTATAGTCCATTTAGTTCATCTTCTCCAGACTTTACAATCTTTCCAATAGCTCTTTCTTCATGATTAACATGTGGTACGATATTAGGCTCACCATATTGCCTACTAAACAACAACTTGAATTGTTCCCAACTAAAGGAAGCAATCAACTTGGATCCCAATTTCTTTTTCCCAACGGTCCCACCATTCCTTAGCTTGTCCAATCAATTGATCCTTAGCTAAAAATACCTTATACTCATCTTTACAATTCATCTCCCTAAAGATTTGTTCCATAATTGTAATCCACATTTCTGCTTCCTCAATTCTCAGAGATCCTGAGAATGTGGGTGGTTGCCAGTCCTTGAATGATCTAATTACATAATTCGTGTAATTCTCATCAATCCCAGTTTCATAATCAATCTTTTCCTTGCCCTTGTCTTTGCGTTTCGCTTCATTCCTAAGGTTTATGTCTACCACAACATAATCCCTTTCATATTCCCTCTTTTCTTTTTCTCTTGTCTTCTTTTCTTTTGGCTTTGGCCTCATCTCGCGCCCGAAACTGATCTTGAATCATTCGATTTTGCTCAGCCATCATGGCTAGCATCATCTCTCTTGTTTCTTCAGGTGTCATTCCTCCTCCAGACATGTTCTGTAATAATAACACATAACTTGTTTAGTAACATGTCATCAGTTTAAAGACACCACTCATTTGTCCCGTATGATAGTCAATCACTTATAATTACTAGATCATAACCTATCTTAGTTCAGATCATTACTTAAACCACTACATATCATTACCTAATGTTTGAGATCAAGACCTCACGGACACTTGAATCTCAAACTACTGCTCTGATACCATCTCGTGTGACACCCTTGCCACAACAACCACCAATTACAATACACCCAGGATTGATCATCAACATGCAATAACATAATGATCTGATAACCTAAATTAAGTGCGGAAGCATTAAAATATATAAGTAAAGTAGTGCAACAGTGTCAAACACCCTATGGTGCTATAAGGTACCAAGTCTAAGTCTACACACCCATTACAATTATTACAATCATCCAGAATATATTACAACATTGTCTCATAACATAAATTACCGATGAAATAGTACCAAGTCTTCCGAATCTTCCCAAATGACCTAACTAGAAGGTCCGGCAACTGATTTACCCTTTCCTGTAAAAATGAAGACAACTGAGGGGTAAGAGAATGCTTAGTGAATACACAGATTTACACATTTTATAAATCCTTATGATGCCCACAAGAGTAGCACCGACGACACACGTCGTGCACTCTCCACGTACACAAAGTACGACCACACATGAGCCGTCGCTCCCACGAGCCCAAAGCTCGGCCTTTAAAACATACTACTGAGACAGACATAACATCGGGGATGACATACTGCCTACCGGACCTGGAGGGATCAGCTCCAGCGTCATATAGAGCAGTAACATCAGAGTAACAGATGCGACCCACCGGTCCATCGTAGATGCACAACAAACGAACGGACATGCATCAATAAGAACGTGCATCTAAATCTACGCAAGTTAGTAGAATTCCAAACGAAAAATGAAGCAACATGTCTCAGTAGGCAAAAGCAATCATAAAGCAGATATAAACATGCGAAATCATATGTACTCACAGTGGGTGCGTAATTAAAGGTTAACCAATATTAATTCTCCGCGGCTTTCAACCGGATCCACCAAGTACCCCACTGTGGGTTAAACAACACCACAAGGGACCTGTTAAATTAGTTACAACAATATTTCGAGTCAAAAACCGTTTAAATCCATAAAACCTAAGTTTCGTAAGTTTTGCAATATTTTTCCCCATTTCGGGTCTATGTCCAAATTCGAACTACAACTAAGTTTAAACCCATTTCAAGTTTACATCTTGTCCTTTGTATAATTCATATCATTTTATGTGTTGTTAATGAGTTTCATTCATAATACTCGAGTTTAGGGAGTAGAATTCTCAATTTTAGGCATTAAACTCGAATTTAAGGGGTTAGATTCGAACCACCTTAGAATCTGATGACAGATTCGAACCCCCATTGGTAGATTCGAACCTATGCTTCGAATTTAGGGGCAGATTCGAACTCCCCCTTCGAATCTAATGGTACACACTCGAATCTAGTACCAAAATCGAGTTTGTTCTTGCATTTCGACTCTGTTCTTGGCATTTTCGAGTCTGTTCATCCTTATAACTTAAATCCTTCATTCTAAGGCCTAAAATCACTGATATATCATGTATGATGTCTAGTTTCGTTTCTATTATGCATATACTATCATATTCTTGCAATATTTCAAGCAAAACAAGCTCCAATTTACATAAAAAGACAGATTCGAATTCTAGTTTACTTCAAAACCAAAACTATAAACTTAAAAGAGTCGATTCTTACCTCAATTCGTACGAAATCGAAAATCCAACCGTAGATTGTTGTTGTACTCCTCGAGATCTTTCCGATGACGTATAAATCTCGATAATCGGCCGATCGGTTTGTGAGATATCTTAGAGAGATGTAGAGAGAATCTAGAGAGAGAAAGTTGTAGAGAGAGAGACTTATGGAAAATGAGAGTTTTTATCCTTTTTATTCCCATTTTCATCATTTTGCACATTTTACCCCTCAACTTAACCGGTTCCATAAAATACTGATTTATTCTTAAATTTATCGTTACTAACTTTTATAATCTTAATACTCCATAATAATATTTCAGAGTTCAAATTTTCTTAAATTAACAACAAACTTTCTAAATATCCCAAATACATAATAGTTGCTCATAATTTAACTTAATTATATATTTTCCACTTAATTAGCCCAATTTCAATAAAATAAATCCGAGGATGTTACATCGGGCTTTCAACCGGATCACAAAGTACCGCACTGGGGGTTAAACAACACCACAAGGGACCTCTTAAGTCAGTTGTAACAACACATTGTGTCAATAACTTGTTTAATTTCATAAAACTAAATTTTATAAGTTTTGCAATATTTGACCCGCAGTTCGGATCCATGTCCGAATTCGGACCCCCAATTCGGACCTCACAATAATCCTAATTCGGTCCCCACATTCAATTCGGACCATAGTCAATTCGGATCATACAAGTTCGAACCATATCTGAATTCGGTCCCCAACCGAATTCGGACCTCAACCGAATTCCATCACTTAGAAAATATTTTGCTAATTTGAATATACTGAAATCCGGGCCTCATCCGAATTCGGACCAGATCCGAGTTCATTTCGGATCCAAATTCGGACCCCACCGAGTTCATACTTGTGCAGTTTTGTCAAATTTCAGATTTAATCCCATCATTTTTGGTACTAATTCAATACATGAAATAACTTATACCAACTAAAATACATCTATTTTCAACACTTTTAACACTAATGTTAACACTTTTAGATACCAAATTAAACACTTTTTGTCCATTTTTGAACTCCCATCGAACACACACTAAAAAACACACTAAAAATCCAAAAATCATACTTAGGGCTTGAATGTGATGCTGACATCTAATATGTAGCTTCATATACACTAGATTTAAACTAATCCACAATAATATCACACATGCATTCATATTTGCAACACCAAATCTCAGTTTCGGTTTTTATAAAAAGCAAACCAAAACCTTCTAATTTTGAAATTTAAAGAGATATTTACCTTAATTCGTTGGTTGCAGATGTTTTAGTTCCTTCCTAGCAATCTGAATCCAGATTTCCAACTTCAAATTCCAACTTTTGATGATCTTGGTTTATTTTAGAGAGAGAGAGAGAGAGCCGAGAGAGATGAGAGCTTTTAGTGAGAGAGTGAGTTTGGTTCAAATGAATGGAAATAATGTTTTTCCCCCTTTTATTCCAAACTTTCGGCTTTTGACACATCTAGTCCCTCTTCTTATCCGGTTCCATAAAATACTGATTTTATAAAATAAAAGAATTCTATCTTTTATTTATTATCCTTAATAATTTAATAATTATTTTCACTTAATAATTAAAAATTCTAAATTTCCATATAATGCAACCAACTTTATAATCAATCCAAATTTCGTACCAACTTTCATAATTCAACTTAAATTACATTAATTTATAAATTCGGCTATATAAACCTCAATTACAATAATTTGAATCTGAGGATGTTACAGCATTTGCTCCACCACGCTCGAACTTCGTCCTCGAAGTTACTCAGATCCAAAAAGTTGCGGATACTTCTTCATCATTTCAGACTTAGCTTCCCAGGTATGATTGGCTCCTTTATGATGCTTCCAACGCACAAGCACCATCTCTATCTCTTTGCTCCTCAACTTCTATACTTTAGTATCTAAAACGCACTCCGGCTCTTCAACATACCGGAGCCTTTCATCAATCTGCAACTCAGTGTGATCTGCCCAATCTTCGTTTCCGGTAGTGAATGACTTCCTGAGATTTCCTACATGGAACACCGGATGTATGCCCGACATCTCTTCAGGAAACTCTAAAAGGTAAGACTGGCTTCCAACTTTTTCTATTATTTTGAATGGTCCAACAAGTCTTGGAACCAACTTTCCTCTTTTCACAAAGCGTGTAACACCTCTCATAGGTGACACCTTCAAATAAACCCAATCATCCACATCAAAACTGATTGGTTTGTGCCTCCTGTCACGATAACTTTTATGGCGATCCTGGGCCGCCTTCATGTTCTGTCTAACCAGCTGTATTTTCTCATTTGTTTCCTGTAATAATGTCGGCCCATCAATCGGCGTTTCTCCAGTTTCTCTCCAACACGTAGGAGTCCTACACCTTCTCCCATACAAAGCCTCAAACGACGCCTTCTTGATCGTCGCGTGGTAACTGTTATTGTAAGAGAATTCTATCAACGGCAAATGATCGTCCCAATTGCCTCCGAGATCCAATACACATGATCTCATCATATTCTCCAAGGTAAGGATGGTCCGTTCACTCTGACCGTCGGTTTGTGGACGATAAGCCGTACTCATTGCTATTCTCGTTCCCAATCCTTCTTGCAATGCCGACCAAAAGTTGGAGGTGAAGCGGCTATCACGATCAGATTCTATAGACTTAGGGAATCCATGTCTAGATATGATCTCAGCCATATAAATCTGAGCCAATTTCTCCAATGAATAGTGTTAGGCACAAAAAGGCCTCAGTCAAACTTGTTCTGCATCTGAGGGGGAGATTCTTAATCAAACCTGTTGATGCATTTGAAGGTTGAATTTAAGGCCTGTTATATGCCTTATTGAAACCTGAAAATGATTTGCAATATCAGCCCAAAGCTGTTCTATATGTTGCATGTGTTGCAACAAAGACAGTTTGTCCAAGCTGTTCATTCTGTTGAACAGGCTGGACATAAACTGTCTATGCTGTTCTACACTGGTGAGCAGTTTGGGCAGTTTACAAGTGTTCTGTACTTTGTGAACAGAACCTGTTCTTTGTGAACAGGATAAACACTTTATGGAATATGTTTCCAAGTCCTCATGTATTGTTTTTGACTAAAAGATCAGTTTACAAAGTCGAAGACAAAGTGGAAAACAGAACTGCTCAGCCTGTCCACGCCACGCTGTTCTGTTACATGAAGACAAAAGGATATTTGAAAAAGGGTGACAGACCTTTTCTTATATCAAAATAGGCCTTAACAAAGGAAGAAAGACGCAAAGTTGACATTCCTTATTTAGTTAAAGCTAATGCAACAGTAGACAAAAAGAAAAGACAAAAAGTTCTACCCACATGAAGACAAGTCTGCTTTTCAGAATGTGCAGAAAAGTTTATGTTGTCTTTTCAACAAGACTTTCCACTTTTCCTTTCGTCCAATAAAGAAGCTTCTCTTAGATCCTCTAAGAGAGTATAAAAGGAAACTTCCAAGGATTGAAAGGATAAGCCAAAAAAGCTAAGTGCTGAAGCCAAGAGTGAACGTGCATTCAAGTGTGTCTTTCATGCATGCAAGTCTGCTTGAATAAAACAGTGTTTGGTATCTAAGCTGTTCTTATTCAAGGTGTTTCTCTGAGTCTTGTAAACACAGTGAGTAATTCTTAGTGAGTGTATTCATTGTAACTAGTTTAAGTCTGTCTTAGATTAGTTAACATACTGTTGTATCTGTCATCTCAGCTTGAACCTTTCCGCATTCAAGCTTGTTTGTAATTAACTTTTGTTGATAATACATACAAACATTGAGAAAAGAGTGTGTAGTTTTTAAATTGCTGTATTCACCCCCCCTCTACAACTTAAGGCTATATATTTGGGAAACCTTTCGGGACCTACAACTGGTATCAGAGCAGTTTAGAGTGTGTGTCATTCTAGATCTCTCATTCTCCAAAGTTTTCATGGACAACAGTGCTACAAGTTCCTCATACTATGAGAATGGCTAAATGGGCAAACCTCCAAAGTTCAATCATCAGAACTTCTCTGGTTGGAAGTGCAGAATGATGCTCTACTTAGAGAATCTGGATGTGAAACTACCAGAGATTGTAATGGAGGGTCCCTAAGTGCCAACCTCTGTTACAACTATAACTTCTACTGTTGAAGGAGCTGCTCCTGAAATCAGAACATTTGAGAAAGCAAAAGCTCAATGGTCTGATGAAGACAAAAGACTGGTGGCTCTTGATGCAAATGCCAGAAATAACCTGGTTATCTCTATGCCTGATGATGTGTTCAAACAGGTTGAGAAGATGAAGACTGCAAAAGAGATGTGGGATACTTTGTGTACCGTCTATGATGGACCCACAATCACACTGGATAACAGGATTAATAATCTTGTTAGACAGTATGAACTCTTCTTTGCAAAACCAAAGGAGACTCTCACAGAAACCTACACCAGGTTCACTGCTCTTGTTAATGATCTCAAAGCTGTTGGGATCACCAAGGACAGCCTGACTCTGGTAAACAAATTCTTAGACATCCTGCCTGAAGAATGGAATTATTTTTCTACAATCTTAAGGAATTCAGGTACCATCAGAAGTATGGATCTTGTTAACCTGTATGGATCCTTACTGAATGATGAGCAGTCAAGGCAACAGAAGAGAAATGCCTTGGAAATGTCTAAGAAAGGTGCAGCCTTTGTGGCCAGTGTGAGACAACCTGTAAGTCAGGTGAGTGATGTGTTCACTCAACCTGATCAATAGGCTGATGATAAGGAGGAAGTGTTTGATGAGGAAGACAATGCAGATCTTGCTGAACTGGATGATGAGCAAATGATAGCCATGCTTGTCAAAAGGTTCAACAAGAAAAGGTTTGGAAGAAACATGCTGCAGGAAAGCTCAAGTGCTGTTAGAAAGAAGGCATTTGATAAGACCAAAGCTGAGTGCTTCAAATGTGGCAAACCTGGCCATATAGCTGCTAACTGTGTGTCAAAAGCTGTTGGTCAGTCATCCAAACCACATAAGACAAACATGGATGATGGCTATAGGGTTAAGTACCTTATGGCTATGGCTAAGCTGAAGAAGTTGGAAAACTCAGTGGTTTCCAATCGGCAAAAGGGACTCATGGCAGAGACTTGTGACTGGGAGGAGTCTGATTCATCATCTGATGAAGAAGACAATCACTGTCTGATGGCCAACACTGATGTCCCGTCAACAAGCAACTTCAAACAGGATCTGGCTGAAGCTGAAGCTTTTAGCAGCTTGGAGAACTGGAACCCTACAATGATGTATAAGGTACAATATTTTATGGATTACAGTTCTGAAGAAAAAGTTAAAATGTTTGAATATATGCTTGTTGATCTGAAAGCTGCTGTTGAGAAGCATACTGTTTTATTATCTGAAATCTCTAAGCTTAAAACTGATCTTGAAACAAAATCCAGTAAACTGGACAGTTTCCATAAGTTGAAAACTGAGCTTGATGAATTAAAACACATCAACTCTATTTTACTGGAAGAAAAGAGAGAAACAGATATAAAACATGCTAAGCTTCAAAAGATAGTTGACTCTTGGTGCCAATCTGCACAAAAAGTCAGCCACTGCATAAGTCAACAAATCCCTGCACAAATCCAAGCCTATCTTGGAGGGGATCTTGACACAGCAGCTTCCATTGTTGAGGTTAAAATCTGAAAGAAGACTTGTCCACTCTTGGTGAGCTTCCAAACACTTTCATTCAAAAAGTGAATGGTAAACTAATCTCAACAAACAGGTTTGTCAGGCCTCAAAACACTGACAGCTCGTGTGAACCTAGCTCAAAAGCTGCTGATGAAATGAGTTCTCCATCAAATCAGCTTGCTAAGTGCTCTACTGATTCACACAAGCAAAAGAAAGGAAAGCATGCCCAAACTGTAGCTGTGGACACCAAGCCTGTTGACAAAACAGGCTTTGGATCTAAAGCTGATGATAAAAGGCATACTAATCCTTTTAATGCTGAACATTTTGAAAATAAGTTTTCAAAAGGTAAGCAGACTGCTTTTAACAAGGGTAAGTCTCATGCTGAACGCAAACCTGCTGTGATTACAAATAAGTTTTCTAATCATAGTGGTAAACTGGTTCTAAATGAGAATAAGTTTTTCAAAACCAGAAATAATGATTATGTTGATAGGCAGCATCAATCACATCTCCATCAAGGACAAAGGCAAAGCCATTGCTCAGCCTGAGAGATTTGGGAATAAGTTTCCTAAACCTTTGGAAGTTCAAAAGCCAATTAAGCTTCCTATCTTTGACATCTGTCCTCCTAAAAAGAGGAAAGAAGAGACAGGCAAAGCTGTTACTATTGAACCCTCCACTCAAGCTGTTGATTCATCAAATAGTAATAAGTTTGCTAAACCTGCTGATAAAATCAACAGAAATAACTCAGAATGTGTTTCTGAAAGGTCTTCTTCCAAAAATGCTAAGAGGAGAAAATGCTATAAATGTGGAATGAAGACACATCTGGCCAAAGACTGTCCTGAAACTGAGGACATGAGGCCTGCTGACTCTGATGGTTCCCTCACAGCTAACATAAACAGTGTTGGAAACATCTTAGTCAATGAGAGTGGTATCCAAACTGATACCATTTAAATAGGGAATATTAGTGTTGATATCACAAGTCTATCAACAAATGTTGATGAAGTAGGAGAACTCATCTCTGTGATGAGTTCCCCTAAAAATGATTAATATTCTTCTTGTCACTCTGCAGGAAAAACAACCATCCCAGGTTTGGTACTTGGACAGTGGCTGCTCAGGGCACATGACAGGTTGTAAGGACCTGCTGAGTGATCTCAGGCCTGAAAAAAATTCCAAAAGTCACATTTGGTGACAATGTACAGGGATCCACTGAGGGATATGAAACTCTTAAAGCTGGTGCTGCAGTGTTCAAAAGAGTAGCCTATGTAGTTGGGCTGAAACATAACCTTGTTAGCATAAGTCAACTGTGTGATGCTGGCTACAAGGTTAACTTTGATGAGCACCTGGGGTACATATTGGATCCCCAAGGCAAAGTTGTGTTGTGTGCTTAACGAAAGAAAGGTGTGTATGTTGTGGACATGCAATCTGCTGATCCCACAACTGAAACCTGTTTTCTCACAAGGACAAATGCAGATCTAAATTGGCTATGGCACAGAAGGCTGTCACATTTGAACTTCAAGAACATCAACAAACACTGTAAGAAAGAGTTAGTGACAGGTTTTCCTTCTATGACTTTTGCTAAGAATAGACTCTGCACAGCTTGTGAGAAAGGCTAGCAGAGAAAATCATCTTTTAAATCCAAACATAATTTTTCTATTGATACTCCTCTCTTCTTAATCCACATGGACTTGTTTGGACTTGTCAATGTCCCAAGTCTAGGAGGAAGAAGATACACTCTAGTAATGGTTGATGAGTTCTCCAGGTACACATGGGTTATCTTCCTGAAGAGCAAAGGAGAGGCTGCTAGAGTAATTATTGGATTTGTGAAAAAGATGGAAATGCTGAACTCTGCCCAAGGGAAGCAGCTTAGAAGTGATCATGGTACTGAATTCAGAAACAGTACTCTTGAAGACTTCTGTGAAGAGAAAGGAATCACTCAAAACCTTTCAGCTGTAAGAACTCCACAACAAAATGGAGTTGCTGAAAGGAGAAACCAAACTCTCATTGAAGCTGCTAGAACCATGCTGTGTGCATCTGGTTTACCTTCATCATTCTGGGCTGAAGCTGTTAACACTGCCTGCTTCACCCAAAACAGATCCTTAGTGGTGAAAAGGTTCAACAAGACTCCCTATGAGCTGCTCAAAGGGAGGAAGCCAAATGTCAGTTACTTCCATGTGTTTGGGTGTCCCTGTTTCATTCTGAATCAAAGGGACCAACTGGCAAAGTTTGAACCAAAAGCTGATGAAGGTGTGTTTGTTGGCTACTCTGCTATTTCCAAGGCCTACAGAGTATACAACAACAAAAGAAAGGTGATAGATGAATCTATCAATGTCACCTTTGAAGAGTCCAAGAATGCTTCTACCAAAGCTATTCCTGAATCAGTTTCAGGAGAATTAAACTTTGATAATCTCATGCATTCAAACAGTGAAGAGGACTCAAAAGCTTCCACTACATCCAGTGTGGAACTTGTTAATCATGATGGGCATGATGATGATTATGTCAATACACCCTGTGTGAATAAGTGTACTGACTTAATTACAACTGCATGTCCTGAACCTATCAATGCTGATTTTCCTGGTTCCTCTGCTGATATGTTCAACAGTGGTCAGTCATGTTCAACAAGTGAACAGGCTCAAGACAACAGTGTGTCTGAAAATCTTGAGAGCTATTTAACAGGATCTACTGAAGCTGCTGATAACTCAGGAGAATCCCCATTGAAGAATGATCCTAAGTGGATCAGATGTCACCCCAATGATCAAATAATTGGTGACATCAACAAAGGGGTACAAACAAGGTGGGACAGCTTAGGGAACTTCTGTATGTTCTCTAGTTTTGTTTCACTAATGGAGCCAAAGAAGGTGGATGAAGCACTAAAAGATGCCAACTGGATCACTTCCATGCAAGAAGAACTCAATCAGTTTGAGAGAAACAAGGTATGGAAGCTGGTCCCTGCTCCTAAAGGTAAAACTATAATTGGCACTAAATGGGTTTTCAGGAATAAGATGGATGAGCATGGTCATGTCATTAGAAATAAGGCAAGACTGGTTGCTCAAGGTTATAGACAGGAGGAAGGAATTGACTATGATGAGACATTTGCTCCTGTGGCCAGGCTAGAAGCAATTCGTTTGTATCTAGCCTACGCTGCTCATAAGAGCATTAAGGTATTTCAAATGGATTTGAAGAGTGCATTTTTGAATGGGAAGCTGCAAGAAGAAGTTTATGTCAAGCAGCCTCCAGGTTTTGAAAATGAACAACATCCAGGTTTTGTCTATAAGTTGGACAAAGCTCTCTATGGTCTCAAACAAGCCCTTAGAGCCTGGTATGACACTCTTACTGAGTTCCTTATGAGCAATGGGTATTCCAGAGGTAAAGTGGATACCACACTGTTCATAAAGAAGGTGAAGTCTGATATTATGCTTGTTCAAATTTATGTGGATGACATAATATTTGGTTCTACTAATGAGCAGTTATGCAAGAATTTTTCATTACTCATGAAATCCAAATATGAAATGAGTATGATGGGAGAACTAACTTTCTTTTTAGGATTACAGGTTAAACAAACCTCAACTGAAATTTTTATAAATCAAAGAAAGTATACCTTAGATCTCTTGAAAAAGTTTAAATTTGATCAAAGTTCTCCTATTAAAACCCCAATGGCAACCAATGTAAAATTGGATGCTGATGCCAGTGGCAAAGCTGTTTCAGTAACAGCTTACAGAGGTATGATTGGGAGCTTGCTATACTTAACTGCTAGTAGACCTGATATTATGTTTGCCACCTGTTTATGTGCTAGGTTCCAAGCTGATCCAAAGGAATCTCATCTAGTTGCTGTTAAAAGAATCTTCAGATACCTGAAGGGCACATCAGGTTTGGGTCTTTGGTATCCCAAAGACTCAAGCCTAGAACTAACAGGTTATTCTGATTCTGATTTTGTAGGCTGCAGGCTAGATAGGAAAAGCACAACAGGTGGATGTCAACTCCTTGGTGGTAAGTTGATAAGTTGGTGTAGCAAGAAGCAGAACTCAGTGTCTACTTCTACTGCTGAAGCTGAGTACATTGCTGCTGGAAGCTGCTGTGGGCAGATTCTGTGGATGCAGCATCAGCTTGAAGACTATGGACTTGTGTATAGGAAAACTCCTATTCTGTGTGATAACACAAGTGCCATAGCCATTTCCAACAATCCAGTATTTCATTCAAGAACAAAGCATATTGAGGTCAGACATCACTTCATCAGGGATCACATTCAGAAAGGTAATGTGGAGGTAAGTTTTATTTCCACCAATGAACAGCTTGCAGACATCTTCACCAAACCTCTTGATGAAACCAGGTTTAATTACCTTGTCAGTAAGCTAGGCATGTTAAACAAAAGTGACTAAGTGTCCTTAATGTTCTAAGACGTTATATGTCTCACACTGCTAAAGTTCTTTCAGAACAGCTTAGACAGAACAGGCTATGCACGTTCTATACTTAGCCGTTTTCTGCAAAACTTGAACAGCTTGAGCGTATAACAGGTTTGACAAGTAACAGCTTATATGTCTAGTCTGATCTAATGATCAAACCTTCACCCTGCCCACTCTTTCAATCTGTCATACAAGACATTGTCTTGTAACCTGATCAGCTATTGAACACAACCTGTTCTTACATAGCTGAACAGGTTGAAGGAACAGCTTGAAGAGTGAACAGCTTGTGATGACCCTGCTCATCACAGGTTTGACCATCATCTTAGACCATTAGTTTATTTACCTTTCTTCACAATTAAGTTACTTAATTTTTGTTTTTATTTAACTTAATTACTGCGGATAATGTGGGTTACTTGTGTTAGTGATTAAAAAGGGCTCAAGTGGTCTGACAAACGGTCTGACATGGACAACTGTTCCGTTTTCCGTTAACGACTTTTTCAAATCAATCGCCCAAATGTTTCTCTCTCATACCCACTCACATTCAAATCCTATAAATACCCCCTACTGTTTCATCTTCGTCTTCCTCACTATTTCCAGAAATCCTCAAGAACCCTAAATCGACTAAGTGTCTTCTGCTTCTCAAAACCTCAATCCTTCACAAACGGCTCAAAGAAACAATCCCTTTCTTCCAGTGTTCGTTGGTGATGATGTAGTTAAACACTCATCAGTTACCACAATGCTGACCATCAAACCCACCAACTACATTGCTAACCTAACCATTCCCAAAAACTATGTGGGGAAGGGTTATGAACAGATGGTGGAGTTTCTCAAAGTTCATCCGTTGAACTACGCTATGACTGCCACTCCTGGTGTCCTGTACCAGGAGATGGTGTTCGAGTTTTGGTACACTTGTGCCTACAACCCGGACACCAAAGTCATTAAGGGCACTATTCTCAATGGGACTCAGACCATTGAAATAACGACTGATCTTCTCAGGGAGGTTCTTCATCTGCCAACTGTTGACCCATATGACATGCCTCAACCTGAAAATGATCAAATGGGGAATTTGCTACGCTTCTGTGGTGTAGCAGAACCAAAAATCGGAGCTACGCTGTTCAGGAAGGATCTGTCTCCTACTTACAGTTTTCTATTTGCCTCGGTGGTGATGTGCTTCGGAAGTAAGGTTGGTTCATTTGACCAACTAAGCCGTGATGAAGTCCCCATTGTTCTACAGCTGGTGGATGAGACAACAATCGACATGGCCAAATGGATTTTTCTGAACTTGAGAGGCCTGGTACAACAAGAAAACCGTCCAGCTGCTGTTCGGTATCCAAGGTTTCTGAGCCTCATCTTCAGGCATCATTGTGGTGAGCATCTATATAATTCTCAGCCTTTACTTAAGACTGCTGCATTCCCTGTCATAGGGAATAGAGTTTTCTATACACCTGTTCTACCCAATGAGCCTCCTCTATCTACTCCAATGAGGAGGTTATTGGGGTTAGTGGAAGGACCTTCTGATGTGAGGGTTGCTCCCAAAGCTGCTCCCAAAGCAAAATCCAAAGTCAGGTCCAAGCTTGTTAAAAGGACTCTGGCAACCACTGAAGCTGGGCCTGTCCACAAGAAGGCCAAAACAGCTCAGCCTGAGTCTGCTACCTTGGCCTCTGTGGCTGAAGGGGAGCAGGCTCCTCACCCTGGTTCATTCGTTGAACCTGAAGCCTCTGTGGCATCTGAGACCATGGAACATGCCAACCCCACTGTTCCTGACCCTGTCTCTCAACCTGTTCAGTCTGAACCTCTTTCTCATCCAACCTCACCCACATCATATCATATACTATATCATCGCAAATCAATCTCCAAAAAGAAACCAGCTACCACAATAACCCAAACTAGCCCCTCTGTTCCCTCTCAACAGGGTTCAGTTGTAAGAGAAGCCACCCCTGCTGCCTCTCCTATTTTGGGAGAAGGTTCAGCACAATTGGAGCCTGCTTCACTCCAACCTGTGTCTACCCAGAGTCAGCCTAGACCCTCTGGTTCCTCCCAACGCCAGTTGTACAAATGGAGACAGCCACCTCAACTATTCCAGCCTCCCAACAGGCTGAGAATATTGAAAGACAGGAGTCCTCTCCACTCCATACTGCATCCACACTGTCCCCACTTCATACTTCTCTTCACTCTGAGTCTGCACGAGGTGTCCACACTGCTGGTTTAGACCAATCAGCAGATCAGCCTCAAACTTCTGTTCCCTATGATACAACTGTTCAACACCAAACAGCTGCTGAGGGACCAACAACTCAAGCTGATGAACCTCAGGGAACATACCATCCCTTGGGTGAGGCTGCCCCTTCTGTGCAAATTCCATCAGCAGAATTTACCACTGCTAATGTTAAAATGCATATCCCATCTCCCCATGATAAGGTGCTTTTACACCAAGGCACTGCAGAGGGAACACCCACTGGCCTTAATGAAGGTGTTGCAACACAAGCAGCATCTGAAAAGCCCCCATCATCAACCTCTTCTCCTGATGATGCAGCTACTGCCACTGCTGAGGGACCCTTTGACCCCTCCAAGCTGGGCCACATTACGTTTGCCCAGGCTATGGAGCTTCTTTCAAATGTTACTCTTCCCTCTCCATCACATCCTCACACACCAGCCTCATCCTCTTCATCTCCCTCCACACAATCTAAACAGTCCACCCATACACCTCCATCTCCTAAAGACCTGCCTTTGAAGGATCAGCTTACACTGCTGACCAACAAAGTTAGTTCTTTAGAATCTTCCATGTCCTCTCTACCTTCTCTCATTTCAGACTCTGTGTCTGAACAGCTTAAGGGATTCTTTGATCTGTTCAAGGATTCCTTCCCAGCCACTTCACAACCTGACAACTCTCCACAGCTGCTTGCACTCACTGCACAGCTGCAAAGTGTCTCTACTTCCCTTTCCTCTATTCTCTCACTCCAACAGGACTGTGTCCTCAATGACAGCTATATCTCAACAGCTGTCATCTCTCCTCACTTCTTGCAATTTTACCCTTCCTGCCACCTTGGCCAGCTTGAACACTGTCATTGGCTCCCTATCCAATTCTGTGTCATCAGACCTTGCTGATGTGCAAGATTCCCTTGAACTCCATCTTGCACAGCTTCAAAGCGTGTTGTTCACAGCTTCTGATAGGGACAACATTGTCAAACTGACCTCTCTTGCTGACACCCAGGCCTCTTCTCTTCAGACATGTCTTTCCCAGCTTGCAGAGGTGAAGGACAACCTGGCCTTCTTAGTGAATAGCCTTGTTGGCCCCAAGCCTGCTGCCAAAATTGCTGGCAAGCCTGCTGATTTCGTGTCTTCAGGCAGACCAGGTGTTGAAGGTGCTGGTACATCTCCTTCAAAGGGGGAGAAGTCATCTGCCTCGAAGACTAAGTCTAAGGGGGAGAAAACTTCTTCTCCTAAGGAGAAATTAGTGCCTGCAATACCCACTAGTCAACCAGCAGGAGCATCTGAAACAGGTACAATGAAAGGTGCTTCGCAGGCTGCTCAGCCTACTCAGGCTGAATCTCCAAACCCTGCTCAGTCTAAGGGGGAGGAATTCATTCCTGAGGACAGGCCAAGCAGCAGAAGGAGGCATCTGATTCTACAAGAAGAAGAAGAAGAAGAGGAGGAAAGTCCTGAAGCTGCTATCACTACAGCAGCTAAAGGAAAAGAAAAAGTAGCAGTCGATCCCCAACAGCAAAAAGCAGAAGAGATTAAATTTCACAAAGCCAGGGCTAAAGAAATGGGTCTTCCCATGCACAAATACTATGTGTTCAGAGAAGAACAACTTCAAGCCCTGGAAGCTCTAAGGAAAGAAGAAGAATCTGCCAAAGCTGTTAAGTCTTTTGCACTTCAAGAGGCAAGAAAAGTTAAAATGCCTTCTTTGGACATGCAGAAGAAACTGATGGAAGCTGCTAAAGGTACAGCAGGAGAGAAGGAAGTAGAAAAAGAAAAGGGTGCTCAGGTCTCTGTGACCAAAACACAAGTACCTTCTGCAAGAGCCCAGTTCCACTTTGACAACTTGGCAAGAAGAAAATTTCAGGATGTTGCTGATAGAAGGCTTGCCAATGAAGCAATTGTCAAAGCTGTTCCCATATCAAGAAAAGGCAGTCAGTGGAAGTTGAAAATAACCAGAATGGGTGCAACAGGCCCAGAACTAGAAACGTATGACTACACTGATTTTGCATAGATGGGGTACAGGGAATGGGTTGAGTTGGCAGTTGCTCTGAGTGAGTCTAAGTCAGAAACGGGTAAGACTATCAGGGCATATGTTAAGAAGCTAATGGAGAGAGTGAAGAATCTTGGACTGATCTCAAAAGAAGTCAGTGAGGGTGTCTATGTGACACAACCCAAAATAAAGGCCAGGAGGACAAGGAAGGACACTGAGCTTGAACAACTCCTCATCTTAATAGAACAGGGTGACTATGCTGTTGAGATGAAAGGAATTGATCACAGCTTGCCTAGTGGAGTAGAGTTTGAAGAAGGCAAGATAATTGAAGAGCCTGAGCTTGGGGCATTTTTGTAGATCCCTTAACTCAGAAGAAATGCTTTCAGAGAGCATCAGATCTATACAAGGTGGATCTGAGACAGCTTGTAGCCTTCAGACTTGCAGCTTCATTTAGGCAGTCAAGCAGGTGGAGAGCAGCCGTCTGGGATCAGCTCAGAGGCTTTTATGAGAGAGGTGAACTTGAAGACCCCAAGTTTATGATCATCAGAAGTGAAATTCAAGAACTTGAGGATACAAGGGAGGAACTTGAAAAGATGTTTGAAGGTCCTCCTCCACTATAGTAAAGTCCATCTACCATCTGGGTAGGTGAAGAATGGAAGATGTCCATCAGTTGGACAGGCTTACCATTATCTGCCCCCAACACAAACAGTCCAAAACCTGCTGTACATTAGTTGTACTTTAAATTACATAAGTTGTAATTTTTCTTTTACATCAGTTGTAATATACATCAGTACATCAGTTGTACTTTTGTAAAAACATGTGTTGTTTTATGTAATCAAGAATCAGTGTATGTATAAACAGATCTTTTACTTTACTTTGATGTTGTAATTTTATTTCAGCAAGTGTACTGTAAAAATATATAATGATTTTTGATAAGACCAGCTTAGACTGGTTATTGCAAATAAGGGGAGATTGTTAGGCACAAAAAGGCCTCAGTCAAACCTGTTCTGCATCTGAGGGGGAGATTCTTAATCAAACCTGTTGATGCATTTGAAGGTTGAATTTAAGGCCTGTTATATGCCTTATTGAAACCTGAAAATAATTTGCAATATCAGCCCAAAGTTGTTCTATATGTTGCATGTGTTGCAACAAAGACAGTTTGTCCAAGCTGTTCATTCTGTTGAACAGGCTGGACATAAACTGTCTACGCTGTTCTACACTGGTGAGAAGTTTGGACAGTTTACAAGTGTTCTGTACTTTGTGAACAGGCTAAACACTTTATGGAATATGTTTCCAAGTCGTCATGTATTGTTTTCTACTAAAAGATCTGTTTACAAAGTTGAAGACAAAGTGGAAAACAGAACTGCTCAGCCTGTCCACGCTGTTCTGTTTCATGAAGACAAAAGGATATTTGAAAAAGGGTGACAAACCTTTTCTTATATCAAAATAGGCCTTAACAAAGGAAGAAAGACGCAAAGTTGACATTCCTTATTTAGTTAAAGCTAATGCAACAGTAGACAAAAAGAAAAGACAAAAATTCTGCCCACATGAAGACAAGTCTGCTTTTCAGAATGTGCAGAAAAGTTTATGTTGTCTTTTCAACAAGACTTTCCACTTTTCCTTTCGTCCAATAAAGAAGCTTCTCTTAGATCCTCTAAGAGAGTATAAAAGGAAACTTCCAAGGATTGAAAGGATAAGCCGAAAAAGCTAAGTGCTGAAGCCAAGAGTGAACGTACATTCAAGTGTGTCTTTCATGCATGCAAGTCTGCTTGAATAAAACAGTGTTTGGTATCTAAGCTGTTCTTATTCAAGGTGTTTCTCTGAGTCTTGTAAACACACTGAGTAATTCTTAGTGAGTGTATTCATTGTAACTAGTTTAAGTTTGTCTTAGATTAGTTAACATACTGTTGTATCTGTCATCTCAGCTTGAACCTTTCCGCATTCAAGATTGTTTGTAATTAACTTTTGTTGATAATACATACAAACATTGAGAAAAGAGTGTGTAGTTTTTAAATTGCTGTATTCACCCCCCCCCCTCTACAGCTTAAGGCTATATATTTGGGAAACCTTTCGGGACCTACAAATAGCTTTCTCGAATTGGTGTAAAGTGTGCTGACTTAGTCAATCTATCAACAATCACCCATACAGCATCGTGTTGACGCTTAGTTTTCGGCAATTTCGTAACAAAGTCCATTGTTATGTGTTCCCACTTTCATTCCGGAATGGGAAGCGGTTGCAAACTACCATAAGGCTGCTGGTGTTCGGCTTTCACTAACCGACAAGTTCTATATCTTTCAACATACTGACCTATATCCTTCTTCAATCCGGGCCACCAAAGGTCTGCTTTAAGTTCGTTGTACATCTTTGTGCTTCCGGGATGTACAGAAAACTTGGATTGTTGTGCTTCCTCGATGATCACCTTTCTCATGCCCCCAAACTTTGGCACCCAGATTGTTCCGTACATACCTTTAAATCCAGATTCGCTCGTTTCCATATTCTTAATTTGTGCCCTTATATCCTCAGCTCCAACATTTTCATCTTTCAAGGCTTCCTCTTGAGCGGCCTTAACATCATTTAAAATCGTAGATGTTAGCATAGTAGATGTCATCATGTAGCAGCAGTCATTAGCATAAGCTTTACGACTCAAAGCATCGGCTACCACGTTAGCCTTTCCGGGATGATAAAGGATTTCACAATCATAATCCTTTATTAATTTCATCGAACGTCTCTGCCTCATATTAAGTTCTTTCTGGCTGAAAATGTACTTCAAACGCTTATGATCCGTGTATAATTGACACTTAGTTCCATACAGATAGTGTCTCCACAATTTCAATACAAAAGTAACTGCAGTCAACTCCAAGTCATGAGTCGTATAATTCTTCTCATGCTGCTTTAACTGTCTCGAGGCATACGCGATTACCTTTCCACGCTGCATCAGTACAGCGCCCAACCCCAATCTTGATGCGTCCGTGTAAACCACAAAATCATCATTACCCTCCGGTAGAGCAAGTATCGGCGCTTCACTTAGCGTCTTCTTCAAGATCTCGAAAGCCTCTTGCTGCATAGTTTCCCAAACAAACGACGCATTCTTCTTTGTTAATGCAGTCAAAGGAACTGCAATCTTTGAAAAATCCTTAATAAACCTCCTATAATAGTCCGCCAACCCCAGAAAACTTCTAACTTCTGTAGCTGAATGAGGCGGTTCCCAGTTTCTTATGGCTTCAACTTTAACTGGATCTACAGAAATCCCAGCTCCCGAAATCACATGTCCAAGAAATTGGATCTGTTGTAGCCAAAACTCACACTTTGAGAATTTGGCATACAACTTCTCTTTTCTCAACAGCTCCAATAACTCTGCTAGATGAATAGCATGCTCCGCTTCAGACTTGGAATACACCAAGATATCGTCAATAAACACTATCACCAACTTATCTAGCATCGGTCTACAAACTCTGTTCATTAGATCCATAAAAACAGCCGGGGCATTGGTTAACCCAAAAGGCATCACTAGAAACTCGTAATGCCCATACCGAGTTCTGAATGTTGTTTTAGGCACATCTTCTTCTCGTATCTTCAACTGATGGTATCCCGACCTCAAGTCAATCTTAGAAAATACACTCGCCCCATGCAATTAATCAAACAAGTCATCTATCCTCGGCAGCGGATACTTGTTCTTAATAGTCAGCTTATTCAGCTCCCTGTAATCAATGCACATCCTCATCGTGCCATCTTTCTTTTTGACGAACAATACCAGAGCTCCCCACGGAGATGAACTCGGTCGAGCGAAGCCCTTATCCAACAACTCCTGGAGTTGTTTCATCAACTCTTGCATCTCGGTAGGAGCAAGGCGATACGGAGAACGAGCTACCGGTGCAGCTCCAGGGATCAGATCTATACGGAATTCCACTTGTCTCTCAGGCGGCACGCCAGACAAGTCTTCCAGAAACACATCTTGGAATTGTGATACAACACGCACATCGGCCAAAGTCTTCTTCTCAGCCTTGGCATCAATTGCATATGCCAGGTAGGCGTCACACCCCTTTGCAACAAGCTTTCGGGCTTTTGCAATGGTTAACAAACACAGATCCCCGCTTCTCCTATCCCCATAAATACAGATCTCACGCCCCTCCGGAGTAGTTATCTTGATCATATGCTTCTTACATACTATATGGGCTTCATTCTCAATCAACCAGTCCATTCCGATTATCACGTCAAATTCACTGAATGCTATCGGAATCAAATCAAGATTGAAGACTACATCTTCAATCACTAACGTGCAGTTACGGTATACGTGATCTACTTCGGCTAGAGTGTTACTTGCAGTTTCTATGTCTAGTATGACACATAACTTAGACAATGACATGACAAGTCGTTGTGCAAAAACAGTGGAAACAAACGAACGATTGGCACACGAATCAAATAAAACTCGTGCTGGCATAGAATTTACAATAAACATACCAGTAACCACCTCCGGGTTTTCCCTAGCCTCCTCCACCGTTATCTGAAATGCACGAGCCGGTGCCCTTTGTGGCTGGTTCTGGCGGTTGACTGAACCACCACTAGATCCTCCAGATGATCGAGTTGAAGACGGAGCAGCAGCAGCTGGGCGTTCTTTCGACAATTCCTACTATAATGCCCCCATACCCCACACTTATGGCAAGCATCGGCTCTTCGTGGACACTCACTCTGAAAATGGCCCAACTCTCCACAGCAAAAGAAAGCGCGTCCATTAGTGCACTAGCCGAAGTGTTCCAGATGACACTTATTACAATACTGCGGCTCGGTGTTCATGGAGTACGTACGAGCACGACCAGAAGACCCAGACTGTCGGTGATAAGACTGTTGCGGCGAGTACTGCGATGATCGTGAAGAACCAGAGTAGCCTCCTTCGCGCTGACGTTTCGGTGGTGAAGTTTGAGTTGGGTTAGCTGAAGCAGCAGCAGACCCCATTACATATCCAGACATACTCAGAATCTGTTCCACATTTCTGGCGGCTTCCAGCAAACTAGCAAATGTGGGGTAGCGTACGTTGCTCATCACCCTTCGGATTTCTAGATCAAGACCCTCAAACCTGGTCACTTTTCTTTCCTCTGTATCCACTTGATGAGGCGCGAACAAACTTAGCCTCGTGAACTCTACCGCATACTGGGACACAGACTTAGTCCCCTGAATCAGTGTCATGAACTTGGCTTCTAGTCTTCGGCGCTCATCGGCCGGGCAATATTGCTGAGTAAAGACTTCAGTGAACTCAGCCCGTGACATAACAGATACTTTCTCCAAGGTCAAAGCATTCACCATAGAGTTCCGCCACATGACTGCATCTTTGGTGAACATAGCAGTAGCAAACCTAACCATGTCCTTCTCAGCACAATCGCTGATTCGGAAAGTCCTTTCTGTGGCTGTTATCCATTCCAGAGCGGCAACAACATCACCCAGTCCATTAAACTCGACTGCTCCATTTCCCTTAAAGTCCTTAAACTAACAACCTCTGGGCTTATTAGATGATCCAGTGTTGTACTCTTGTTCGTTATTGTTTCCCTCTTTTTCCTTATTCTTCCTCTTATCTTCTCTTCGCTTAGCTTCGGCCTCATCTCGAGCCCGAAACTGATCTTGAATCATCCGATTTTGCTCAGCCATCATAGCTAGCATCATTTCCCTTGTTTCTTCGGGTGTCATTCCTCCTCCAGACATGTTCTGAAATATATAAAATATATAACTTGTTTAGTAACATGTCATTAATTTAAAGACACCACCCATTGTCCCGTATGAAAGTCAATGTCCTATGATTACTAGATCGTAACCTATCTTAGTTCAGATCATTACTTAAAATCACTACATATCATCACTTAATGTTTGAGACCAAGACCTCACGGACACTTGAATCTCAAACCACTGCTCTGATACCGTTTCATGTGCCACCCTTGCCACAATAACCACCATTCACATTATACCCAGGATTAATCACCAACATTTAATTACATAATGATCTGATAACTTAATTGAAGTGCGGAAGCATTAAAGCACAAAATAATATAATACAAATGTTTGTCAAACACCCTACGGTGCTACAAGGTTATATGTCTACGTCTACATACTCAAAAGTATTACATTATCCCAAATTTATTACAACAATTAATCCCATAGATCTGTTACCAAGAATAACAGCAGATATCTTCAATTACTTCAACAGATGACCTAGCTAGAAGGTCCCGCAGCAGATTTTCCTTTTCCTGTAAAAATGTAACAACTGAGGGGTAAGCGAATGCTTAGTGAATACCAAATGACTTTACACATTCTGCAAATCCTTATGATGCCACCCAGAGTAACCGCGGTAACACATACCGTATACTCCACACGTACTCAAAGTACGCAAACCCGAGCCGCAGCTCCTTCGAGTTGACACTCGGCATAAGGAAAACCAACCATCTGAGGCAGACATAACATCGGGGATGAGTTACTGTCTATCCTGACCACAGAGGTGTCAAACTCTTGGTCATATAGGATGCACAACAAATGAACGGACATGCAACAAGTATGAATGTGCATCAACATATACGCAAGTTAGTAGAGTGCCAAACGATAATGAAACAACATGCCTCAGCAGGCAAAGCAAACATAAAGCAGATGCAGACATGATAAAAATCAAAGGTACTCACTGTGGGTGCATTATTAAACTTTAAGTTAATTTTATTTCTCCTCGGGCTTTCATCCGGATCACAAAGTACCCCACTGTGGGTTAAACAACACCACAAGGGACCTGTTAAGTCAGTTGTAACAACACATTGTGTCAATAAATTGTTTAATTTCATAAAACTAAATTTTATAAGTTTTGCAATATTTGACCCGCAATTCGGATCCATGTCCGAATTCGGACCCCACCCGAATTCGGACACCCAATTCGGACCTCACAATAATCCTAATTCGGTCCCCACATTCAATTCGGACCATACAAGTTCGAACCATATTCGAATTCGGTCCCCAACCGAATTCAGACCTCAACCGAATTCCATCACTTAGAAAATATTTTGCTAATTTGAATATACTGAAATCCGGGCCTCATCCGAATTTGGACCAGATCCGAGTTCATCTCGGATCCGAATTCGGACCCTACCGAGTTCATACTTGTGCAGTTTTGTCAAATTCCAGATTTAATCCCATTATTTTTGGTACTAATTCAATACATGAAATAACTTATACCAACTAAAATACGTCTATTTTCAACACTTTTAACACTAATGTTAACACTTTTTAATACCAAATTAAACACTTTTTGTCCATTTTTGAACTCCCATCGAACACACACTAAAACACACACTAAAAATCCAAAAAGCATACTTAGGGCTTGAATCTGATGCTGAAATTTGATATGTAGCTTCATATACACTAGATTTAAACTAATCCACAATAATATCACACATGCATTCATATTTGCAACACCAAATCTCAGTTTCGGTTTTTATAAAAACCGAACCAAAACCTTCTAATTTTGAAATTTAAAGAGATATTTACCTTAATTCGTTGGTTGCAGATGTTTTAGTTCCTTCCTAGCAATCTGAATCCAGATTTCCAACTTCAAATTCCAACTTTTGATGATCTTGGTTTATTTTTTAGAGAGAGAGAGAGAGAGAGAGAGGGAGCCGAGAGAGATGAGAGCTTTTAGTGAGAGAGTGAGTTTGATTCAAATAAATGGAAATAATGTTTTTCCCCCTTTTATTCCAAACTTTCGGCTTTTGACACATCTAGTCCCTCTTCTTATCCGGTTCCATAAAATACTGATTTTATAAAATAAAAGAATTCTATCTTTTATTTATTATCCTTAATAATTTAATAATTATTTTCACTTAATAATTAAAAATTCTAAACTTCCATATAATGCAACCAACTTTATAATCAATCCAAATTTCGTACCAACTTTCATAATTCAACTTAAATTACATTAATTTATATATTTGGCTAATTAAACCTCAATTACAATAATTTGAGTCTGAGGATGTTACAGAATATACATTTTAAAATGTTGTACAATCACATTTTGAACATTTCTAATGCACATACATGAATGATATGGCTGCTAGTTCTGTTAGACACAGTCACAACACACACTTATATATATATATATATATATATATATATATATATATATATATATATATATATATATATATATATATATATTATGGCTGTTGATTTGTTTTTGTTTTGTAGCAGCAAAAACATATCCATCCCTTATTTCTGTTTCTGTTTTTATAAAGAAAAGCACACCCCTGAGTTACGGACTCCTCTTCACATGCAACTGTGATTTTTTCTGTTTAATGGGGTTGTTGGGCTGTTGTTGCTGCTACATTCACCCCCACACTTATGATACATGTATTAACAGTCCAACAACAATATATATATAACAGTCCAGCTATCGGAGTCGATAAATTAACAGTGCAGCAACAATATATATAACAGTGCTTTCAATTTATGCATAGCAAAACGAATTTGAATGAAAGCAATCACATGTCCTAAATCTCATATAGAATTTTCTAGACATAATATCCATTTCAATCTAGGTAATCAGAAAAGCACCACACACATCTAATGCATCAGTTAATTTATGAAGAGAAAAAATAAGACAGCTGATGGATAATGAATATTATGTTAGCATAATTTGTGGTATTTATGGCACTTCATTGCATCCTCAAACTAAGCACCAACAGCATTAAAACCTGAGTACCTGACCTTCAGGGTAACTAGAAAAATATGACATGTAAAGGACAAGATGAGCATTGAATAAGGTCAGAATAGCAATGTAATCATAAAATGATTGCTGCCTTTATAATAAGCATTTGCATGCGAAAGTGCAGTTACTTGTCAACTGAATTGCAGTGCCAGAATTGAAACAACAACATTAAGATTGCTGCCTTTATACTAAGCATTTGTAAGAGAAAGTGCAGTTACTTGTCAATTTAATGATTGCTCCCTTTAAATTGAAACAAAAACACTTATATATATTTTAACAAATACCTAAATAATAAATGTTAAAGTATATTCAATTGATACACTTTTAAATTTAATAAAAATTACACAAATTCAAAAAGGATGATGAAGATATTGATGCATTTCATATTAATCGTTCAATTCATGATGCATATCGGCTTAATCTATACAAAATCTATACAATTCGTGATGCATCGCTGTTAATCATCATCTTCGTATTCATCGTTAATCTATGCATCGGGTTCATCATGGTGCATCGCTGTTAATCATCAATGTCATTGTGCATCACTATTAATCATCAACATCATGGTGCATTGCTGTTAATCATCAACATATTGTTCCAATGGATGCATCAACGTGTTCATCATCATCATCTTCGTTCATCGTGTTCTTCATGTTTATCATGTTTCATCGTATTGTTCATCATCGGTTGCATCTCTTGTTCATCATGTTCATCATCATCGCGATGGTGGCAGTGGTGGTGGTTGGTGAGGATGAGTGCCGAGAGAGGGGCAGCCGGCGGTGGTGTAAGGTCTACCACTACGAGATCTATCTAGACGCGGAGCCGCCAACGAGTGCGGAATCCTCGTTAACGGGTAGACGGAAACAACTCTCAACTACGAAACACGGAGACTATCAGAGGCTGAACGAACGACACACGAACGATCCTACGAACTGATTCTCTCCGAAAGAACACACACCAAGCTGATAAACTCGAGATCGCTTATTGCTTAATCCCTCACGAATTCTGCAAAAAGTCTAATTATATCTCGAGTCTATCCCTAATTATAGACCCTGATTCGAGTCTGATGTGGGCCAAACTCGAATCTGGCCCAAGGCCCATTCGAGTCTGTCCACAAAGACACTCTCGAATCTGGTCACATTCGAATCTATGGCTACATTCGAATCTATCACAGATTCGAATGCCAAGCCTTGTATGATTCGAATCTAGCATTTCACATAAACAACTTAGTGTTGAAACTTATGTTTTTACCTTATAAATGATTTTATCTTTGTACTTTATGTTGGAACTTCTTGTAATACGTTACATCAAGTTCAAACATATAAACACTAATAAATATCAACCATATATAACAAACACTTGCTAGAATCACAACGTAGGATCACTTAGACTGCTATCGTCACACAGGATGTACCAACAGACTCCCCCTTGACGATAGCTTCTAATAATTCTCACATTTGACTTTAGAACTTTGTTTATTTATTGATTCAAACTACTACCAGCATACAAACCTTTTTCAACACATACCTTGACTACATTTTCATATTTACTAGCTTCACTATCCATATGTGCATCACTAGAAATCTTACAGGAATGCAAAATATGAAGATCATCTTTGGAGAGGTTTACCAGGTGAAGAGGGTCGTAGACTCTAAGAATAACGTTTTCTTCAAAATCTTCCATGACCGCTTCCCCAGTCTCAGTGTCAGCGTACCACCAATGCAGATTCTTCAAAACATTCTGTGGCATAGGCTTGAGAGGCACCTTCCTAAGACATCTAGCTGGTTTATAGTGAATCCTCATCCAAGGTCGTCCAGTTAGAGGATCGATACGCGAAGGATCTTCTACTCTTCTTCCAACCCTTGGACTTAGTCGCTCAAATTTCTGTGATCTTCCCTCCTTTCTTATGATTCTTGCAATAACGTCTGCATATGGATCATTGCCAATGTTTATCAGATCTTTCCATGCTAGGTCTGTGATTTCGATCTTTGGCAGGGAGTTGAACGCTTTTAAAGTTCGCCTCAGGTACTGGAGCCCGTCTTTCCTTTTAATTATGAATAGCTGCAGTTCTCGATCAAAGAACCAGCTTAATATGCGTTCAGACAGCTTCCCAGTACCCGGCACCCTCATTGTCTTCTTAATCTCTAACTCCTTCTTTTCAGCTCTGAACCATAACTTTCGCTTCTCTTCATTTGATAGCTCTCTAGCAGGTTCATCTGTTGATGGCTGAGCATTCAACGCAGCATTCACTACATCTATGTTGACAATATTATCCCCATCTATCATGTATGTATCCGTGATAGGATTCTGTTGTACAACTATCTCGTCGGCTTCATCATCCTCATCAGCAACTACTTCATCATCTGATTGCCAGTCAACTATCTCCTCTGGCACAAACTCACCTTCTTCTAGCTCTTCATCATCATAATCAAAACCTACATCCATCGGATCATCATCAAGATCCATAAGAGCGTCGATCATCTCACTAATTTCAAAATCTGTAGGCTGCTTCGATGAGCTTGCTTCTCCTACTTCTCCTTCAGCTAAACTAGGCTCCCCCTGAACTTGAGCAGTCTGAGCAGCAGGAAAATCTACTGGCTCATTCTCATTAGGTGCATCGGGATCATTGCCTTCGTCATCTTCATCTCTACGCTGCTCCTCATGATCCCTACAACTTGTCTCCCCCTGAGCTTTTAGATTTTTCATTAGCTGCTCAAGGAGGGACCGCATCGATCGGATCTGTTCTGATTGATCTGCAATAAAGGACTTTAACTCAGTGTTCTCTTCCCTGACATTCTTCACAATCGTTTTCAACCCGGCATTATCCTTATCAAGATTTGCATTATGCGCCTGGATTTCGCCGATCGCCTTTGTTAGGCCTAAGATTTGGACATGTTGGAAGTCAACGCGTCCCTTAAGCTGCACAAACCGTTGGTTGTCAGCGTAGGTGGTCGAGGTAGATGGAATGGATTGTATAGGAGTTGGGCGAATTGGTGATGGAATATATAGTTCATCTTGAGGTGGTGGTGGTGGTGGAGCGGTGGCCTGAGGTTGAGATTGGGGGATTTCTGGATGGCCTGCTGATGCTGAAGAAGACCCTTGCATGAACCTGTGACGCTTGGCCCTTTGCCGAGTCACTAAGGGAGCAATCTCTTCTTCTTCAAAATCTGATTCATCAGATTCCCTTACTACTCTCCTCCTCGATGCTTCTTCATTAACGACCAATCTTGATCCATACGTTCCAATTTGAACAGTAGGTTCTGTCGAAACTGAACCAGGAGCCTCAACTTCTAACTCCTCCATCTCTTCCGATTCTGTGGCAGATGATGACAAAACATTATCAGCCTGCTCTGGCTCGTACTCTTCAACATCTCTTAACACGTCTTCCTCTCCCTCAGGTGGCTCAAGTAATTCACCTACTAGCGCTGCAGCCACATCTTCGTTCGCATGAGGACCTACCTCCCAGATTTCATTTAGCGTTTGGCATAGCTGTTCAGCTTCGCTCGGAACATTTGAGGGCCCGGCTTCCTGCACCTCTGGTTGCTGATTGGTGGAAGGCCTAGACACCTGAGTTTGTCTTGCTGGAGCTCGTTGCCTCCTGCGCGGTTGCGGTTGTCGTTGTTGCTGTTGAGGTGGTTGTTGCTGTGGTTGTCTTTGTTGAAATTCAACTTCCCCTGCCCAGTTGGCAACATCCGGGGCTTGAAAATCCCTATCCAAGATTGCTCCGAATAACGGACGCTCAATAGGAACAGCCAATCTTCCTCTGTGTGAGGAACAATCAACGAAAATCCGCTTATCCATTACGGCAACGCTTTGAATGTCATTTGACGGCAGCAGATTTGGCAAGAAGTGCCTGATCAACATCATGATGAACCGCGGATACAACAAGAATTGTTGATTTTCTGGGGCGGTTATCTGGTGAACAAATTCTGAGAAAAACATCTCCGAGAAACTATATGAACGATTATACACCATTGCGACTATCCCAGACTGCATCTTCGCAACCATATAATCAAACCCTGCTTTCTTTGGTGCAAAGCATACCATAAAAACATGATCAAGAAACCTCCATTGTCCAATTAACCCGCTCTTCATATATGACACCTTCGTCACATCAAGACTGTAACCCATTCTCTGAAAGGCCGCTTGCCTTATACTCAGAGGAAATTCGATCGGTCCAGACTCTTCTTCTTGAGTGCCCAGCTGCAACACTTGACGCAGCATATCCGCCGAAAATACCAGCGGTTGTCCAGCAATACGAGTGCGTAGCACTGTCGGTGTGACCGAGCAGTCTACCTGCAGATGATCGTAAAATTGACGAATATACGGTAAAACTAGCTGAACATTATGAGACAGTGCAAAACCAATCCTAGACTCTACTAGGAAATCAAGCACTTGTCTGAATCCCTGCGCCTCAGGGAGATTATGATCCAGATGAAGCACCATATTGTGCTTAGGCACAAACGCTCGTACAGCCATTTCTGCACAATAAACAAAACTATTAGATTCATTAAAAATCAATAAACTTGTTTAAATTCAAATCTGTTTTATTTTGAACTTGTTTAAGTACAAAATCCAACACAATTAAATTTCTACAAGTTTAATAAAATTTAAATTAAATAGTGCAAATAAATGATAGATTCGAAAATAACAGATTCGAATGTCCTGGTCATCTCGAATTTAATGACAGATTCGAGAAACCTCAGGAACAGATTCGAACCGCCGATTCTATTTCAAACACAAAATCTCGTGATTTTAACCTTTTTGGACTTAGAAAATTACATTCATTAGTCCTACTAGTTACTAATCATAGATATATGCCTTTAATTTGACTGTTTATCGGTCCAAACTTGGTAATTTTGTAAAAACCCTAATTCGACCCTTAAACCTTCAAAAATTGATGATTTAGCCTAAAATGGTGTGTAAAACTACATGAATCTTGTACAATCAAGTTGATTATACCTAGATACAGGAGTAGAATCGAACACACTAGCTTTAAACTCGACGGATTGTCGTATATATGAGAAACGGTAGACTCGAGAACAGATTCGAGATCGCCAATATAGATTCGAGACAGTAGATTCGAAAACAGTAAGAATTAAATGACTTCACTGTTGACCTATATATACTACCAACCTTCGAATCTAAGGCCAGACTCGAATCTACTGACAGATTCGAAGCCTTCCCAATTCGAGTCTGTCCTAAACTTGAAAACACCAATTCTCTAAAAGGCCGCTTGCCTTATACTCAGAGTTTGTTTCTTGCATTGCCAGGATACCAATCTCCCTCCTAGGAACTGACAACCTCCAGTTGTTGATTTGCGCGTCAAACTGCATCCTCCGTAGTCAGAATCCGTGAACGCCTCCAACTCTAGATCTCCCTCCGCGTGATACCAAAGTCCCAGCTTCGGTTTCGACTTGAGGTATCGTAGAATCCGCTTCACAGCTTTCATATGCATCTCCTTCGGATTCGCTTGAAACCTAGCACAAATACACACAGCAAACATAATGTCAGGTCTTGAAGCAGTTAAATACATAAGTGATCCAATCATTGTTGGTACACCCTGTGTGACGATAGCAGTCTAATCGATTATGATTATGATTTAAGTAATATTCTGAATATTAACAAGTGTTTTGATATATATGTTTAATATGTGTTTGTCTGTTATTGATTGTGTGTTTGAACTTGATGTAACATATTACAAGAAGTTCAAACATAAAAGTCAAAGAGTATGTCAAGCATAAGTTAAAACATAAGTTTCATCACGTAAGTGTTTAAGTGTATTGGTTAGATTCGAATATGTAAAGGAAGACATTCGAATCTGTGATAGATTCGAATGTATCCTTAGATTCGAATAGGTTAGATTCGAATCTGTCAGATGGACAGATTCGAATGAGGCCTTAGGCCAGATTCGAGGTTGGCCCACAACAGACTCGAATCAGGGTCTATAATTAGGGATAGACTCGAATGATTAGCAGACCTTTGGAAGAATTCGTGAGGAATTAAGAAATAGGCGATCTCGAGTTTATCAGCTAGGTGAGTCCCGTTTCGGAGAGAATTAGTACGTAGGATCGTTCGTGTGTCGTTCGTTCAGCGTCTAATAGTCTCCGTGTTTTCCGTTGGTTGAGAGTTGTCCGTCTGACCGTCAACGAGGATTCCGCACTCGTTAACGGGTCCGCGTCTAGATAGATCTGTCAGTGGTAGACCTTACAAGTGGTATCAGAGCCTACGGAGTGTTCGTGGTGTTCTTCGTGTTCATCAGATACATTCTAGGTTTCTTGACGCTAGTTGGACGGTTTTTCTCTCAAAAACGTGTTTTTGAGCTTAGCAAATTCATATTCGGGAAACATTTTGTCGTTTTTCACGTTTTTGGTCGAAATCATTGTTTTTCATTTGAAAATTAGTGATTTAATCCATAAAACGTCAAAAAATCAAAGTGTTAGCCGTTTTTCGAGTTTGCGGCGCTCGAATCTATAGGGGTAATTAGGGTTTTACTTTATTTTCGAGTCTAACCAAAATACGCTCCTTTCGAGTCAATTTCAGTCAGTTTCGAGTCTGTGGTGTTTCGAATCTGTTATTACATTCGAATTGGATCTCGACTCTATACTGTTTCGAGTTTGTTTCGAGTCTATTCTGTTTCGATTCTGTGCTTCGATTCTGCTGAATTTCGATTCTATTGTGCCTTCGATTCTAAGGGTCTTCGAATCTATAGAGTCCTTCGAATCTGTCACATCTTCGAATCTAGGGAGTTCCTCGAATCTGACATTATTTCGAATCTACTTGACTTTTAAGACTTAATCGAATTTAATTTCAAAAGATTAAATATTAATTAGATTCGAATAAATTAATTTAAATCAGTTTCTAATTAAATTAATTAAGTTCAAATTCAAATTCTTTCAGAAAAGATGTCAAACCTTCAGAAATTCCTTGAGATGGATCACGAAGTTGGGAAGGCCAATGCACCACCTAAGCTGATGAAAGTTGAGGATTACTACTGGTGGAAGGATAGATTTACGGATTTTGTACGATTCAACGATATGCGCATGTGGGTGTGCATTGATGAAGGGTACATTCCACCAGTTTCTGAGGTTGAAGGCCGTCAAAAGGTTCTGTCATACCAAATGATGAAAGAGGATGACAAGAAACTGTTTGAAGCTTAAAACAAGGCTTTCTCTATTATCCGAATGGCGTTACCTCAAGATATCTTGCACACATTTCGGACTCAAAGGACGTCGAAAGAACTTTGGGAGTCTCTTCAGAAAAGGTGTGAGGGTAATCCACGGGTACGAAGAAAGCGTACAGAGCTGTTGACCCAACAGTTTGCAATTTTCAAGGCTCTTAAAGATGAACAGTTGGATGATATTATCACACGATTTTATCATCTGATAACAGAGCTTGAAAGTCATGGTATTGAGTATTCTGACACAGACAAGAACAACAAGCTTCTTGATGCCCTACCGGCCAAATGGGCTATGTACGTGGCAATGATTAAGCTGAATGAAGATAAATACTATGCTCAATCACTGGATGACATCGTGGGAACGTTAAGGGCATATCACTTCGAAATGATAAAGGCTGAGACTGATTACGAGCAAGTCCAAAATCCGGCTATGTATTTTGGAAAGACATCAAAATCATCAGTGACAGCTGATCAGAAGAGTGCTACAGCGTTTTTCACCGGAGAAACGTCATCGCCACCAGAGTCCGAAGACTCACTAAATCGCGCGTTCTTAGGGTTAGGAAGATCGGAAGAACCGCAACCTCAAGTCAATCAGGCATCTACAAGTCAGAACTATTCAAAGATGCCAATGAGCGCAAAATCGGCGGAAGAACATCTGAATCTGCTTGCTTCGTTTGTGGCCGCATATGGAAATTGCGTTCAAGGGAAGATCAATGATCCGGCTCTTTGGGATGAAGATTACGATCAGGTCGACCCTGATGACTTAGAGGAAATGGATCTGAAATGGCAACTGGCCATGGTAACCCAACGGGTTAAGAGATTCATAAAGAGAACTGGAAGAAATCTACAGATGAATAACAAGGGGATAGGATTTGATAAGTCCAAGGTCAAATGCTACAACTGTCAGGGATTGGGACATTTCGCGAGGGAGTGTCAAAGACCGAAGGTAGAAACCTACCAGGGGCAGAGTCAGCATCAAGGACAGTACCAAAGTCAGTCCCAACAGAGATACCTTCCGAGTTCTTCATCTGGTCAGGCCAATCTAGCGGGTCTGATATCCAATGTCACTTCTGACAGACAGCTAGATGGTTCTTATGACTGGAGTTCACATCCGGAGTCCAATGCTAGAGCTTTCATGGCTGAAGTTACGGAAAATGGTTGTGAAGAAGACGAGCAGACCACAAGGGACAGCAGTCCGATGTGGGTAGAGAAAGCGAATGATCAGACCGTGCTGGAGTTTGTTGCTCAGATGGCCAACGTGGAATCTGATAACTCTAAGGTTAGTCTTTCTAATTCTCTATTTCGTGATTTATGTGCTTTATGTGTTAGTTCTAACGATAGGTTAAATCTAGTCTTAGACTCACATAAGACCATAGCTGCTCAAAATGAAAACTTAAAAATAGAAAATGCTAGCCTAAATGATATAAAACAAGATCTAAAAGAAAAGCTTAAGGCTGATGCTCAAGACGTAATCGTTCTAAAAGACAAACTGAGTGAGCAGTGTGTTAGGATAGAACTTATGTATGAGCACGTAGAAGCCTTGACCAAAAGTCTGAAAGACAAGGACATAGAGCTAGCCGAGACCAAGGTTAAGGTAGCAGAGGCAAATAGCAAACTGGAAAAGTTTAGGAATTCGAGCCTAAACCTAGGGAAAGTCTTAGATGCCCAAAGACAGTCTAAGAAACCTGTAGGTCTAGGTTTTCACGAAATTCCTCCACCTTTCAATGATAACTATGTGCCTCAGCCTCAGGAGAAAACTGACAAGACAGTAGTTTTAGAGGACCTACCTGAACCTACACCTGAGCCTAAAGTTGAAAATACACCTAAGGTGACTGACTCAACCGTCAAGGTCAAGAAAGTGAAATTTGTGTCTTCCTCCAGTGACACACCTGCAGGAAAACAGAAGATTTCATGGGCTGACCAGGTCGAAGAGTCAGACACAATAGATGTACCAAAGGAAGTAGACACCAGTGAGACACCTAGATCTAAGGGACCAACCAAAAAGTCCATGGATAAGATGTCTTGCTTTAGATGTCACGAGAAAGGGCATGTTGCTTCTCACTGTCCAAATAGGAAAGCAGAACTTACCCCTAAGACAGTGAACCCAACACCTGTTAAGCCCTCACCAACCGTGGCAAGCAGCAGTAGTTCTCAGAGTACCGAGAAAACTGTGCAGGCCGCACCAAAATCTGTTGTGAAACAAACACCGGTTAAGGTTGGACCAAAAGAAGTGGTTAGGACAAATTCACCGAATCGTGTCATTAATCAATCTAGGTCAGCACCTCAACAAGTCTATAGGAGCACAACACCTAGCAGGTCACACACTCCAGTTAGGTCACATACTCCT
>JAANYP010002737.1:0-52500 GCA_020465985.1 Centrapalus pauciflorus
AACCACCCATTAATATTTAAGTGAGAGACATAAAGCGAGAAGAGAAGATGGAGAACTGGAACGGGGTAGAGCGGCCGAAGAGAGGTCGGTTCACTTTGGAAACGAAACCTCCTGTGTGTGTTCGGCCAAGATTCGGTCGTAGGACGCACCGAAAGCTCTTTTGGTGACCCGGTAATGCCCCAAGCCCATAAGCGCCAAAATGCCTAGAGAGAGAAATGACGGACAGAGTTCCTAAATTCTAATGTTATCTACCTTTTATTTTAAAGTAATTAGTTTTCCATTAAGTCGCATGTTTTGGTCAATCTTGAAATCATGTCGACGTTAAAAGCATGCAACAAGATGAAACTTTTGAAGTATAGTTTTGTTTCGTAAGTCAAGTTTTACAGATATCTTTCTGAACTGCAATGTTTGTCAACATTGTTTTTAAACGCAAAATTTTTTATTGGTCTATACAATATTTTTGGAAAGATTAAATAATCATGCCTGCAGTAACAATGAGAACGAATCTACATAGATTAGAACGATAAAGCTGTCAAAATTCATATTTAAATGCGATAATGATGTGTAGATAAAACTCTTCTGACAAAGCTAAGATTTAAATACCAAACCCTCAACTTTTAGGATATTTTGAGATCCCACTTTACTTGTAGAAAGTTAACTAAGTTTCTCAATGAGCATTTTCACATGATACCAAAAGAATCACATTGTATTTATAATTTCATAAAGCATGCATTAAGATACATTTTTTCAACACATGTTATGAAAACTCCAAATTAATAAAAAAATCAAACATTTACATTTTTGAACGAAATTAATTCACCTAAGACAAATGTAATCCTCTTGTATAATCCTAAACTATAATTACATTTACACGTTTAATCGTTTTTTAACACGGTCACCTTAAATAGATTTTAAAAGTATAAACTAAAAATGAAGTCGGTCAATAAATCAAAGCAACACATATATGTAAAATAATTGAGTTTTGTATATATAAAATATTTAATGTTGATACATAAAAATAATCATATTATGAACCCAAACATCTATATTTTCCTTTTTGATAATTAACTTATTCATAGTGTACTTCGGTTATAAGCTTTAAACTCTTGATCCTCAAATACTACAATTAGACATTTTGGCATCAATTTCCAACTTTTATATTTTCTTGGTAAATACAAACATGGTCCCTGTGGTTTGTGGCAAAATTACGCGACATGGACCCTCAATTTCAAGTTGCAGTGGGTGGTCCCTCAATCCACTTTTTCTTTACTTGGAGAAATGGTCCCTCGTGTCTGAACTTTTTAAAAGACGTATTACCCTGTTTATTGATTACACATAACGTTATTAATTTACTTTCACTTTAGGTGTCCTTTTCCTAAATTGTCATGTTTTGACTATTAATTACAAACTATTAGTACAATCGTTGATTTATGATTATTATAATTATACTCTATATACCTTTGATTTTTAAAAATTAATTTTATATTTATTAATAACAAAATTTGTTATACTAGATTTATTATGTTTACGCATTTTGTAATGTATCAAAGTTATTTAATAAGGCAAATAGTTTATGAACCCACGTATTACGTGACATATTTTTAATAAATAATGGTTAACTAAATGTATGTAAAACTTAAATTGACATAATTAAATATTAATAGTCTTATAACAAAAAGAAAAAGTTCACAATTATAGGAGTCAATATATTATTTTTATCTATCTTTTTAAAGGTCATGAACAATAGTTTTTTTTTTTTTTTTTTTACAATTTTTAAACTTTTTATTCCTAAATTTATATATATTTAGTCGATATAATTTGAAATTTTAATTTTACGTAAACTATAATGTTTATATATTTTTTATTTTTTTATTTAGATATATTGATAAGTATATTACAAGTTTGTATATTAATATGTTTTATTCGTTTTCACTTAAACATTTTGTTAATTTTCATTTAATTATTAACGTAGCAAAATTTAAAATCAAAACAAATAAAATAATAAATAGAAATCAAAACGTATGGGCATAACAAAATATCTAAATCCAAACAAATAAAATAATAAATTTAATTAAAAACATATGAGCGTAAAAACATATTTAAATCAAAAATATGTAAAAAAAATTTAAAATCTTTTTGATTTAAATCAAAAATATGTAAAAATATTTAAATAAAAAATATGTAAAAAATATTTTAAATCAAAAAACGCGTAAATTAAATAATATAAGTATAAAAATTTTGTTAATAAATAAATGTAAACTTATTTTTAAAAATAAATAGGTACATATAATTATAATTTTAATAATAATATAATAAAGATTTAAATAATAGTTTGTTAAATTAATAGTCAAAAAATTAAAAATTTAAGAAAAAGGACCAAAAGTGAAAGTAAATTAAATAGTTGAGGGACTAAACTTGTAATTAATAAAAGGGCAAAATCGTCATTTATAAAAAGTTCAGACACAGAGGGACTATTTCTGCAAGTAAAAAGTGGTTTAAGGGACCACCACTGCAACTTTAAAAGTTGATGGACCATTTCCGTAATTTTGCACAAACTACAGGGACCATTTTTGTAATTTACTCTATTTTTTATTATATTGTTTATAAAACAAAGTGTAAAAATAGAAATAAAGAAAAAACACGTGGGCAAAGAATGGAGACGAGGGAGAGTGTGGGACGCAAGGTGCACACGTGGTAAGTAGAAGTTAGGCTCTAATTTCGTCAAAAGGCATAAAAGTCATACCGCCAACAGAGTCACCTTCTTTCGACACGTTACCCATCTCTTTTTCCCTCTTTTTTCTTTTAAAATAAATAAATAAATAAACTGTTTATATATTTTGTGCTTTCTTTCACTCTTCTCCTTCCCCTTTGACTTTTGACTACCCTTTTATCAACATCTACATACTACATAGCATTCTTCTTTTTATTATTTTTATCACATATCTATATTGTTTTATAAGATTTAAATACAGTACAAATTTGTAAAATTTACTAAATTAACATAATTTATGTTACAAAAAACAATTGGTCTTATATTTATTTATGAAGTGTTTTCGATGAGCGTCAGCTTAGCCCAACTTGTTTCTTAACCAACAATGTTATTTTAGTATATTGTGAGAGGTTGATGATTGTTTCTTTTGGAAGATATCTATCGATGTCATCATATTCTTTTTCAAACTTCTATTAATTTTTCAATTAGTTTACAATGATGAAGACTTTGAGATTCTTTAACGTGTGATTAAGAATTATGATGAATCAGACATCTCTCGAAATGACTACGTGTTTCATGATGCAATAAACATCTATTAAGAATTGGTGTGACATTATAAAGAGATAAAACAAAGTAAAATATTAAAGGTGTCATTATGAGATAGCGATGTAGCATATTATTGCAAGAAACTTGTCGTAACGACAATCTAATTTCCTTTTTCAAGAATGAAAGATGGTTTTGTCAAACTAAGTTATGCAATATAATGTATCATTAAATCTCAAACCTTTATGTAAATAGTTCTATGATATCTTTATATTTATCCGTTAGATAACACATTTGTAAAAAATAAAATATCTTTTGATATAGATAAAATGAAATATGTCATAATTTTTTGTACGGTTTTATTGTGTTATTTAAATTATGCAAACACTATAAACTTCATGATAGATGAAATCGATGTGTAATTAGCTGAGTTGGTAAGGACGTTGATGACTTGATATAAATAACCAATGTTCAAAAATCCGGGTCTAAGCATGAAAATGTATAATGTATTAGCCAATTGACTATTGAGTGATGTATTCGTTAAACTTGCTAGAAAATCACTTATATCCAAAATTACTTTACATAAAAGAAACATAATTAGAACAAATTTTTTAAAGTAAATATCTTTTTTTTTTTTTAAATCATAATTCTTGAAATGGAATTATGTGAGTTTTATATTGAGAAAAGTTGGTTGTCAAAGTCGTAAAATATGATGGAGATGTGAAGACAAATAGCTACAAGTGGAAACAGATGACGTCAACATGACGTTAGATCTACCCCTTTAATTCATCGACAAGTAATCTTTTTTTTCTCCAACGTGGCGAATAATGATTGGTTAGATATTACATGAACGCTTCCAAGAGCAGTTTGGATCGTCCTAGAACAGTGTGCACGTGGCGGCACGTAAGCTCGCAGACGTAAAGCGTTTTATAATATAACGTGTAAAAACTCAACGTAGTGATTAGTGCATGTTTGTCCTTTTACTATTTTTCTATAATATTTTTAATTATTTATTTATTATATACCAATAATAGTATACCATATGACCATGACGATATAATATTGAGATTTATTATAACTTATAAGTGCAACTAATATTTTTAATATATTAACCCAGCTGTCATTAAGAGATTAGAGATTGTAGTATATTCTTCGGGTCATACTATACCCGAATACTTGATACTTTATGAATTTTTGAACTTATTTTATATTTGCAATTACTATATGAAATCGATGGTTGTAAATTGTAGTTGGTATTAATAATCTTTTAATTTAAGAGAATGTTTAATAAATGTTTAAACAGATTATTTCCTTATATAACTATTTATAATATGTAATATTAACTCTTGTATATTTTAACGAGGAGACAAACAAAAAGATGAATTTGAAAATTCAGTTGTTGTGGTTTTTATATGAGAAATGAATGATGAACCTTATATAACATCCTTAAATATCAAGCTAAGAAAATGATTGTGACATGTGACAAAATCAAAATAAAAAATGTCGAATGAGAAAATATTATATTTCACGCAAAAATGAAATGCACACATGTTCAAAAGTACATATTTTCAAGTTCATTACAATCACATTATGAAAAGAATAAAATTCTTTTTTATTGTATAAATTTTTTGTTTTAAACGTTAATAATTATCATGTTATTTAATTTTATGTTGTGCAATGATCTTGTCTATATAGAGACAGAATTATTGCATAACCTAAATTTGGTGCAGAATTGCAGAACCAACTATAAAATTAAATAAAATAAGAATTATTAAGTTTTAAAAAGAAAAATTATACCAACAAACAATAATTTTATCCTTTTTAAAACATAACTGATAATTTTATTTTATTTTTTTTTGAATATTTAACATTATTTATTCAACAATCTTGTGAAGTTCATATATTCAACTTTAAATAAATGTTATAAATTTGAACATTTAACATCGAATATATGGTTTTACAGTTCTGTACCAAATTTAGGTTCTGCAATAATTTCATATATATATATATATATATATATATATATATATATATATATATATATATATATATATATATATATATATATATATATATATATATACACATATATAGGATTCGATAGAGAACTTCCATGCATTGATTAACATCGAAAAATCTCTATGCACCTCCACAAATGCATCACAATTCCCGCATGATGCATCATTATTTTCACGTGATGTATCAAATTTTCGCGTGATGCATCGACTTTTTGCGTGATGCATTAAGATTTTTTCATTATGCATCACCCGATCCAATGGCTATAAAATGGTTCACCGGTTTTCCGATGCATACGCGTTCCCCATTGAACCATATGTATGTAACTATGTATGTATATAGACACACATACACAATGGTTCAAGGAAATACACTCATCATGCAACGCACTAGAAGGTATCGTTATCTTTAAAAAACTTTAATTCTTTTTATATATCTATATCTGTGTGTGGGTGCACGCATGTATATTCAAAATGATGTTTTTCACGTGATGTGATAGTTTAAAAACTTAGTCTAATAACTCATAACTTTCATGACATTCATGTGATATATATGTTTCTTTCTCCCATTAATATTAATATTATACATCTTGATGATGTAAGATATTACTTTGAATCTTTGATAGTGTATCATGAATTTTGATTAATCTTTAAACATTATAGGCTACGGTTCACAATAATGTTTTATGAACTTTAAGTTTTATTTTATGAAACCTCAAATAGTAAAATCTTTGATTCATTGTTATCATTTGATTACGAATTAAAAGCTCTTTCATCATTGACTATTTCAAAATACGTTTTAACTTTTGATTGAATAAAATTAATTTTTTAAACTTCTAATAATTACAAAATACAACTTTTACTTAATATTCTTGTATTTTTATATCATTTAAACTTATAAGCTACATCTATAACTAAAAGCATCCAACTATATTTTAATTTTTATAACACCAACATGTTACATGGACAATGTGAAAACCTTTAAGAACTGAAGATCCTATTAATGCAAAAAGAAACTAAAAGTTACCAAAGAAATTTTCTTAGTGAATGGATCATATCCACGAGTTACACTGATCGGTCGTTGTTAAACCTTAAAAGATAATCACTAAATACCTTAACTAAATAGTTAGGACAAGTATGTATCATATATATCCACGAGTAACATGTGGTTATCAGTTTGTTTCATGATAACAGACAAACAAACAAACCAATAATAAAAACGACTATTAATAAAAACAAACAATTAATTAAATTAGACCAAAAAAAAAAAAACAAGTAGATGGTGGAAACTTTTGGAAACAAGGATTTCACTTTGGAAACCTTATATCAACTACATTTAAAAGGTTGGTAGAAATAAATAAGAAGAACAACTGTTTAGGCATTAGGGTTTGGATGATGGTGAATAATCAAACTTATCTACCATTTAATTTAGTAGACATGAATTCAAGTAGCTATCTTTCATAAACTTATTTACATACACATAGTCATGACCATCGTTTTCATATAATGAGTTGTTCATTACAAAAGAAAACTAAACAAAAAACATAATAAAACTTAGCTAAACAATTGTCTCATTAATGATAGTTGAGTGATTCATCTATAACTTAAGAGTGGCTTCAACTTGTTAGCAACATGCTTCTAAGTTGCAGGTACAACGATTGGAACAAGTAGAGCGAAGGTGGAGCTAAACCCTAACCTCAGTCGTCTGGTCTTGTAACTTCTACATCTTCTCTAGACTGAAAGAGACTTTTGGAGGAGTGAATCAATCATAAAAATCAGCCAAATAACCCTTTAATTGGTTAACTATAGGTCAGAATGGCCATAGGATGCTAGAGTTTGTTTTGGAGATCTTTTCGGGCTTAAAACGAAGAAACTGTGAAAATTTCACATATGGGTCCTATAGTTAGCACAAGCATGTGCCCATCAACACACTTCCTATGCTAACTTGTTGTTTCCTTGCTTTCTTAGCGTTGACTCTAATGCAGGTCTGTGCTCACTTTCGCTCTTCAACGCAGGTCTGCTCTCATCGTCACTTAAGGGCTATTGGGTCTACTCATACAAAATGAAGTTATTAGTTTAAATAACTATCTTTTCAATTTTTAATCACTTATGTTTTTAAAGCTACATAACTTGTAATTATATTAATTTTCACATGCATACCATAAGTTACTTAAAACAGGACATAAAAAATATATAAATATTTAATCCCAATCTGCACACACGTATTGCATACCTCATCCCATACGCATGCTTTCAATTATTCCTCTACCTTATCTTTCGGTCTTAAATACATGCATATCCTACGAGCTAGTCCAATTCTTCATCTATGCAAACTACTATTACGTTTATTAAATAGACCAACTTGAAAATTACTAAAAAAACCAACTAGTTATTAAGGTTGTCGATAAACTACTATTCAAAATGAATATCGATGGCATGAAGTGGTCATGAATTATTCAAAAACTATGTATACCTTAAAAGAGGACAAAAACAAATAGTAACATATTGCGGATGTGTATAGTTGGTAGGGAATGAACATTCCCTTAAGGGGTATGATATAACACAAACTTTAGATGGATGTAGGCCATACAAAAAACTTGAATGCAAGAAAACAAATGTATATAAAATCATGCCATATGTCATGGCAATTCAAATTAATTGGTAGGAATTAGGGGTGACAATTTCGGCCCGTTCAAGCAAACGGGTTGATGACCAAAAGTCATAAAATTTACATAATTTTGAGTTTTTTTCAAAGAACAATTTGTTTAATACACAATTTATAAATTTTCCTTTTTAAAAAAAATTATGTTCTATCTTAGTTTTTTACGATGTGTCAATATAACAATCCTGCCCGTTGGGTCAAAATTGTCACCCTAGGTAGGATTAATGTGTTATTATTAAAGAATATCTTTGATTAGGTTTGGGTGAGGTTGGGTTTATAGTTAAATCACTGAATTGATAAACCCTAGCAAGAGGAGGATAATGACAAAGGGGTCCATGAATTAATATCATCCATGTTCAATGGTTTAGCTCTATGAACTACAAACAATGTATTCAACGTTGTTGGCTTTGAAAAATTTCATTTCTTACTATAATAAGTATCTTGCCCTACTCTATTATTACTTTGCCAGAAATTATGTATCGAATATGGTATGAAATTTGCTTGATTAGGTACTTGTCGCTTTTTCTCCCTTGTCTAGAAACATTGGAACACAACGTGTACGTACTCGATCAAAGTAGCTAGGGTCGAGCTTTTGAAAAAGAATATCGTGATCGAATATGCATTGAACCTTATCATATTATTTGAAAAATTGTTTTAATATTAATTTGTTTGTTTAGTTTAATTTTACATTTTAAATTTCTTATCTAGCTAGATATGGGTTAAAACTTTGGTATCAGAGTCTTCATTCTTTATTTTGTTCCTTGAAATCAATAAATCCAATATGTTACTTGAAGATATATTGCACACGATAAACTGTCAGTTCTGTATATATACTTTGGATTTATATACTAATTAAAACCTGATGTATGCATGTAGGATAATTTTCAGCAATTCTTTGATCTTTACCAGGGAAGCTAAGTGTTTTCATTTTTTGATCAGGTTTACTGCTACTTTTGGCTCATTTTTCATTCCAATGTCGATCTAACTATTTCTGACCTTTTATACACAAATATTAACAAAATCAGTATTTTTATCATGCTTTTCGATCTAAAACCCACACAAATTGCAACGATAATTATACGAAAAATATGTATGAATATGCACATATCAAACACAATATTTATAGGGTTTGTTAACATTCTGTAAGGTTTATTCAATTTGGTAGTGAGCACTGAGCAGTGACCGTAATGGCCGTAACATATCATGCAAAAGAGGACTAATCGTGACATAGTGTAAATACTTGCTACAAGAAAACCTATTTCAAACCATTGGGCCAAGGCCCAATCTTTGTGATTAATCATGATATGATCCGAGCCTGGAATACCACACATCTTGGCCTGCAAACCAAATTAGTTGATAAATATATTTATACTACAATTGAAAAAAGTCTATATTACCCTAAGTATGATATTTTGTTTCTTTGATTTAGAATAAATTATCCGGTTCTTCAGACATTTTTACTATTGAATTCTAGATTAAACTTGTTTGTATAACAAATCAACATTTCTTCCATTTAATTATTTACGATAGAATTTATATTCTTCATTTTTAGTAAAATATATTTTGTTTTGGTTCATCTGTATGTATATAAGTCTAGGTTGAAATTGGGCCAAGTCAACTCACGAGCTATTCAACATCAGCTCGAAGTTCACTCTTTGTAAGTCGAATCAACTCGAGCTAACTACCTGAGTAGTTTGTTGAGTCGGGTTTGAGTATTAAGTTACTTTAAGAAATATTAGTTATGTACTCACACGATGATACTAGACATAAAAGTATAAAATCACATTATAAATTTCTTAATTTAATAAATACAAAATGATATCTAAATATATAATTAAAATATCATTATAAAAAAACAAAAATCTGTGTTTGAATTACATAATGTATTTTTAGAACCCTATATATTATTGATTTTATAAGATGTGTTTGGCGTGTAGAATCCTTGTTAGAGAATTTATAATTTTAATTCTAATTTTTTTTGTTTACAATCATCAATTTATGTAACACATAATTGTAACAGAAGTTATATGAAAAATTGAATAAAATTATTTAAAAGATAGGATTTTAAAATGTAAACTAAGATCATTCCATCTTCTATATTTCGTTTACGAGACCTTGTAACAACAATTATCATAATATTTGTTATTTAAAATTTTCATAAAAAACTAAATATAATAAGTTATGATAAATTTATTTTATGTTTGTTGATGTTGGATTTGTATTCTAAATTCTAACCACTTATCATTTTAACAATTGTCGCAGTATTAATTTACTACGTAAATTACAAATGAAAATTTCATTGTTAAAACTGTACATATAAACTTAAAATTATAATAATAGTAATTAAAATAATAAGTAAAATGAAGAGACTCAATTAAAATTGACTTAATTATCAATTAATATATAGTGATAATTGACACACTTAATTACTTCTAATTAATTGTAATTAGGTACTAATAATAATTAGTAATGTTTTAGGAACTTTAGACTTGTACGTTGTATATTTTAGTTTTTAAGAGTAGCCAATGGAGTATTTAACACAAATATAATTGTATTTATGGCTTTTGGATCCAATAAATTGTCTAATTGTTTACATTTTATAATGAGTTAAAATTTAAAAGTGAAAATTAATTCTAAAACTTGGTTTTAGTGATTGAATAAATCTTGTGCAATATGTTATATGTTTCCAACATTAAATTAAACATGAATGCTAATAATATTTATGCATTCAATGTTACATCTCACTATCTAATTAAAAATAACATCATAAGTTTTATCATTAAAAAAAACCATTGATTTACTAAGTCAAAACTTTGTCTAAAAGCTTATATAATACTAATAGGTTGTATGGATTATTTATGTCTTATTAATAATTCTTAATGGTTATGTTCTTTAGAAGTGGATTAATATTCAATGAACTATAAATTATATAGTTAAAAAAATTCATTAAAAGAAATACTAATAATAAGTTAAACTTTTTATTGTACTCAATGATTATTTTAAATAATTATAATTAAAAAGCTTTATTTTTTATTTTTATATAAAAAGAAAATTTTACATGTTACAATACATTTTAGTTTATTTTTTTCACATAATACTAAAATATTACTTCATTTTAAATAATGTATATTTAGTTTTTGATGCAAGACTACAACATGTTAAAAATGTGATTTTGTCACTACATATCGATTTTTCCATTTTCTCACTTTCTATACAAAACCTTTACTTTTAAAAATCATTATATTGCTTGAGAATGAATTGAGAATGAAAATGAACGATGATAATAACACTTTTTATGTATGCTCAAGATAATATTTTTTACAATAATTTACACGATTTATTTAAAAATAAAATTACATAGGTTCATTGTTTTTACATATAATGAATGATCTACAAATAGTAAGCTATTCAAAGATTTAGACATATTTCGTCAGGCCCGGTGCTTAGGGAGGGCAAAATGACCTTTGCCCAGGGCCCCAAAATCAAGAGGGCCACAATATATTTTTTTTGTATGTTTATGTGTAATGTTTGTGAAATCAAAGCCCAATAAGTCACAACACAAATCCAAAACCCAATAACTCACCATCATGTTGTATCTTTTCATTTCTTTCAACATTTTACTAATCGTTATATAAATTTTTATGTCTTCTTGGATGAGAAAACACGAGTCTGGGTATGAAAAACATAAAATAGAAAAAATAAATTGAAGAGCTTGTTAAGTCTCAAAGTGAGGCTCTTGATAAGTTTTTTAAAAATAAGACTAATGTTGATGATGCTAATATTAGTTTTAAGTTTATAGGTCTCTTTTATAGTTATTGCACAGGGCCTCTAAGAGACGGCCCTGTATTTCGTATATCCAGATATCAAAAATTTGTTTTCCTAAGGATTATTGTGTTTTAGGAGTGAGGCCGTTAAAGTAGATGGATATTTGACATTAATATGATGATGTAATTCAACGGGGTTAAAGATTGAAATGTTAAAAAAGACCATATTTTTATCCATCTTAGTATCAGTAACTAATGGTGATTTTCACGCCTCCAATTCCATCCATGATAGCTCTTGCCATAAAAGACACCTAACCAAGCTTTACCAAGTTGAACCATACAACCCCTTTTGCCCACTCTATCCATTTTACATCCTATGTGACAAAATATACATACAAACAAGCTTTATCTTCTTATATATCATTGATCAATATCAACAAAAAAGAAAAGTTCCATATACACTAGAAATTAAAGAACCAGAAGCAGAAAATTTACAGCTATATGATCCAAAAGAAAGAGTAAGTAAGAAAGTTCAGCACAAGAACAATAAAGAACAAAAACAAAGATGAATTCAACACAAGTCTTAAAGGAAAAATAGCACAACCAATTCAATAGATTAATAGTAGTCATGGAGCATTAAAACGCATAGAACCCAACCGACATAATCCACTCTTGTCGACCCAAGCCACACTAAATTTGGCGCCAATAAGCTTTTAAGATTCCCAAATGAATAACTAAGCCATGTACATATACATATACCATTATACATTAGCCACAAACTATAAGCAATTATGGAGATTCTCATCACCATTGTTAAGGTTCTTGGAGTTGTATTTAGGTATTTAAGTGTTTATTAATATTTAGGAAAACAATATGATGAAATTTTATGGAATTCTCAGCAAAATGTATATATATGAGCTTGCAAGGTTTGTAGCTTTTGACACTATATGAAAAAATTAATATAGACCCGAAACAAGTCAAAAAGGGTCGTTACAAGATCAACATGAAAAGATTTGTGCGAGATTCAAGTCAACCCAAAAACCTGATATTTACATGTTGACCTATAAATAATTATAATAATAATATGATAAGCTAAACTACTAAGCACTTAAATTGTTAAAAGTTGAAAATAAAATGTAATTTTTAAAAGTAAAAAAAATTCAATACCTAAGTAAAAGGTAGTGTAAACCTATTTAAATTTAACACATAATCATTACTGAAAAGATAAAAGAATTATCATTTTATATTTTCTTTCATCTCTAATTTTCATTCTTTTATCTTTCTAGCCATATCAGCACAATATCAACTTTATTCTCTCTACGTTTCCATCTTTCTATATTAATGAAACCAACGTAATGACCATCTTTCTATCTTAATATTTCATTATCTATTTTTAATGTAAAAAGGAAAATATAACAAAAGTGAATGTGAGATCTATCAAAGTGAACATGTTTTTCAATCAGTGTAACAGTCGTTTTCTGATAAGATCTTTATCAATTGCCATATTATATGAATTGAACACCCAATTGAAATAAACACTTAATTTCAATTGAAACCATTAAAATTCAAAAACCAAAATCAATAATAAAAGATGTAGATAAAGTATGAAACGAATTCAAATCAAAATGAACATAAAATAAAAAATAAAAAATCGAATCTAATAATAAAAAATAGATTCGTTGAACCATTTATGAAAATAAACTTGTTTGTACGTTTTTGTTTGGGCAAATGACCAAAAATAGTAACAACTTTTGACATTTTTATCATTAATAGTAACATTTTTTATTTTTTATCATTAATAGTAAAAACTTTTTATTTTTCTATCAATAATAGTAATGGGTGACCTGCAAACCTGTTTAGCAGGTCACCAACTTTTCAGTTATAAAAAATAGTAATATCTTTTCAGATTTTTGTCAATAATAGTAACATATCAAATTAAAAACATGATTTTTTTTTATTTTATTAAGTTTATTAATATTTCATAAACACCAAAATAAACCAAAATTTTATTTCGAATATTTATTTACGGTTAGATAATATTTGATTATTTATTCACGATTATATATAATATGAACGAAAAAAAATACTACGAATCATTTCAATTTCAATTTTTCCAAACGAAAAAACTATAAATCATTCTATTTTTAGTTTTTTCCAACAAAATAATATGAACTATTTTGGTTTTTTAGTTTTTTCGATCTAAATGGGCTGTAGGCTTTTTATATAAAAAACTAAAATTTTCAAGAAGAAAAACTATAAACCACAATTATTCATAATTTTTTGTGTAGTTAAAAATTTTAACACCCCGTCTTTGAGAAATATTTCATGGATTTAATTTTTTGGGTGATTAAATTATTAATATTGCTTGGGACAATGGTACGGCTATTAGTGGAATGAACACGTGTCGGGGTCGAGTATACATGTCACCGGATTATAATTCTAGCGGATTATTAATAATTATATAACCACAGAATTAAATGGGAATATTGATATTAATTGTAAAATATTGATAACAGGTCGGGTATCAGTGTCGAACCCGCATTATAAACAATATGTTTATATGTATAACACGTTTAACTTTTTTGCTTCATTTTCATTTATTCCAAAAACAGTTGAGAAGTGTTGTGTGTATTTGTAAGAGCAAACAGAAGGAAAAAAAGTCGTAACGGATCGAATTGAGCTCTGGAATTCATCTTTATCTTGGGTTGTGGAGTTCTTTAACTTGGGAAGGTAAGAAACCTCTAATCTAAATGAGTTGATTGTGTTATAAGGTGCTAAATTATGGAAGTTGGTTTAGCAAGTGTTTCTTTCGTTGTTAAAAACACAAAAATAAATGAGTTGCAATTATTTTGTATAAAAACTCAAAATGATTTATAGTTTTTTGTAAAAAAAAAAACTTAAAAACATGATTGAGTCGTAGTTTTTCATATGGGAAAGCTATAAGTTGAATGATTTGTATTCAATTTCGTTCGGAATTTACTAAAAACCCATTCAATTTGTAATTTTTTTTATTCCAAATGAAAAGTACTACGAATGAAAAAGCGTTGCGACCCATTCATTTTTTAGTTTTTCTATTATGGAAAAATCATGCCTCATTGTGGTTTATAGTTTTATGAATGAAAAATATTGAGACCCATTTTGATTTTTTGTTTTTTAAATAAAAAAATTATGATCCATTTATATTGGAAAAAACTAAAACGATTTGTATTATTTTATTCGAAAAAACTAAGAAAATGATGGTTCGTAGTTTTTTTGTTGAAATAAGTGAAAATTGAAATGATTCATAGTATTTTTTCATTAATATTATATATAGTTGTGAATAAATAATCGAATATTATCTACGTAAATATTCGGAATAAAAACTTGGTTTATTTTGGTGTTTATGAAATATTTATAAACTTAATAAAATAAAAAAATTATGTTTTTAATTTGATATATTACTGTTATTGATAAAAATCTGAAAAGATATTACTATTATTGATAAATGAAAAGTTGGTGACCTGCTAAACAGGTTTGCAGGTCACCCATTGCTATTATTGATAGAAAAATAAAAAGTTGTTACTATTAATAATAAAAAATAAATAATGTTACTATTAATAATAAAAATGCCAAAAGTTGTTACTATTTTTGATCATTTACCCTCTTTGTTTCCATTCAAAAGTGAACTTTGGTAATTTTCTAGAAGGATCCTATCCAATCACGCGAAGCTCAAAACCATGATGAAGACACGTGATTCTCGCTACCAAATCAATCACACTTTCTTTTGATTAGGAAGAATAAAGAATGAATCACCAGAACTTTCACGAATGGAACTGAATTTAGTAGCAATTTGCCTCCTTTTTGTCCTTCTTGCTTGTTCTTCCACTAACGGCGGAGGATTAAGGTTCAAACAAGAGGACCCAATCACAAGATCCGATTTCCCACCTGGGTTTATATTCGGAGCAGCCACTTCTGCCTATCAAGTAATCTTTGACTCCTTCCATCTTCTTCTTCGGTGACTTAAGCCAATTTCTTTAACATACCTGCAAATTTTCTTTTGTAGGTTGAAGGAGCATATCTTGATGATGGTAAATCTCTCAGTAATTGGGATTATTTTTGTCATTCTAAAGGTTAATGCCATTTTAATGTGTGTTTCTGATCATAAATTATAAAGTCATTGTTAGTAAAACCATTGTCATTGTTATTAGGGTGTGGAGAAAATGGTGAGAATGGGGATATTGCTGATAATCACTACTATATGTTCATGGTAATTACTCTTTACTTGCTCTTCCTCCACTGATGTAAATCAACAAGATTATGCTTTCTCTTATTATTTGGTCCTGTTTTTTACAGAAAGACATTGAGATGATGCATTCACTTGGCTTAAAAGCGTATCGATTTTCAATTTCATGGGCTAGAATTCTTCCAAGTAAACTAAGCAATCCTGATTTATTTCATCTTCCATTTTCTATGTTTATAGATCTTTTCAGTGATGTTGTATTTTTTATAATTCTGTCAGGGGGAAGGTTTGGTGAAGTTAATCCTCTGGGAATCATGTTCTACAATAAGATCATTGATAATCTTGTGCTCAAAGGTGAATCTTGATGCATTTTGACTTCTTTTCATAGTAGGGAAAAGTCAACAAAATAGATTCAAAGACTTTTCTTGATTGAGGAGATATAACTATTGTAGATCGGTCTATGTTTAATTGTTTAGGGAAAGAAACTGTAGTGTAGAAGAATGCAAAATGAAAACTTGTTATTGAATGAGGTCCTGGATTCCCCACTTACTATGACATTATATAGGAATTGAGCCTTTCGTGACTATTCACCATGAAGATTTCCCTCAAGAACTCGAAGAGAAATATGGGTCTTGGCTTGATCCGCAAATGCAGTATGTTTAAGGTTCTATTTTCAGTCGCAATATCGTTTGCTCTGTAGTTGGTCAGGTTATTACTGATGCCTTTTCTTGCAGGGAGGAATTCATTCATTTTGCAGAAATTTGTTTCAAGAGTTTTGGAGACCGAGTGAAGTACTGGGTCACGATCAATGAACCGAACTTGGCTGCAGAAATGTCGTATGAAAAAGGGGAATATCCACCGGGTCGCTGCTCACAGCCATTTGGCAACTGTCTTGTTGGGAATTCTGACGTGGAGCCTCTCCGTGTTATGCACAACATGTTATTGGCCCATGGGAAGGCCGCAAAGCTATACCATGAAAACTTTCAGGCATTCACTTCTCACTTGACCTCAAAAATCAATTCATACCCCTTTTTAGTTTTTATATGAAAAAGAATCATAACCTTTTATTTTGCTCATGAAGCCCATACAAGGTGGATCGATAGGACTAATTGCACACTGTTTCATGTATGAACCACTTACAGACAGCGATTTAGATCGCAAGGCTGCCAAAAGGGCCCTTATCTTTAATATTGGCTGGTAATATTCTCTACTATGTGTCCATTCATATCCAGCTTAGTTATCAAAAAGAAGGAAAAAGTCACAACCTTTTCCGTCAACTTATTGATGTACGACGGAAGCATGCTAGATAGTTGTAGAAAACGAATGATAAGCATATGCATTAGAGAGAGTTAATGCAATCAATTCACCAAAAAAGAGTCCTTTTGTAGGATGTTAATTTTGACAGTTACAACCAAATTTAGGTGTCCTAAATACTGGAAATCCGTACCTACTATACACTTGATTGATAGAAATCCCTGAATTCAACATCCAGCAAAAAAGCACAAAATTCTTTAAATTTGAGGTAAATCCAAAGCAGATCCCTAGATACTGGAATTTGGACCAAAATGCAAAGCCCTTCTGCCAACTTGCGGCCCGTGGAGAACTTTCTGTGGGTTAGTCATGCGCGTTGTACCTCCATTTGGATAAAAAAATAATTGTAGACATTTGAAGTTGATGCATTTCCTTATGTGTTCATTGCATTACCATTGTTTCATATATGAATCGACCAATATTTGATCTTCATCAGGTCATTTGATCCACCAATATTTGGGGATTACCCTCAAGAAATGCATGAATACCATGGAAGTGAATTACCAAGATTCTCCCCAGTGGAAAAGAACTTTATGAAGAACAGTATTGATTTCATAGGAATCAACCATTACTCGGCTGTATATGCCAAAGATTGTACCAATTCGAACTGCGTAGAAAGTGCTAATCGTGTAATTAAAGGTTTCGTGGAAATAACCGGAGAGCGTGATGGTGTGCTGATTGGTGAACCTGTAGGATACATACTGTTTTTTCTTTCAAGATTTTTGACCTTTTGATTGGTGAAGCTTTTATGTCTTCTACCTTTTTGTGGGTATTAAAAAAGGAAAGCTTTTGCGTTAACAGACATCAATGCCAAGATTTTTCGTGGTTCCTAGAGGCATGGAAGAGATCGTTAACTATGTCAAGACTCGATACAATAACAGACCAATGTTTGTTACCGAAAATGGTTAGATCACTTGCTATCAGCATGTGTTGGTTAGAGATATGTTTGTTTATACAACCCATATTTGAATTTATGTGGCAGGGTATTCGTCACCAAAAGTACAAGATATACAAGTAGAAGAGATATTGAACGATGTCAAACGAATTGAATTCCATCAGGCATACCTTGCTTCTTTAGCCAAAGCCATAAGGTGAGTCTGGTAACTTTGACTTCTACGTCAAACACACTACTTTCTGTCTTAAGAAACTGAGTCATTACAGAAAAACAGTAATACAATTGACCTTTGCGCGTAAAGTTTCATACAAAATTTATTCAAATTTATAGTTGACAAGTAGTCAATTTGACCAAGAAAGTCAAAGAGAATATTGAACATCTTGGAATGACAGGAGTGGAGCTGATGTCCGTGGCTATTTCGTATGGTCGTTGATGGACAACTACGAATGGACGCATGGTTACAACGTGAGATTCGGGTTACACTATGTCAACCGCACAACATTTGATCGAATACCCAAATTGTCAGCAAGATGGTATCAAGATTTCTTGAAAAACAACAGCTTGGTTGATCATCCAGCCATCAGAACTCAATAATCAGTGCAAAAGCAAGGCATATTTATCATGTTAATTATTTACGTATTGCAAATGGTTAACCGTCTGTATTTTTTGTAACATTACTGTAATTTTATGTACTTATCTTTTCCGATCATTAATAAAAATCGAGTTTCTTTTAACGAATATGTTTGTAATATATGTAAAGTCCATATAAATTTGTAGAAAGTTCCCATGATTTCAACATCTTCTCTACAAGTCTTTAAACCTGACTCCCCTGTCTCTTAATATTTCTTTTTGGGTAGCCCGACAAATGTTATGAATATAAAAAGAGGATACATCAGCAACCCAACAAATTGGCATTCAACCAAACTTTTGCACTATTTCTTAATGGATACAAAACAATTTCAATCTCAAAGCATCCTACAAACTCACAACGGGTAGCACAAACTCTAATGAAAAACAAAGACCTTTTGCATTTTCCTTTTCTGTAACTTTAATAAAGCATCATAATAAGTTTCAATAAAGCCTTTTATTTTACGATTCACAGTTTACAAATACGTGTTTACAATTGACATACTTTAGTAATAATTTTATATACCATTAGATTTACGACAAATGTAATTATTCCACAAACAACTACGGATACTTTTTGCTTTTGTGCATGTCATATTTCATTTTGGTTGAGATTTAATTTAGATTTTCAAATCCCATGATTTAAGGGTGATTACAATTTTTTATTTGTTATCACTGTATTACCCCTCCTTTTATTTAAATTAATTTGTTTTTAATTTTTAATGGGTAATTAATTAATATCCTTTAATAGCCAAACTATGTGGTTAAAAAGTGGTTCATTTGGCACGTACCCTCCACTTTAAAGTACCCTTCTGATATATATATATATATATATATATATATATATATATATATATATATATATATATATATATATATATATATATATATATATATATATATATATATATATATATATATATATATATATATATAGAGGGGGTTCAATGGAAAACCACCATGCACCGGAAAACTTGTGAAAACCGCACTGCACCACCACAAATGCATCAATTTCCCCGCGTGATGCATCAAAATCCCGCGTGATGCATCAAATTTCCCGCGTGATGCATCAAAATTCCGCGTGATGCATCACCTTATTTACGATCATGTCACCGCGTTTTTAATGAAATGCACCAAATCGGACGGTATGCGTAGGTTTCCATAGTTTTCCGGTGCATAGTGGTTTTCCATTGAACCCACCCATATATATATATATATATATATATATATATATATATAGGGGTGGGTTCAATGGAGAATGGAGAACCTCTATGCATCGAAGAATCTTGGAGAACCACAATGCATCGCTAGAAAATTGTAATGCATCATGTAGAAATCGATGCATCGCGCGGGATTTTGATGCATCACGTGGAAATAATGCTGCATCACGGGGGAATTTGATGCGTGAAAATAATGATGCATCATGTGGGAATTGTTATGCATTTTTGGTGAAGTTACTCTGGGAAATGGGAATCATGTTGTATAATAATTAAGATTACTGATAATCTTTTGCTCACAAGTGAATCTTGATAACAGATCAGTATGTTTATGAGAAAAACATGAATGTATAGTAGTGTTAAAAGATGAAAAATTAAAAGAAAATTTGTTAGATACACATACACAGTCAATCATTAGAAAATGAGCCCAGCCTTCTCAAGTATAAGGCTCCACAACCTAGACATGCATCATACTCTTACATGCATGTCCTCTCTGAAAATTAAAGGTCTGGATTAACTAGTGGCCGGGTTGTTCACAGTCAACATTTTTATGACAATTCACCATGCATGAAGATTTCCCGGCCTCAAGCACTTGAAGATAAATTTGGGTTGTTCACACTCCTTGACCCTGTTAGCACTAAAATAAATTAAACTTGGATAATTATTATGTTTAAGTTTATGATTAATTCATGTAACCACCAAAAGATGAAGAGTTTGGTGATTAATGTCTAGTAACCACCATGAGTTATGAAAGGTGAAAAGTTTAGTGATTAATAGAGTAGTTATGTAGCTAGTTATGAATCTCATAACTTAGTCTTTATATTGGTATTACTTTTGAGTTGTAAGTTTGGGAGAAAAGAAAATATTCAAGAAATAAAATAAAATTGTGTTCTTGTGGTGTCAACTTTATCTCCTATATTTTTTTTCTCTACAAATTGGTATCAGAGCTCTTTAATCTAGGGTCCAAAATTTGTTCAAATGAACAACTCTATTCCTCTTTTCTTTGTTCCTCAATTAACCAAAGATAACTATGCCAAATGGAGTATCCAAATGAAAGCTCTTCTTGGATCTCAAGAAGAATGGGAGATAGTTGAAAAAGGCTACACGGAAGAAGAAAATGAAGAAGAATTAAACCAAGCTCAAAAGGAGAATCTAAGAAGATGGAGGAAAAAGGATCAACAAGCTTTGTTTTGGATATACCAAGGAGTACTATCCTATGAAGCTGCGTGGGAGAAAATATGTGGTGCTACTTCGGCAAAGAAAGCATGGGAGATTTTGGAGATGACATACAAAGGCGCTGAAAAGGTTAAAAAAGGTACAGTTGCAAACTCTTCGAGCGGAATTTGAAGGCTTGCATAAAACAGAAGCAGAACTAGTTTCTGATTATTGTTCACGGGTATTGTCGGTAGTTAACCAATTAAAAAGAAATGGTGAAACTATGGATGATATTCGTGTCATTGAAAAAATTCTTCGCTCCTTAGATTCTAGATTTGATTATATTGTTGTAGCCATTGAAGAATCTAAGGATTTAGATTCTATGACAATTGATCAACTAACTGGCTCGTTGCAAGCTCATGAAGAAAGATTTACTAAGAAAAAGAAAGAAGTAGTTTTGGAACAAGCCCTCAAGTCAAAGTTGTCGTTAAATAAGAAGCAAGAAGATTTCAAAAGCCAAAGAGGTAAAGACCATGATCGTGGAAGAGGAGGAAACTATAGAGGAAGATTTGCAAATTCTCGTGGAAGAGGAAACTATGGAAGAAATGAAAATGGGTGGAATGAAGCAAATCAAAGTCAAAGTTTTCGAAGTTGGCAAAGAGGACGTGGACGTGGCTATCAAAGAGGAAGAGGACGCGGTTATTTTGAATGTGATAATTGTCACAAACCCGGTCATTTAGCAAGAGATTGTTGGTTTAGAGATGGAGAAAAACACGATGCAAATTGGGCTAGCGGAAGCAAAAACTCGGAGTCTCATAATCAAGATACTTTGTTGCTAGTATCTCAAGGCGGAAATAATGAAAATGTCTGGTACATAGACAGCGGCGCTAGCAAACATATGACAGGTAACAAAGATTTATTTTTCAAGTTGTTTGAAAATGATTATGGCGAAGTTAAAATTGGAGATGGAAAATCATATAAAGTTAGTGGTGTTGGTGAATTAGAATTTAAAACAAGACAAGGAAGTATTAAGAAAATGTCAGAAGTTTATTTTGTTCCTGGCCTAAAAAGTAATTTGCTTAGTGTTGGTCATCTTTTGAAGAAAGGTTATGATATTCATTTTCATGACATGACTTGTGTTTTGTCAAAGAAAAATCAAGTCATTGCTAGAGTTGCGGTTGCGTCAAATAATCTTTTCTCGTTGGCTCTTCAAAATCAAAATATGTCATGTTTTGTTGGTGTTGACAAAGGAGTTTCCAAGTTATGGCATGATAGGTATGGTCATTTGAACTATGGAGATTTGGAATTACTATCAAGGAAAATGATGGTGAGAGGATTGCCAAAAATTGATCGTATGAATGAAGTTTGTGAAGCTTGTCAATTTGGAAAGCAACATAGAACCCCATTTCCCTCTCAATCATCATGGCAGGCAAAAAGACCATTGCAACTTATTCACTCAGATTTATGTGGGTCGATGACCGTTTCATCTTTAGGAGGTAATCGTTATTTTATCTCTTTTATTGATGATTTCTCACGAAAAGTTTGGGTGTTGTTAAAGAAAAATCTGAAGCTTTTCAAAGATTTATGGATTTCAAGGCTGAAGTTGAGAATTTTACGGGGTTAAAAATCAACACTTTGCGGACAGATCGTGGGGTTGAATATTTAGAACCCCATTTCCCTCTCAATCATCATGGCAGACAAAAAAACCATTGCAACTTATTCACTCAGATTTATGTGGGCCGATGACCGTTTCATCTTTAGGAGGTAATCGTTATTTTATCTCTTTTAGTGATGATTTCTCACGAAAAGTTTGGGTGTATTGTGTTAAAGAAAAATCTGAAGCTTTTCAAAGATTTATGGATTTCAAGGCTGAAGTTGAGAATTTTACGGGGTTAAAAATCAACACTTTGCGGACAGATCGTGGGGGTGAATATTTCTCAAATGAATTTGAGAAATATTGTCGAGACAATGGCATTCGACATGAAATGACGGTCCGTTATACGCCTCAACAAAATGGTGTATGTGAAAGGAAGAATAGAACAATAATGGAGATGACAAGATGTTTATTAAAAAGGAAAAGGTTACCAAGAAGTTTTTGGGCTGAAGCTGTTTCTTGTGCAGTTTATCTTATTAACAGGTCACCAACAAGGAGTTTGGGAAATTGCACACCACATGAAGCATGGTATGGTACAAAACCAAGTGTTCATCATCTTAAAGTATTTGGAAGTGTTGCTTATTCTCATGTCCCAGATTCAATGAGAAGTAAGTTGGATGACAAGTCAGAAAAGTGCATCTTTATTGGCTATAGTGAAACAAGCAAATCATACAAGTTGTATAATCCAACGACAAAGAAAATTGTGATAAGTCGAGATGTTCGATTTGATGAAAGTTCTTTCTTTGAAGAGATCGAAGTTGAAAAGGAAAATTTACCAATTTTTCCTTTTCAAGTTGAAGAAGAAGAGATTGGAAATGCTGAAACTAATGTTCAAGAAGAGAGTCTTCCCGGTTCTCAAAATTCTTCTGCAAGTTTTCTCCAAGAAGCCCGATAAGAAAGACAAGAACTCTTCAAGAGTTATATGATGTAACAGAAGAGATTGTGCAAAATGATTCTGTATTTTTTGCTTTCTTTGCAGGGGAAGATCCAATTTACTTTGATGATGCTTGTCAAGAAGAAAAATGGAGGAGAGCCATGCAAGAAGAAATTAGCTCCATTGAGAAAAATGACACATGGGAGCTTACCGATTTGCCACAACACAAAAAATTTTATTGGAGTAAAGTGGGTGTACAAGACAAAGATGAAACCGGATGGGTCTATCAACAAGCACAAGGCAATGTTGGTTGCAAAAGGTTTCAAGCAAAAAGAAGATGAAGATTTTAGTGAAGTATATTCTCCTGTTTCAAGACTCGAAACTATTCGGTTGCTCATTTCTCTTGCTGCTCAAAATGGTTGGAAAATGTTTCAAATAGATGTAAAATCCGCATTTTTGAATGGTGTTCTCAAAGAAGAAGTTTATGTTGATCAACCACTTGGGTTTGTCAAAAAAGGTGAAGAGAATAAAGTGTACAAGTTGAAGAAAGCGTTGTACGGATTGAGATAATCACCACGAGCTTGGTATAGTCGTATCAATTCGTATTTTGAGAATTATGGATTTGAAAATGTCCATATGAGCTACTCTTTACACTAAAGGAGATTCACATGGAAATTTTATTATTGTTGGTCTTTATATTGATGAACTTGTCAACGAAGGAGATATTCAAGTTGAGTATTGCAAGACAGAAGATCAAATGGCGGATATTTTTACGAAGCCGCTTGGTGGGAATTTTTTCAAGAAGAATGTTGAAAGATTGGGAGTAAAAAAACAAGTTTAATTTAAGGGAGGCATTGTTAGCACTAAAATAAATTAAACTTGGATAATTATTATGTTTAAGTTTATGATTAATTCATGTAACCACCAAAAGATGAAGAGTTTGGTGATTAATGTCTAGTAACCACCATGAGTTATGAAAGGTGAAAAGTTTAGTGATTAATAGAGTAGTTATGTAGCTAGTTATGAATCTCATAACTTAGTCTTTATATTGGTATTACTTTTGAGTTGTAAGTTTGAAAGAAAAGAAAATATTCAAGAAATAAAATAAAATTGTGTTCTGGTGTCAACTTTATATTCTATATATTTTTTTTTTCTACAGACCCACCAATGCATTGTTTGACCCGACCCTCGTTTATTATTTAGTGTTTCTGGCAGGGAGGATTTTGTAGAAATTTATTTATTGGAGTCGGAGACCGAGTGAATTGAAGTAGTGGGTCACGATCAATGAACCAAACTTGGTGGCAGAAATGGCGTATATATGGTACTATATCCACCTGGTCAGTCACTGTTAGCAATTCACTTTGACCTCAAAAGTCATCAAATCGATCATGGCCCTTTAATATATACCTCCTATTTTGCCAAATCCATTGCAGCCAATACAAGGTGGATCTATATGACTAACTTCGGAATTAATGCTTCATGTATGAACCACTATCAGACACCCAGTGGTTGTTTGTTTACTTCTTAACGGAATCATTAATAGGCTCGTTCAAAGGTTAAACCACCCCTTAATGATTCCATTCAACACTAAACAAACAAGGGCTCAGTTAGATCACAAACCTTCCTAAAGGGCCCTAAGAAGTAATTAAGATTTAATATCGGCTGTTACTATTCTCGACTTTATGTCATTCCTAACTAAGTATCAAAAAGTTGCAACCTTTTCCCTTAATTGCCTTGTTGATGTAAGATGGAAGCATGCTAGATACATAGCGTAGGATACTATTGTGTTTGTATGAATATCTTAAGGAGTTAATTGTGATAGAGATATCAGTTGCCTATAAAAGGCTAATGTAGTCACATAGTTCATAAGTCTTTGACATTAATAAAGAGATACACAGATACATCATACATAGAGAGAGTAATTAAGGCATATACGAGAGACGAGACGAGAGAGAAGTGACTGGTGGGTGGTGGTTCATGGTAAGAGTGATCGAGGAGTTCTTGGTGAGGTATTATCTAGCCAAGTGGTGAATGTAACTCTTGTAAACCATGAAATATAATCATGAAAGTCTTGGTAATAAAGATTGAATCTGGTGACGTCTTTGTGTGTTCGATCATCTTGTATGTGCCGGTTATCTTCTGGGATCTCTTATTCATCTTCATACGTATTTCTCGTTTTATAACTATGGCTGCGCATATTTACAACACATTTATAGTGGCAAATCAATGCAGGCCTGGTAGTCCATACCTAAGAATGTTCTTGATTGATGGAATTCATGCAATTTACATCAAAGATGATAAAATTTGCAAGAAAGACGAAACCAGAGCTCCAAATGATCCGCGTTAAAAAACTAAACTAGAACATAATTTCTTTAAAAAACTGAAATTCTAGAAAATGACGTATTAAACAAATTGTTTTTTGAAAAAAATTTCTATTTTATGTTAAATGTTTGTCTTTTGATCATCGATCTGTTTGCTTGAATGGGCAGAAATTGCCACCCCCGATTGGATGTTACATGGAATGACAGTCAGGATTGGTGCCGAGTAATGTCCATGGCTATTTCGTATGGTCATTGATGGACAACTGCGAGTGGACATTCAATTCAGTTACGTTGTGAGATTCGGGTTACAATGTCAATCATACAACATCTGTATTTTAAGTTACGTTATGGATAATTCGTTAATGAAAATCGAATTTGTATAACATATATATTAAGACGTGCAAAAGGCTCTTTAATTATTCAAACAGTACATTTAATTAAGGGTACAACAAAGTGTCAGTTATATATATGCATGTAACTAATTTACATCAAACTACAAGTTCACATTAATTCCTTAAAAAAATGCATTATTTATCAATAAATTAAAAAACAAAGAATCTTCATAAATATATATGCTCGAAATTAGTCCTCCCAAATGGTTATTTTAGTATAGTATTTGAGTACCATCAGCAATATGCTTTTCGTTATCGATCTCGAGCAAGCTTTCTTTCACCAGCTCTGTTGCATACGACACCACATCCGACCAATTCCTGTAAAAACGGTTAAGATTATTAAAGATCGAAGAAGATATTTGTAAAAAGAAAAGGTGAAAAAGAATGAAGACATATATACCCTTTGGATGTGTCGAATGGGAGTCCTACAGTATGCTTAGCCTCTTCAATTGCATTACCGAACCTTTTGATCTCAGACTGTGAGCATATTTTATTATCCGTGACTCGAAGTTGAGAGGGCTTCACATCACAAAATATCGGAATAACTTTCTTCCCTGACTCCATCATCAAAGCAAGCTCATGAAGGCAAAAGTACGACTGGCAATACCGAGGTGAAAAGACCGCCACGCCAATCTTGCACCCGAGTATCGCATTGTCGATGTGTTCAAAAAGCTTGTCTCCCGGCTTCATGTTCTTGTTGTCGAGAAACGATGGGATTCTCGACAGCATGAGCTGGTGGTAGAGCAACGAGGCGATCGATCTCTTTGTATCTATTCCACGATGGTTTATGAAAACATCACAAGCGGGCCGAATTTGGCGCTTGATCGTGTTCAACAAGGCTGGATGCATGATTTCTGTTTTTAGGAAATTAGAAAACAAAAAATGTTTTTAACTTTTTTAGAAAACTGAAAACAGAAAATTTCGATAGCTAAAGAAAGGTTTGTATTTAATAACGTTTGGTTCGATTTTAAAAAAGATTTTATGGAGCTTTCTATTTATAGGTGGTGGAATGGAAACCTGGAGAATTTAAGGATTCTTTTTTTCTAAAAATAATTCTTTTATAAGTAATAGTCGGGGCAATTGACTTATTTTCAAACGAAATATCAAAGAAAATACACCCATCAATATATTATATACGATAGGGAACTGTGTGTTTTGAGTATGACTTCAAAATTCTTCTATATATAGCATTTTATGGTATTCTATTATATTAATTAAAGTCACTTAAAAAAATAAAATAAAATAGGGTTGAATGGATCAATGTCGAGGGAGGTACGAGAATTGATAAATAGAATGCACAGACAACTCGACAAAAAAACATTTGAATGTTTTTCTAGTTCATGCTTTGAATTTCCAAATACCCTTCAAAGACGTTTTTTTTTCTTCATGTTTTAATTAATATATACGATCTTGTGTTAATATAAGAAAATTCATAATAATGATTAATATATGAATATCAAATATCTTTTTATTTCACTCGATATTTTTTGTGTTATTCAAATATATACATTTTCTATCTCATAGCCAATGTTAATGAAATGTATTTTATAACTTATTTTTAAAAGATGTCTCAAGATCTGAACCTTGAAATTCACTCCACTGTAAATTATGTGTATGTACGATTTGATTTTACTTAAACTTAGCGTCCGTTTAGAAAAACTTACTAGAGTTGGAGAATGTAAAATTACATAAAAGCTCATATAAATAAATGAACTTAGGTACATATATAAGATTATTTTTTTAATTCTATTTTTTATAAGCTCAATGCACATACATTCGGTAAACTTTCATTCAAACACAACTTATTTATAAAGAAAACTAGAGCTTTCAAAAATCATAAATTTAAGCTGTTATAACTTGTACGTCAAAGAAGATTAAGAAATAATAAAATTTTGTAATGTAATCAACATACATGAATTAATAAACCATTTCAAGGGGTATAATTAATGATTATTACACCTTAAACTAACCACATCAAATTCAAACATATACATCCTTGAAATTTTTTAGGAATTCCCAAGAATAACAAACTATCTTTTGACTTGTATTGGTCAATATTGGTCTTCTATATAAATTCAAATTATGTTTATGTCATACATATTCAAAATTTGAAGTTTTATGTTATGGAAATTTACTTGTATATGTACTTGTTTTTTTTATGGTCAGAAGGTTTAATACTACCAATTAGAAACTAAACTTATCAATAAATTCTTTTGTTGGAAAAAATATCTTTTTACATTACAAATACTTATATGAGTCAACTTTAATAACCTAATCAATAAACTCTAGAACACAAGTTTTAAGTTTTAAGTTGGGTGTCACACATTCACAAATACCAAAAGGGGGAGTCTATTTACACCCCATGATAGGGTAGAAAAAGAGTTAGGTTGATCTTGAAAAATGAAATGGTAAAATTTGGTATTTTTTTATTTGCTAATTAATTATAAAAAACTGATTTCTAATAATATAGTAATAATGATAGAGTAGAAATAAACATTCATGGGGTGAGAATAGTAGCATCCATAGCATTAATGAGTTGATCAATAAATGTATAAGCTCCCCTATAGATTAAGTATTTAAGTGTTGTGTATTTATACATTTATTGATTAACCATTCGGTTTGTTTTTAATGATTAGACCCTTAGTTTTTATGCATCTAATGAATAAGTCACTCAACTATTTTCTATGATTAACCATTTATTTATGGAAATATTATGCAAGAAAAAAAAACAAGTACAAAAAAATTTGATTAATTTTCCTTTCATTTTTTTTCTCTAATGAGTCTTCAAACTGTTTAAAACCTTTTAAATTCACCTATAAACTTATTATAACAAGTTAACATACTTAAACATATTTCACTAAAACCATCAAAGTATAAAAGTTTTTTTGAAAAAATCTCACATTCATTATTATTAATTTTTACTTACATTAAACTTATTTATTTACAATTTTAAATTTAACTTATGATTTAAAATTATTTTTATATTTATTTTGGATTATTTATTTACGTTTATATATTATATCATTGTTCATTTATAATTATTATATGAAATCTTTTGATTTTTAAGATTCCAATAAAAGAAGTGGAATCATTCGTACTTTTATTTTTTTGATCGGAAAAAATGACGATCACTTCTGATTTTATTTTCCAATCATAAATAAATACTTGTAGTTATTTTCGTTTGGAAATAAAAATCTCTTGGTCATAGTTTTTCGTTCGAAAAAATATTTTTAAATGAGTCAAAGTTCTTTTTGTTCAGAAGTATTATAAAATAGTACGACTCGTCGCTTTTTTCCTCGGGTAAAATAGATTGGTTTTGATTTTCAGCTTAAATAAAATGTTTTCAATTTTTTTGATTTTCAATTTAAACGAACGAAAAAATGACAATCCATCTTATTTTTATTTTTTTCAAACGAAAAAAAAATTCTAGTTCATTCAGTTTTCTTGAATTAAAATAGCTACAACTATTTATTTACGATCGGAAAATGAAATCGGAAGGGTTCGTTATTTTTACCGATCAAAAAAATAAAGTTCGGATAGTTCGTTTTCTTTTATCAAAAATTTGAAACTCAAAGGAGTTCATATAATAATCGTAAATAAACAAGAAAGTAATATATAATCATTATTAAATGATCATATTATAAAGATAAATAAAGAACCCAAACAAATAAATTTAACGTAACTAAAAAATTCTCAACAATAATAATAAAATTAATTTGAAAGTTAATCGAAAAAAAATATACTTGATGCACGAAATAAGTTAAGCATGGTAACCTAATTAGCAAGTTGCAAGTCAACTTATCTTGAAAAAAACAATGAAAAGAGAAGTTAATTGAATTTTTTTTTTTAAATACTTTTATGGCTTTTTACATATTTTTTCTTTATGTATTGATTAAATCGCTTGAATATTTTATGATGATTAAACCATTATTGTTATTTTATCTGATTTAAAAGAGCAATTTGTCATGAAAGATAATATAAATACGAAATTTGACAATTAATGTATCCTAAAAATTTTGAGGCCAAGAAAAGACAACATAAAATTTTATTTTTTGCCAAAAGATGATACAAAATTTTATTTTTAGGTTGGAAAAAGATAATGCAATGTTGTTTAATGCAAAAAAAAAAGGAACATAAAATGAAATTTGTACCTTCATAATTTGTCATCCATACATTTTTTTTGTCAAAATTAATTTTTAAGGGGTGGAAGTTCGTGTCAGGTTAGAGTTGGTGTGTTCGTATTGACGTGTACATGTATCTATTTCGTGTCTACCCATTATTTACATGTTTATAGTCGTATCATGTTCGGTTCCATCTCTTTTTTTCTGTCGGCTTTGTGTCGACCCAATTGATCGGTTCATACGATGGTTTACCAAAAAATATTGTTGATTTTCTCGGATCCGACAACTAATCGGTTTTAGACTTTCTAAATCAAGTTTTTTTATTAACACAAATTTTAAAAATTATTTTTCCTAAATAACAGAAATTTAATATCTCAATTAAATAAATAAATGATTATATATTAATAATTAGATAATAATTTCAAAAATTCAATAAATAATAATTTAAAGAAAATAATAAATAATAAACAGTAATAATAATAATATTGTTGTTGTTGTTATTAAGGTAATAAAAAAAATGTTAAACGAGTTATATGGGTTGAAAACGGGTTGATGGGTCAAACTGCAACCTTAACGTGTTGACCCTTTATGACCTAATTAATATTTGTGTCGGGTTAATCGGATTCATGTCGGGTTATGTCAGAAATTGACACTTTATTTTTTATGTTTCCTTTCTTAATTTGCTTAAAAAAATTTACGTTCCCTTTATAAATGGGATTAAAATTGACCACTACATTCCATTAAATTGGTTATTAAAAGTTTTGTTAAAATATCCCGTGATTAATGATATTATAATAAAGAAAAGATAAAAGTATAATATTATGATTATAATTAAATGATGAGAATGAGTGTACATTGACTGTGTTTTTCATGTTAGATAGACAATGATAGAAAAAAAAAAATTAGTATAAATAACACTGTCTGTTTGTTGATAACTCGTGCTATGGGTACCCGCACGTTGTTGCGGGTATCCATCATGAATATGTAGTTTTCATCGCTTATGTTAGTAATTATGTTGTAAGGCAAAATATGATATTAAGGAATAAAAACATGTTTAATGATGATAACGACGTCAGTGCATTTACGTATTTAAGTATTAATGGGATACATATTTTTATATATATTTGGTTTGACTCAATTGCTGATGTCTAGAGTATGTTGTTTTTTTACACAAAAGGAATGGAAACAAAAGAAGATGTTTTCTATACATCTTGTGAGTAGCAGCCAAAACATGTTGTTGCTTGCATCTTACAGCGCTTTCTATTGTCGGTAAAGCATGAGCATCATTGCAAGAGTCACAAAACTCACAATGGGTACCTGGAAACAGGAGACAAATTTAGTTATTTGGTAACCGTTTGATAGTTTTAGTTGTTTAGTATTGAAATATATAAATTGTGGGCTTATGTATAATATGTAGTTGTTTATGTACTTTGTACCTGATCCAGTTAATTGTCTTTTTCTTTTGATGGTGGTTGTGTGCTTTTCGTCCTTTTTGCTTCCAAATTTTCACTTAGATCTGTTAATTAACACACATTTAGTTAGGCTGGTATATATTTTGTATGATTAAATTGTAGAAGGTTTTATGTGAAAATTACCAGATGTTTGAAATAAGCTTCTTTTTGTTGATTTCCTTGTAAGCTTGGATCCTTGTTTCTCTGTGAAGACTCGTTGAGGATAATCTGTTGGCGGTGTTCCCATGTTCACCTGAGGTGTTTCAGTTGCAACTGTTGTCGATAATTACGAAGTAGGTGAATGTTAAATTCCATAAGTGATTCTTGAAATAATTTGTTAATGATATGGCAAAATTAAATTATGTTTATTCACCTTTGTGTTTTGGTTCTGCTTCGGGACGTGTAGCTGATGATGATTCTTCTTTTTTGATAAGGGTGTCTTTGATTTGAATGCTTGGCAGGGCTAAAGGAGATGGGTTGGTAAGAACATTATCCACAATAAAGTCAACTGAACCCTTTTTGCACAAAGGATTGAAGTGAAACTGAAGTATGTGTTTTGTCCCTTTCGTTGCTTCGAGTTGAAGTGGAAGTTGATATGGATCACGGTTATCTACTTCTTTCACTAGGGTGTTGCAGTTTATCTTCGTGATAATATCTGCAGCAGGGCTGAAAAGAGTGAAGGTTGTTGTTGCTGATTCATCGGTGATTAATGCTTTGATGTTGTACCTGTTACATTCAAAGTTAGTTGATTAGTTTTTGGTAAGCTAATTATATAAGCAATATGGTCATATGATGTTACCTATAGTTTGCATCTGGTTGTGGACCGTGGTCTCGACATTCGGATATTGAACTGTTAATCAATAACTTTTTGTTGCATATTGTGCATGAGTTATAGTACCATCCCCTACTTGTGTTGATATCAATGATTGTTCCTTCACACGTAAATCTGGTCAGCTGTAAATTTGTTCATAATGTTAAAAATTATATTTATTTTTTATGATATATGTCTTTGACGTATAAGTATTATTATATAAAATGATTGTTGTATCTATAATTTTGTTTGAATATAACAAGGTGTTAATACTCGTACGTTATGAGGAGATGGGTGAGGTTATAACATTCATTCACATACTAAAATTTTTAAATGTTCTAACTTAATTTATATATCAAAGTATGTTTAAACACATAGTTAAACCATATATATTTATTTCAAATATTTAATTTTATAAACCATGAAAATTTTATTTGTAATATAATCCAATTGAATCTAATAAAGTATTAAAAGATAAAATAATATAAAGATGCTCACTTTAGTAACATATTATTTTAAATATCAATTAAAAACTCATTGTAACAATATCTTGTTTTAAATATTTATTAAAGACTCATTTCTACAATGTTCATTTTAAATATTAATTAAACGTCAACATGCATTTTAAATAGATAATTAAATGTTCATTTTAGCAATATCCATTAATTAAGATCTTATAATTACGAATATTATTTGATTAAAAAATTTAAATAAATACATTTTTTAATTAAATTTATCAGTTAAAACTCATAATTATATAAAAGAGTAAACAGTTAAAACTTAGATCAAAAGTAAAAATTAAAAGTTTATTAAATAATTTCATAATGTTCCTTGTAAGGGTGAACGGATAAAAATACCTTTTGAGTTAACCCTTAAAATAACGTAAGTTGGATTGAGGGAACAAAATGTTACAACAATGTGTTTTTAGAGACTATCTATTTATTTATTTTACGATAAAAGGGAAATCCATAAATTGTATGATACCACAAGAACCTTTTATGTAATTTACTCTATAATTATTACAAAAAGTAATATTAAAAAATGATAAAGATAATAGTAGTAATAATAATGACAGTAATAAAAAATAAATAATAATAACACGTAAAAATTAGTGACTTAATGGGGATAAACATTTTTTTTTCTTGACGTTCTCCATTAAGACAGACAGAAAAATTGATCACATATAATTTATAGAGTTAGGTTTTATTTCTATTAGGTTGTGTTCAAAGAATCGTGAGAACTGAAATGAAGACAAATTATTAGTTAGCAGTCTTAAATTATGTATATTTATTCTCTATGAAATCTCAAGTTACATTAATATATAGCTTAAAATTTAATTCTCTCATTTCTTTAGTAATAGAGGAGAATTAAGTAAAAGATAAAATTAGAGAAAGAGAATTACAACAATCATAAGGTTATTGTATTTTCAAGTTTCATAGTCTAAAAAACTTAAGATTTTGTCTTCATTTCTTGTCTCTTCAACCTTAAAGTCTATTTTGTTAATAGAATTGAAACTAAAAAGTACTGTAATTCATGACGTATTACATACACAAATCTGGATATCAGGAAATACATCATGGTATAATGTGATTTTATAGAGGGTATATGCTATATAACAACAACAACAAATAAAAAAAAAAACTAGAGACTGTCATGCATGCATGTGTTTTACTTGCAAATATTAAAATTATGCAAAAATGCTAGATATAAATATAAATATCTGTGAAAGATCAGTTTTAAAAGTAGACACGAACTGCCTAAGAACAAAATGGACACAGTTTTGTGTAACGTGGAAATGGGTATTAAACTTGATGATTAAGTTATGGAAGGAAAGAAAAATGATGATGACCAATTCATTATCATCACCTTGAAGACCAAAGCATGTATTAAGGATTTCACACAAGAAGAAAATATTTGATCCAAAAAGTTATACCGTTACTGATATTTTAGCATTATTTTTACAGACATGAGAATGATTTGAATAAATATCTAATAATAAAAGATCATGTTTTGATACTTTCGTTGATTAATGATTGAATGAAAGACTGAAAGAGTGTGTGAAAACACTTTGGAAGATGGACCCCATAACTCCATAAGCGTGGTTTAGTGGTATAGCCTTAGAAATTTTCAGAGGAGGTTCGAGTCCGACTCCCATAACTTTCAACTCCTTGAGTTTCATTGCATTTTAGGTGATGAGCTTTGATATTTTGTAGTTTAACGAGAGTTCCATCATTCATAAAAGTTTTGTAGTTTGGTTGGTAATAGATTTTAAATTTATGATGGTGAAGTATGATCAGTTTGTTGTATTATAACAAAATAACAATCAGTCCAATGGGCCTTTATTAGTTGATTAGCCCAATCAACGTACCCACCAGACATTTACAACATGTTCGAATAAGTGATGATATCTCAACATCTCATTCAATTTGCGTAAAATAAGAAAAAGATTGAACAATGGAAACTTGTAAATCTCGTTTGTATATGTTATTCTATAAAAAAAATAGATGCAAGATGATCACACCATTCATGTAAATTGTAATCAGCGTCGGCACTGAGAGGGGGGCGATATGTGTTATCGCTCAGGACATCGTGTCATGTCGGGGCATTATTTTTTCAGTCTGATAAGTAATATATTAGGCACACATGTGTATTTTATAATTTTTTAGTTCAATAAATAAAATACCATTTAAAAATAGTATGTTGTATTGTTGAAAAAACATTATTTGTTTGTCAGACTCATTTAAAAAATAGTATGTTGCATTTTTAAAAAGACATTTTTTTCTATCTCGCGCTCGGTATGAAAATACGGAGGATTAAAATTGTAAATCATAATCAATAATTAAATCCCCAAATATATGTGCAAAAAAGTCATATGTCATTAGGCATGCTTACCTATGAGAGTGACATCTTTACTAACTATTTGGGTAATTTAGCATGCGTAGGTTCATGACCCATTTGATACATCGAAATTAAACCCAATTATACAACCACAAAATTAAATATGGCCCGGTTTATTATTTATTCTTGATCGGCTTCAATTCTTGTTTATTTACTTACTAACACAACAAACAATGGAACATGATCGAGTTGAAACGAGTTCCGCAAGGATCAAAGGCAAGCGACCACGGACCTCCATCGATAGTAATAACAACGGTTGTCTACTTCCCAAAACAGCACCACAACAACTCATGAATACGCGATCGAAATTTGTGTTTCCGTTTTCTCTTGATCACAATAGTCAACCACAGATGATCTCTTTTACATCGGACGAGGGAACTGAAGAAACTGATCATCAGCCGGTGGCAAAGCTATATAGAGGGGTGCGACAACGCCAATGGGGTAAATGGGTAGGAGAGATACGTCTCCCGCGTAGCAGGAGCAGACGTTGGTTGGGAACGTTCGAGACTGCAGCCGAAGCCGCTTTGGCATATGATCATGAGGCTTTCAAGTTGAGAGGAAGCAAAGCCCGACTCAACTTCCCTCACCTCTTCATCAACAACGATCAAAAACAAGACACGTCGTCAAACCATGAATCTTCACAAGTACCATGTAAAGAACAAGATGTCGACCCTTTGTTGAATGGCTCGTGTGACTCGGAACCAAGTTCAAGTAACGATAAAGCTCGGAATGGTTTTGGTTTTGGAACGAACGAAAGCGTGTTCGGATATGGGGTGCCAGAACCAGAGCCAGAGCCAACATGGGAAACATCAGAAGCTGGTGGCTTCATATGGGATAATTTTGAGACCAGTTTTTTGAGTCCATGATAATTAACGTGGACCTGCAGCTTTGTTTTTTTTCGATCTACAGATCCATTAATACGGCCGGGTTCTTTACGGTTCGATAGTTTTCTTGAAATCGTAAACAGACCATTTTTATTTTCGATAAAAAAAACCAGTTTTGAAAATTTTGTACCAACAAAAATGGATGTCTTGGTGGTAGTTTGTTTACTTATTAACGGAATCATTAAGAGACTCGTTCAAAGGTTAACCCATCTCTTAATGATTCCATTCAGCACTAAACAAACGTGGGACTTAAACTCTCATTCATATATTATTTTCACACACACACAATAAGAGTTGCTGCGTTATGTAGCGAAAACTCGCAGAATGTGTAGATTTCCATTTTTCTTGACTTTGATCAATTAATGTATCACATTATACACATATTATAACGACATACTAAACTTCATTGTTCATACTCATCTCTAGATTGCACATTTTACATTTATTTAACTATCAAGCTTAGATAGATCTCTTACATTTAAACCTTTTCTGCATCGATCTAGTATTATTATATTTTGGACTCGAAACCTATTAGTGTATTTATTTCTATCAAAACATAGACAAAAATACATCCATCATAATGTTACATACATACTATATTTGTGTGTGTAGAATCAGGTTCATTAACGTACCATGAGATTCCAATGTATCTAGCGTACCTGGTTGTGAGTGATCATTTACGTATATTTTTTGCATACACATGTATAAGACAACATTATAAGACTTTTTATTAAAAAGAGCAACATCAAAATTCAAAAAATAGATCATGGTAAAATTAGATTATGTGAATGGTGTGAATGATCATTCAATTGGATGACCATTCACATAAATGTGCATTTTTGGAACATTCATATAATTTTTAACGACACAGAAACTATAAACTTCATATATTATGTGTATAACATTTATTTAAACACGATTATGAAAAAAGTATCTAAAAAAGTTTTTTAAAAGACTTTGGGTGCACTTGATTTTGAGAGTGACTTTTTTTAACCCCTTTCTCTCTCTCTACACACACTTCAACTTTTTATCGATAAAATTTGAAAATTCCATCTAAAATTAAAACCAAACACATAAATCGATGATATGTTGGGATTTGGGAACAAATTAGCCTAATGTGGCATTTGGTTTACGGAATGAAATTTGAAGGAGTTGATATTTAAATTTTAGTTATTAGTATAGTTGATGGTGAATGTAGAAGATGATTTTTTAGTATTGGTTAGATATGTAGGTTGGATTTTAATTCATATGTCAAATTCCTATAAACAAGTAAATTTGATGAAATATACATAAATTTAACAATTTACATTAGTTATCAAAAATTCTAAACAAGATAAATTTAATTTTTAATTCAATCGAATTTCATTACATGAATCAAACGACACATAAAAGCTTCTCTAAGTTAAGGTGGTGAATCAGAATCTCATTGGCCGGATTCCAATATTCAACATTGCCTCGATCCCTCAATCAAAATCAACCCTTTTTCACAAGTGCAGCTTGCTGAAAATATATGTGAACAGAACCACAGTTTTGAAGGAATGTAATTCAACTTGGTGATTCTCTTCCATTAGGTGGTGGTCGCTCAACTTTCACATGATCGATCATGGGTACTATATATTATGGTGAGCGATCTTTAATTTTTACCGTATCAATTGTTGTCTACCCACGTAATTTATATGAGTAATTACTAAAATAGCCATAAATCCAACCCACTTATTCAAGTTTTACCCAAAAAAAATTATATCTAACCAAAATACTCACACATTACGTTACCACATTTACGTGATACCTAACATTTACGTGATCTGTATTTTTTATTAATATTTTAATGCATTACGTTACAAAATGTGATTGGTAACGTAAAGTACCTTAGTTTTACGTTACCAAATTCAAATTTTGCTCCTTTCTAGGAAAAATTTGGTAAGATGTCATATCATTAAAAATACCTAATTTTTATTGGAAATGAGCAAAATTTGAATTTGGTAATGTAAAGCTAAGGTACTTTACGTTACCAATCACCTTTTGTAACGTAATGCATTAAAATATTGGTAAATAATACAGATCACGTAAATGTTGGGTATCACGTAAATGTGGTGACGTAATTTGTGGGTATTTTGGTTAGATGGATTTTTTTTGTAAAACTTGATAAGTAGGTGAAATTTATGGTTATTTTAATAATTTACCCTAATTTATACTGAAAGTTGGTTAAACCTGTATTTACTATTTACTTTTTAAATGATTAAATGAATGATGTAGAACCAACACGTTGGTATTACTACGTTTTACTTTTTTTTTTTTTTTTTATAATTTAGCTTATTTTTTTATTTTATATTTCAGTTTATAATTTTTATCTCTTTTTTTTGTGTGTTCAAGAACCCCCATCAATAATTTTAGGGTTTATCTAAATGTCTCACGTCGAAGGCCTGAACCCAAAATGATAGATTAATCTAATCTAATAACTTTAACCCCTTATTTAATTCAATTAAACCCATGTTGTAAGACAATTATATTATCTGAGGTACAAAATCATTCCAAAATTATAATGTTATGAATACAACTAATAGTTAATTAGTTGCCTAAAATTCTAAATATAACACAATTATTTTTACTACCAGGTAACGATTTTATATGCATGACATTAAAAAAAAAAAGAAAAAAAAAAGAATTTCTTTCCACAAATCCTTTTTTTCAAATTTGCATTTTCATGTGACAGCCCTTATGTATAAATTTTATTATCTCAAAGTTGATAGTAATGATGATATAAAAATAAAGAATGGATGGTATTGGTAGCTGTTTCTTCAATTAATATCCACGGTTTATTGGTATACCCATTAATTGGTTAAACCGTTAAAGGCTTTTGGCCTGGCGGTAAGAGGGTGGAGTTGTAAGCGAGAGGTCACGGGTTCGATCCCCATCGGAGGCAAGTTGAAATTTAGGTGGAGTAAGTAAGTGTGGTGGTAAAGGAGTAGTTTAGGAGTATGAGTAGGATAGTTTGCCGTTCAAAAAAAAAAAAACTTGTGATTGCATTATCCATTGGGTATCCGTTTATTTATGTTTCAACTAGGGGTGAATCGTGAGCTACTCAAGTTCGACTCGTTAAAAGCTCGAGTTAAACGAGCCCGAGCCGAGCTCAAGCCTAAATTCGAACTCGTTTCATAAACGAGCTTTAGCCCGAGCTTCACATATCGAGCTTGCGAGCCTAAACGAGCTTAAACGAGCCTATATGTACATATATTTTTAAATTAATAAATATATAATATATAGATTAAATAAATATAAATCTATTAAAAGAACAAGTTATATATATATAATATTAAAATATTATTTAAAGATTAACTAAAAAATATATATTAAAAATATATAATAAACGAGTCGAACCCGGGCTGTGCTCGAGCTTGGAAAATTATTCACGAGCCGAGCTCAAGCCTGATGCTTTTAAACGAGCCGAGCTCGAGCTTAAACGGGGCTCGGCTCGGCTCGTTTACACCCCTAGTTTCAACCATTTACATATAAAAGTTTTCTTTTATTTTATTTTTCTTAAATATTTAAGAAACCCGTCAACCCTAATTAGAGGACTCTTGAACCTTCACGACCTCTTCCCAATACCTTTTGATGCATTTCATTACTGATTTCGTTGCTAATTGAAGATATTAACACAACAACTCATGCGTCGTTGCTAAAATGTCATAGTTTGCATTTTTTTTTTTTTCATAGTGGATTGAAATCAACCCATTTGAAACCAACTAAGGGTGTCATTTGATTCGTGAAATAGAATCTGATTAAATAAATTTTAAATTAGTTTGTTTGCAACATTGGATTACAAAGATAAATATTTAAGTTTTATTTAGATTCCAACAAATTCTTTATTTAAAGATATTCGATAAATCGATATTACATTTTACATGAATTTAGATTTTAATCGTTCATAATATACATCCTTATCCAATCATTAAAATTTATCTTTTCTCTTTTCCCACAAACACATTAATAACTAAATCTATCTTCCAGTTACTTTAAATTCTATTCACCGAGTCAAACGATCCGAACATTGTGTTCCATGAAAAGTTCATCAAGGAAAGCAAAAGAAATGGGCGAGAGAGAAAGTAAGGATGAGGAACAGAGCCTCATGATTGAAAACACGCTCTAGCTTTCTTAAATTAGGATGATTGAAATTAAGCTAGATTTCTTTTCATATTTTTTAATTTCTACTGTGAAAAAAATTATAAAAACACACTTCATGGTTGATTCATTTTTATTTGTTTCCCTTCCTCTTCAATTCCTTTCATTTCCATGGTCATGAAACAAGATGTAAGAGCTTATGCTAAAAGAATATGTTGCTAAAGTTACTAAAGGTGTATTAGTTGTTTTCCTGTATTTTTAAATTTCATTTATTCAATCAAAATCAATATTTTTAATTGTTGTGTTTTTCAAAAACTAGTTTAGGGTTTATTATGAAAAAAACCAACATGTTTTCACGTTTTTTGCGTTTTCGTCCCTCCATGTTATTTTTTTCCATAAAAAACCTCAAGTTATTTTTTTTCTTATTGGTTTAGTGAAATTTTGGACATTAGACCCCGGTTATAATTTGTGAACCGGGTTTTAAAAACTTGAAAAATCAGGTTCTAATGTCCAAATTTCACTAAACCAATAAGAAAAGAATAACTTGAGGTTTTTTATGGAAAAAAATAACATGGAGAGACGAAAACGCAAAAAACGTGAAAACATGTTAGTTTTTTTCTTAATAAACTCATTAGTTTATGAACCTACGTATTATGTGGATAGTCTTTAATAAATAATTGCTTACATAAAATTTACATAAACTTAAAGTAATATCATATAAATATTAATTATTATAAAAATACAAGATGTGTCATAGCTATTATTTTTTAAAAATTTTATTTCTAAATTTATATATATTTAATGGACATAGTTTGAAACTTTAATTTTATATAAAACATAATGTTTATATATTATATTACAATAAACAATATATACTTTATGAAATATTATTTTATTAATACTGGATTATGTTAACTTTTTAAATATTTAATATTTATAACCTTTGTTTATTTTTAATATATACTAATAGGCTTGACAAAAAAAACTCATCCCCGACTGGAAACCCGTAACTCGACTTAACCGGGGAATCCCCGAGTTGACCGGGGATGGGGATGGGGACGGGGAATCTCCGATTTAAAATAGCGGGGATGAGAGACACATAAATCCCCGACTTCGAACCCGACTCCGGTTATAATTTATGTTTTAATATATATTATTATATATATATATATATATATATATATATATATATATATATATATATATATAGACTAAAGATCTTTTGTGAACACTTTATTCGTTGTGAACATTGTGAACACATCTATGAACCTTTTGAATCATATGAATCATGTTACAAACACTTGTTGATATATATGAATGATTATATGCATTTTTTTATTTGTTCACAACGTTCACAACGAATAACTTGTTCACAATGGATCTTATCTATATATATATATATATATATATATATATATATATATATATATATATATATATATATATATATATATATATATATATATATATATATATATATATATATATATATATATATATATATATAGGTGTGTTCAATGGAGAACCTCCATGCATCGAAGAACCTTGAAGAACCCCCATGCACCACCACAAATGCATCACAATTCTCCCGTAATGCATCATTATTGCCACGTGATGCATCATATTCTCGCGTGATGCATCAATTTCTACATTATTTCCACGTGATGCATCAAATTCCCGCGTGATGCATCAATTTCTACGTGATGCATTTCAGTTTTTCTAGCGATGCATTGTGATTCTCCAAGGTTCTTCGATGCATAAGGTTCTCCATTGAACCCACCCCTATATATATATATATATATATATATATATATATATATATATATATATATATATATATATATATATATATATATATATATAACTTTACAATATAAATTATTCATTACATTTTATATAATATATTAAATATCATTGTATGACTTTTCTATATACTATTGTTTTTTTTTTCATTTTATTGATTTTATAAATTATTTACATGCATTTCTTTATTTTAGTTTTATTATAAATTATACATTATATATGTAAATAACTCAAATATGTTTGAATTAATTTGTTTTAAAGTTAATTTACATACATTTTTCTACTAAATTACTATGTATAGTTTAAACTTAAATAATCTATAGAAACTTGAAAAACTCGATTCCCCGATAGGGATCCCTGATCCCCCGATTGGGACGGGAATGGGGATGAAAACTCGATCCCCGACGGGGATGGGAATGGGGAAGATGATTAAGAAGCGGGGATGAGGATGAGAACTGAGATCCCCGTCGCGCCCCATTGTCATGTCTATATACTAACAAATCAACAGAATCTAAATATATATAAGATTATAATTGGATGTGTATTTGAATTTTATCTAGATTAGATTTATAATAATCTTATTAGTTTAATATTTTATTTTAAATTTTATTATATATTTATATACTTTAATTGATATAATTTAAGATATTTTATTTTATAAATTATTTAAAGATTATAGATAGATTAAAAAGATATTGATGACAGATCATTGGAGAATGAAAATGATGGATAGAGTTAATTACTTATTAATATTTATAGAATTTAAAAAATAATAAATTGTATTTATTTTTTATTTTATTTTTGATAATTAGTTACATTTATTTTTTGTGATTAAACGTGAAAATGACATGTGAAATTATGTATTCTTGTTTATATATGTATTATTAGTGTAATCTACCATTCCAAAAACGCATAAATATAGTTCATCATTGATATAAAGAAATGCATATTTAAAGTATATGAATAGTTAGTTGTATTTCGAAAATATAATTAAATTATTACATGATTTTAAAGAATAATGCAAAAAGGAATATAAATAATTATGGAACAAGTTTGTTCGCACGTAGTATGTGATTTCCAATACACTCTTTCGAGACTACTACCATTATTATAAATTACTTAATTATTACACGGTGATGGTGGGCACATTTAATTTAATTAGTTTATATATAAATAAATATACATATAAAGCGAATATTTATAATGCTTTGCATTTTCTTATAATTATTTCATACACCAAAAAATATAATTAAAAATTAAACAGTTAGCTAAAAGTACTAATTACCATTAACAGGCTGTTTTGTGGGAATCAAGCCACGTGACCTGTCTGTCTGTCACTAATTAAATCATAACCCACGTTACACTATAACTAAACTAACCAATTAACCCCTTCTCTCTCTTTCTCAAAAAAAAAAAAAAAAAAAAAAAAAAAAGGAAAATCATGCCAACAAAATTCAAATAATACATATATGCATTCTTTTGTTATCAAACAAATACTGAAACATTTTATATAAATTCACTAACAATGACACATAGGATACTCTTACAATACCATGATATAATTGACTATGTAACATGTATCTTTATATACACACACAGTGGGTTGGGTTCAATGAAAAACATATATGCACCGGAAAACCCGAGAACCACTTTATAGCCATTGAATCAGATGATGCATCACGCAGAAAGTCGATACATCACGCGGGAATTTGATGCATCACGCAGGAATTGTGATGCATTTGTGGTGACGCATGGAGATTTTCCAATGTTTTCCGATGCATTTTAGTTTTCCATTGAACCCCATATATATACATATAATATAATGATTGAAAACTCATTCATCCTACGTCTAACTAAGGATCCCTTCAAGTCGAATATCTCTAAATGACATTTAAGGCATGCCGAAGGTTTCTTTGTACCTTTGTCACGTATTACCTACATTGTATGATTAGCACGTGCTAGAAGACACCTTTTGTATCAAAAGATATTTATGGGAAGCAATTGACGAAAGACAATTTTATTATTTGTCACATGGGAAAATTTAAACGTCATTATTGTAATTAATCAAATAACTGATCGATAATTGTTGTAATGGATTATTCAGTTGATCATTACCAAGCAAAAGAAAGTAAGGTTTATAAATAGATTGAGATGTTACATTTTTCTGTCATTCTCGTATCCATTTATTTGAGTAAATTGACTGTATACAGAGACATTATCATTGAAGTGATCGTCTGAGATAACTCTGCCAGAAATCACTAACGATTGTTGTAAATTTGCAGGATTAGATTCTCATCAATTCGGATTCATCATCTCATTTTGAGCTTCTCACTAAGCCTTAAATTCCTAAATCACAAGTCATTCATACTTAACTTTTATATTATGGATGTTAATCTCTTACATCACACCAACAATATTTATATTGGAAGCGGATCGATTATGTAATTACTGAAATCAAATTCATAATAAATCAATATTTGAAATTAACAAATCATAAACGGATGATGAAAAAACAATTATATATATATATAAAATTCAACGTCTGTTGTATGTAAAGAAATATTGTATTTATATTAAAAAGATAATTATTAAGTGTTGAATAATTTGCTGCATCCAATGAAGCAAACAAAGGAGGTCGGTCACGCCTATATATTGCATAGTGGTGGGTCTGCACCTCTTTCCGATTCAACTCTTTTAAATTAATTTTTTTGACAATTTGCTAACTCTTTAATTATTAGTTATAAAAGTGATTATACATTTCAGATCATCGTTAGAAATGTATGTATTTTTCCTTTTGTGCTTCTAATATTTTTAAAAAATATTTTTTTTATAAAGTTATTTTATTTGTACAGTAACAACAAATTGTTTTCATGATTTTTTAAGTTGTTTTTATATAAGTATGTATTATAATCTTTTGTGAGAATAGTGCACATTAATAATATTTATGAACAATGGTGTATAAGAATATTGCAAATTAACAATAATTTTTTGGGATAATTGTGCAAAAAATCCCAAACTTGTCGGTTTTTTGTGAGTAAAACCCCAAATCATTTTTCATTGCATAAAAAACCCCGAACTAACTAAAAATCAGTATATCAATGTTTTATCAATGGGTAACCGGTTGAAAGCAGTTATTAATTCTACGTGGACCGTTAAATAACCTACGTGGAATAAATTATAATTGTTGAAACTAGTTGTCAAGTATTATACATTATTTAAACCCCTTTGTCTTTCTTAATTATTACAATTTGAATTCATTAAGAGAACTAAACAAAATTCATAAAGGATTCACATTGTATAACAAGCTAGGAAAATAAGGATGGATTTTGTATTTCGATCATATCCACCGGTCTCATGTAATCATGATACCGAAAAAAAATTGAGTGCGATAGGTGACAGTATTTGTTATATTCGGACTAAATGTTTTATAATAATGTCTATAAAGTATTTATTGAATGATCGGATAATTAAATATTCAGTCTTACAAATTAACAAAATATATTATGATTTTAGGGGAGAGAAAAAAAAAAGGTTTTCTATAGAAATTAACATTTGTACTAAGAAACCGTTTGGTTTGAGTTGTCAAGGTGTGGTGGAAGCAAGCAGAGGTGTCAAGCCGTTTGCCAAATCAATCTTCACCGACCTCATCATATATATCATCCTTTCGCCAACTCTTTCTTTGCTTTACATTATTCTATAAATTTTCTCCTTTACTTACCTTTTTATTTCTGCAATTTATCTTTTAAATTCTTCTTCTTTATGTTATATTAAATTCTTTTTCTATAACATCTTAATTAATCTTTAATATGAAGGTTCTTGTTTTTATATAAACTTGTCTAACTATACATAGTACTTTGATAATACAAATTTAGTTGGTTAAAAATATAGCAAATACTAATTCAAAGCAAGCTCAATCTATTTTAATAGGCTTAATGGCATGTCACTTGCTCTGTTATTTATGATAGCATGTGAAGTAGAGTTCTTGTCAACAATGAAATCGTAAAATGATGATAGAAAAATAAATGTGGATGAAAAAAATAAACGAACTTGGAATCACTTGGATGTTCCTCATGATCGTGTATAGTCACTTTATTGTTATGGATTGATTACAAGAAAATGTGTTAGTTTTATAGGTAATTTCGTCTGTAAAAATATACTGCTTATTGTCAACGAAATCAATTAGATAAGATAAGTTAACTTCTCATTCAACTAACTAAAATAGTTAAACTGTCACTTTCCTAACAGTGACATTATCGCACTAAAGCTGTTAAGATAGCACGCTTCACAAAACAAAAGTCTAACATTGATAGCACCAAGACTGTTAAGATAGCAGCAACAAACCTGCTGTTAAGATAAGCAGCAACAAGACTTTTAAGATAAGTTGTCTTATTTTAACATCTTCTTCTTAAAAGTGATTGCTAAGTTTGTGGTATGAATGGATAAGATTACTGTTATAATATCAAGTAAAAAAGATTTATAAATATAACTATTTGTATGTTAACGATGATGCGTCATTATATGATCTCAGAAAAAATAATTTCAGCTATATTAGTTTCAATAAATAAAAATCCTTTATAAGAGTTTTTAACTAACAAATAAATTTTTAAATCATATACCCAGTAAAAAAATTAATCGAAAGAAATATACCATGATAAAAAAAATGGTCATTTCTGTTTTATTACTTAAAAAATTGTCAGCATCCAATCAATATTTTTGAAAAAGTATACTTCTATTTTTTAAACAAAAATCTTTTCTTTTTTATAACTTAAAACATACAAATAAAAACCTAAATTTTGTTGGAAGTCAATGATATGACGGGTTTGATTTTGTCTTTACAAATTACAACTTCTCTTTTTCGCTTTTGGTCAACTATCAAACCTTTTAAGTAAGTTTGGTGAATGTCACCATCACCCCCTACACTTTTCCTAATTTCATAACCTACCTCAATATTTATGGTACCAACAAGTTGCTAACAAGTAACAACTCCTTTCTTTTCCCTTGTTTACTTATGGCATCGAAAACTCCTCGTTAAGTTAGTTGCCTAATTTTATGTTTGTTACACATTCGTTAATTAATGAATTTGATAAATTACAAGAGACGTTTAGATTTAAATAGATGGTTGAGAACATTTACAAATTAAATTGTTTAAAAATGATTTTCAAGATTTATGATATATAATGGTGTTTGTTTTATATAATTTTATAGTTGAATACTTCAATTAACTATAAACGTATACTAACAAACTATTTGTGGTGCACAACTATGCCTTTTTTTAAAAGAAAAAAAATTATCAATCGAATCATGTTTAACAAGTTATTGTCATGATTTTTTTAAAGAAATGGTTTGACGAAACTAATTAACTACTTATTTATCTAAAATCATATTATATTCTTAACAATATTTGTTATTATAAACGACTTAGACACAAAATGAGTACATTCGTGTTCAAGATCATTAAAATGAATTGAACCTAATATTGATCGTTTTCTTCAAATTGAATTTGATACTACAAAATAATTTCATCACAATGAACAAAACATAATCACATTACATATGTAATTGTTTGTTTTAAACTTTTGTTTATATTTTCATCATAATAAAATTCAAATGATATGAACTGGTCAATCGTAATACACTTTTAAATGTGTGTATATTGTATTTTTACATAAAATAAAACATTCTGTTGTAATAAATATGTAAATTTAATATGAGTCTCCAGAACTCTATATATAATCAATACTTTTTAATCAATTATTTAAATTGACATTGTTTTTGTAAAAATTATAAACATTTGTTATTATGATGTGATTTATATGTGTTACAATGCATTAAAGTGAAAAAAAATAGATTTATTGGGTTAAAGAATTTCAAGCAGGAATGACAGTAAATAAGATAATGTCATATCCGTTACTTTTTAATTGTCGATATTCATATCCCTTATTATTTCATCTGTACATGTCAATATTCACCAGACGAAGCGGTTAAATGGAAAACTGTTGGATATTAATTACGTTTATATATTTATTAATATACTAAGATGTAAATTTGGTTAGGAAAACCTCGAGCCAATAACTCAAGAAAATGGAAAAGACCATAATTGTCCTCGTCTATAAATGTCCCAATCAAATCGAACAAAAATCTCATAAGTAAGACATGAAATTGTGAATCAATTAATTGAAAGAAAGAATTATGTTCGACCATAAACAGAAATCTATTCATTTATGTGTGCATGTGAATATCATGCACTATCCTCATTAACTACAGAGGAACTTAACTTAGATTTGGAAGCTTAAAAACTTGGATCTAGAGGTAAAAGTTGTAAGGGTGTCACATGAAATAATGTTTTTGATGTGGCTTTTTGTTATAGCAATACCATTGATAAGATAGAAAATACTTTCATGAAGATAGATTATTGTGTTACTGTCAATTTAGCCATATAAATAAAACACGTACTTATATCTTTTTATTAGTTATTTATAAAATAAAAAATTAACAAGCATATATAGATTTATATAAATATATAAAATAGAAAATGTTAGTTTTGGGTAAATGGCTATCATCCAATATCTCATTTAATAATCATTCATACTCATTCTGAATCCAATACTATCTATTTAACTTTATCCATATCTACCAACAATGGATTGAATCAGATGGATATATCAGATGATATGATTATTGACATCCCTGGTTGTAAAGTTGCAAATAGATGCAAGAAAATATAAAGTGGGTTGGGTTTTCTAGTTAGGACTAGAAATGCAACCCAAAGGGGAGAAGGTTATTAGAACGAGATAACACGAGGAAGTTAACCATTTTCAGACACAAGCAGCACGTATGATGTTGGGTTTGTTTTTTTGTTTTTTTTTTTTTACGATGAATGTTAACCTTGTCAATTGTATTTTCATTTGTTGAATTAGTAAAAAATTAATTAAAATACTTTTACAACCAAGTTATTCGAAAGAATCGGTTTAGTTGAAAATTTACTTGTTAAGTCGATCAAATTAACCGTGTATGCAGGGGCGAAGCCATAGTGTAAGATGTTTCTAAAGCATGCCTTTAGTTCATCTTTGGTGGGCCCTTAAACCAAAACTAAATGACAAACCTTTTTAAAAATTATGTACTTGTTAACAAATATTTACTAGCTAAAAGTTGTCGCATTTGAATAATACATCACTTTCGGTCTTTAAGCAAACTTACTTTAACATAATTTTGTTTGATGATTTTTCGTTATTAATTGTTAACTGATTTATGATTTTTCATTATTAATTGATAATTTTGAAGTTTTACTTATCAACTTGTGAAAGTTTACTTGTTAAGTTGCTACGATTAAATTTAGTTCAAATTGAAGAAATATATTATCAAATTGAAAAACCCGGCCCAACAATTGACATGAGAATACAATCCAAACAGCAATTATACTTCGCTTCCAACGAAATTTTTTTTTGAATCGGTCACTGCGTGGATACTATATAAGTTAGAAAAGATATTTTGTTTATACATCACATGTGTGTAGTGTGTACTTTGTCATTTTATATAAATGTCATGTAATGTTCATGGCTCCTATAAGTAAAAAAAAAACACAAGATAATAAATAAAGATGGAAAAGCAAGGTTTTGTCATTTATTAAAGAGTTGTAGTGTGTAAAAGAAGAGAGATAATAAATAAAAAAGGAAATAAAAATGGGTATTGTACTAGAAAGAGAGGGTATATTTTGTGGTGGGGATGGAAGGAAACCCAATTGTTATTGTACTGTACTACTACTATGGTCATGGTCCTGTACCTATGTCCTCATCCTACCCTATCTATAGTAGCATGGTCCATCATCCCTTTTTTTAATTCTTAATTTTGTAAAACAATTGGTATGAATATGTAACCTATTTTAATAAGTAAAATTGCATAAAAAGTAAAAATATATGTAGTTAAAATTGATATGTCAGCAACTAACTTTATTTTTGTATGGGCATTGTTATATGTACACCCCACCATTGTTATTTGATGATTTGAATGAATGAAGGTTTTCATGGTGATGAACAGTGAAGACTGAAGATGGTGATAAACAAAAGATGAACGATGAAAATGAATGACGATGTACGTGAAGATGAACACGCGATAAACCATGGAGAACATGATGTACATGAAGATGAACACAATGATGCATCTCTGGATGACCATGGAGATGAGCACGCGATGAACATGATAGTGTATATGGCATATCGATAAACACGAATATGATGCAAACGACGTTGTGGTGGTGTTGTTGGTGCATCAACGGTGGTGATTATGTTAGTGTTGGTGGTCGGTGGCCGATTCTATTGTTTATGTATTCAAAATCGACTACTGAATTGATGTAAATTATATTTGTGTTCGTGATCGATTTAATGAATTGTTTGATGATTTAGAATGTTGATGATGCCTTACGTAGTTTTATTAATTGTTTCATGGAATTGAAAATTGAAAATTTTGAATGATTTTCAATTTTTGGAAAATAGATAAAGGTATGTTATCTCGAAAATACCCTCCACGTTTTGCATCATGATGCATAAGAAGTTCCATTAAATTATGATCATGTCATCGTGGTCTAAGGGCTATAAATAGTTTCCCGGTTTCCCGATATACAGACACACACACACACACACATCTGTGTGTGTATCAATTTATAAAAGTAAAATGACACTATTCACTTCAATTTATAATAATTTCTCATGAGATTTAATAGAATATCTTATTGTTATATTTTCTTTGTTCCTTGATATATAAAAATATCAAAAAGTGTCTATCATTTCTCACAAATTATTTTCTAATTAGTTATTATTGCATTTTATATTTACCAACTTTATAACCATTAAAACCAACATACCATTAGTGTGGTAGGGTACCGACCCCTCCCAAGTCGCATTTTTCTGGTCATGTCAATCTTTCTATCTCCACTTCTTCATTTTTCTAATTCCAAAAGACTCGTCATTCTGTTTTCAATAATAAAATTTAGAGAGATAGGGAGTGAGGAAAAGAAAGAAGGGAGAAGCCAAGCTGGGAGGGAAAGAAAACACAAAATAAATTTTAAACCAAAATTCAGTAAATCTGTTATTTACTATCACAAAGAACATATAATTTGAAGCAGAAATTTCTAAACTCAAGTAGATGTTATAATTGATTATAAATCCAATGCTAATATTGGTTAAACTCATTTTAATGATATTTATAATAGAAATATTTGTTAGTTGTTACAGACGATAGAAAGTTATAGTTCAATGTTGTAGTTAATAAAAGGTTAAAATTATTTTTTTACCATCCAACTTTCAGATTTGTCTTATTTAGCCATTGAACATATTTTTACACAATTAGCCATTAAACTTTAGTTTAGCATTCTATTTGGGAAAATGATTAAAAGTAATGGCTAAATATGTACAAAATATGACAATTTAATGGTCAAATGTATACAAATTATGATACTTTAGTGTCCAAATGTATACAATTTTCAATGGTTGAACATGTACAAAAATAGTTTACTGGCTAAATGAGTACGTAACAAAAAGTTTAATAGATAAATGTGTAAAAAAAATAGTATAGTAGTTAAATGAAACAAATCTGAAAGTTAGATGAATAAAATGACCTTAACCCTTAATCAAGTTTAACCTACAAAAATTGAAGGTAGTTGTCATCAGCAAAATTTTAATATTATTGATTTGCTTTATACTTCAATGTGGTATTACAAATAAAAAACTACAAATTCACATTTATAAACAAAAAATATATATAATAATAAACATTTTAATTTTATCAATCTATTAAACATATTGTTAGGTCTCCTTTTAATTTGTATTTATTAGAAGATAATAGAAATAGTCTGGTGGTTGAAATCTCTCTCAGTAACTTGAGAATTGAAGTCAAACTGGTCAAAGAAACTCCCCTTTGAATTTGACTTATTCTTTGTATACAACACTTCCTGAAGACGAAATTCGAATACGAGAACAGAATGGCTCCTTGAAGTGAAAGATCAGTGAGTATTTATTAAAACTCAAGATCAAAGTTGGACAGTGAGTTTTTGACAGATGAA